>ML784461.1:521153-557544 GCA_009831015.1 Picea engelmannii | reverse complement strand
CTTCCAGTTGCAGCTGGAAAACAAAGGAAGTTGGTGCTTCCAATGAATGTAATTCTTCAAGACATATAAGAAAAAGCATTCCGTGGTTTTCTCCCGATTTGGGTTTCCACGTAAAACACTGGTGTACTGTGTATGTGTATGATGGTTCATTTTTTCATTGCTTATTTACTCTGCAGTTATTGGATAATAATGCTTCATTGATATAACACTTGGATTATATGGTTAAATTGCTCTATTACTGATTCACCCCCCCTCTTAATAATCCAACAGTTCATGTATATACAATAGAAAGCTTAGCAAGAATATTACTCCATTTCTCTACAGTGTGTCTGATAGGAGCAAACTGGTGTGTTATTTGAATGAAAGGAAGCAATACTTATAGCAAATACCAACAGTTGTATCTGTATATATATTATATATGATGCATGCATGCATCTTCTCTAGATGTGGGGAACTTCACCAGAAGGAAAGTTATGAAGCTCTCAACTGATAGGTGCATGTCACTGGATAAGAAGATCGGTTCATATTTCATTTGAGGTCAGTTCTATTATAAGCACTCTCCCCGAGCTCTTCACCCAAGTCCTTTGGACGACCTTCCTTAGTACTAATAATGAAGAGTGGTGAGTGTTGCACTATAGTCTTTAGACACTCAATAGGGATATTCTTTTGTATACCTTCACATAGTTTGGATAAGTGGAAGAGACCACCCTTTTGATTATAATGCATTGATTCTCGGTTGGCCGGCCCTATTGTACACTCCCATGTTTTTCGTTGCTAGTAGAACTAATTAAGGAGAATATGAATGAGGTGATTTATGCAAGAACAAGTCTTTATATTTCCGCAAGGACCACCCACTCAACATAGCGAGCAAAGGTTGTGCACATATTTTTGAAACTATCCTAGAAGGCTTCTAAACCCCAAGGTAGAAAATCCCTTCCCACGATGCTTTCGAGAACATAGGTTTTTCCAGCATTTGTAAATATTAACAATTACCTAAATCTACAACTTTTCAAAGCACATTGGCAAGAAAATTTCCATTTTTTGGATGCGCCCGGGCCATCTGTATGAACTCGGTGAAGAACCAAGAAACTGATTTGTAACCAATATTTGAAATGAGACTTAAAAGAATGGTGTTGAGGAAAATATATGAATGATCTTACTCAAGCATTTTCAGACTTTACTTGGCTAAATTAAAGTATATGGTAATATCAACCTATGTTTATAGCCAACAAAAAATAGGTATCCTAACTCACAAGTATTAATTACAAGTGCTTAGGCTAGTTTTTTACCAACAAAAAGCTTGTTGGAAATTTAGTTTTTATGTATTTTTCTAAAAATAACAGTTGTTGAAAACAAATATAGGAACAGAAGTAAAAAACACCAAGATCATAATCAATATAGATGAGACATAAAGCAATCCCTTATTTCATTCCAATTCATCAAAGAGTCACTGTCTTTACAAAACTTCACAAGAAATCTTGGACCAAAGTCAAACTTAGAAACCCCCGATGGAACATACAAAAGGACCTCTGACAGAAAACCAAAACTAAACTCTAAAAGCTAGATCATCTTGCCACAGATTGTTGCCCACTCGACTCTGCACAATAGACTTTATCAGTAATGAAAATAAGTTCAAAAAAAGACAAGCCTACACAAACTATTAAAGATAGATCAACACCTCTGAAGAACAAGTGTCTAAATGATTTGATTCAGCCCTAAATATTGTTGTCTACAATAAGACCCTTCTATCACAAAAGAGAATTAGGATATGATGAATATATGCATGAATGAAAGCTAAAGTATCTCAACATAAACTCAAAGGGAAAACCTTAGCATGTTTTGTGCTTCTATCCTCCCTTGTTCCTCCCCTTAGTTCAACTTTTAACAATTTAGAATTGGTTAGAGTAGTTGAACTAACTTATTAGTTAAGATAACATAAGGCCTTAACTAACTTTAGTTAAGGAAGGGGGGAAAAGTAATAATCATAATAGGTTCATAAGTAAATAATAACTAATAGGTGGGACCCCCTTGTGACTCCTCTAGTGACAACAATCATCACATCATAACATAATCCATTTGTTTAAGAAAACACACTCCTTGTGTCTCCCTTCAAAACATATTTTTCCTTGACAAATTTAGCACATAAAACTTGAAATTGTTTCAAATTAATACTCTTGTATCCAAAAATAAAACCTGTTGTCCAAAAATAAGGCATGTTGTCCACAATAAAAATGGTTGTCAAAAATCCATGGAGTCCACTATCATAAAACAATAAATAACATAAAATTAAAAACCCATATTTTCCAGTCTGCGAAGCAATCCTTCCTTGGTTGTTGTTGTCACCTCCTGATTTCCCATTGCCTTGAGATGGGTAGAGACTTTAGTATTTATCTCACTAATCACATGGGAACAATCATCTCTCAGATGCATCAGTGAAGACACGGATTTATCAGAGTTATTGGAGGGTGAGGAAGGGGTAGCAGTGGCTTTTCCTTTATCTAGTGCATGGTAGGCTTCAGTCTTCAATCTCTTGCTGGTGTGGGAAGATTTCACTAGGAAATGGTTAGGTGCATCTTGGACAATGGTTTTTAAAGGTGGAGGAGTAGGAAAAGATAAGTTTGGCAAGCCACGGTGCTGGGAGACTGCTGGGTGGACAATCTCCTGCCACCCATGATTTTTCGGGACTTCAGGCTGTAAAGAGACATGAGGAGGCACTGGTATACCAGGGGCTTGAGGGGATTGGAAGGGAGGCTTTTCAAGCCTTGGTCGAACTATTCCCTGTCCAATACAATTAAAGAATCCAGCATGGAACAATTTGCCCAGCTCTTCAGAATCAACATCAAAATGTATTGAGAACCTAGGCCTCCTTGGGCCTTGGTTCCAGTTACCTCTACCTCTGTTTCCTCGGCCATGGATTCCTCGAGTGAAAAAAATCATCCTATGTATCTATTAACAATTATCAAATAGTATTTTAAATAACCATGCATGACAACCCATTAAAAATACAAAATAGACTTGGCTCTGAATGTATCAGGCTCATGCAATCCAATCCATACAAATTGTTCTAATGTTAATCAATGAGCAGGGGGGTGGAAAAAAATGTTCCAGGATACATGAGGGGTTTGTAATTAGCAAAAACATGATATAATGAAAGGGGAGATAAATTTTCACTACTCAATGATAACAACAATCAATTGTAAGAAAACCAATAACTTCATTGCGACCCACACATAAATCTGCCACTTTTTCCCAATCTTAACACATAAATTCTCTTAGTTGTGATCAATATTAGAATAGGGGGTAAATAAAATGAATATGGGATATGTGAGGGGGGTGTAATTAGAGGAAAATGAGGTAATGAGAGGGGATAAAATGTTTATTGTTCATAAGATTAATCAAGCAATCCATAACATATTTTGCAGTGAGAAAAATATGCATCAAACAACAATGAGATGACTGAGTAATAACTCCTGTGTATTTAACTAGTTCACTGTCCAATAATAAAATATCCAACACAATGACATCATTAAAAGTAAACATTTCACACAATTTTCAAGAGTTATGTCCCCTTTGTTTGCACAGTCTGCATGTTATAAAAGTCAACAACAACACGCATTCCCATTCTGTAATCATTAACATCCACCACTGCCATACATTTCTCCTAACTATATTTAAAATTCATATTCCCAAAATAATAATGAAGTCACTATTTCTGCAATAGATCCAATCAAGGTCTATAGTGATATTCTTTCCCACATATATATGTAGTAAAAATAATCAAAAGCTCACATGCCACGACTGAAGTGATAAATGACTATGCAACCAAACAACTACTATTTAGACATAGGCTATGCAAGAGTAAATTCCCAAAAGAAAGTGTCAGGTAGGCCCTAATGTTAAAATTAAGTGACATAAATAGTACAAATACATATCATTATACATTCATTTGATACACAAGTCAAATTTCAAAGGAAATCAGAAGTAAAGAAGGCCATATTTCAAGGGAGGATGAAGTCTTTTGGTGATGTGTTCTAAGGTATGTTATTTTCAGGTCATCTTACCATTTTCGCTATAAAATGTTTTCTAGAACGATTCATATGGTGAAATTGCTATGGTATTGACAAGACATATAAAGGTACCTATGGTAAAATTTTCATCTCTTGATTCAATAAATTATGGAGATACACTCTGTGGAAGATAGAGTTTTTGACCAGTCCTGAAGCTAGTAAAAAAACATATGTTTCGGGTAAAACAATCATAACTTATTCATAGAGAATCCAAATGAAGTGGGACCAATCTCATTGGAAAGAGTACAAACTGTAGTTTTGTTTATTCTAGTTTTATAATCTTATGTTAAATATTGAGCACGGGGCATTCTGTGCAAGTTCTCTCTCCTGAATAAACCAGAATTGAATAAAGTCTACCATTCTTTCTATAACTTATTTTTGGGGAGGATTCAAGGAGTGAAACTTGGAGGAGTTTCAGAGAATACATTGAGTAATATTATCTATAGGATCATATTATTCCAATAATTTAAGAATTGCATAAATTTAAGAAGTCTCAGGAAGCATTATCAGGTTCTATGTGATGGTTGGTTGATGGTGATGATTTAATGTAAAGTTTTATTATCTCTCATATATTATTGGGTGGAAGGAAGGGGAAAGGATGGAGAGTTCAACCCTCTCTTGATATTGGAGGATTGTATCTTCCTCTTGTATTTTTATCCCTCCCTTTACATTTGGAAGTTGTAGCTACCTTTGGAAGCCATTACTTCCCTTGAACAATAACTATTGATTATTTCTCATATATTGTGCATGGTGTATTGTGGTGTATTGGTGTAACTCTTATACTATTGTTCATTTCTCATTGGATATAATTGAATGGTTTAAGTATAAGATGAATTTTTTTTTAAATTGTACTTGATACTAATTCACCCCCCTCTCGATATCAACGATTGGTATCATAGCATGTTACCTTTAGTACAGTTTAATCACTGGAAGGAAGATCCTATGCAGAAATGGAAGACAACATTCCAAATGGGATTCCACCATTCGATGGATACAATTTTAAATATTGGAGTAATAGAATGGAAACTTACTTGAAATATCTTAGGGAAGATGTTTGGTTTTCAGTTGCTTCAGGATACAATGCTTTGAAGAAACCAAAGACTGCAGCTCAAAAGGAGGCAAAAAGGAACAACCAATTAGCAATAGATACCATCCTAGATGGATTGACAGATTCAGTGAACTCCAAGGTGGGATCATCTGCATCAGCAAAAGATATTTGGGACAAGCTACAAGACCTTTATGCAAGGGAAGAAGTAGAAGAAGAAGAAGAAGTTGAAGCAAATTACAACATCTCAGATTTCAAAGAAGAAAATAGAGGTCAGTTCTTTTTATTTAATTGTGGAGTAGGACATGTTGAATTTGAATGTACTCATCCAAGGATTTAAGGAGATGACACTAAAGAAGAAAATTCCAATGAAGAATAAGAAAATCATGAAGCAGAAATGATTCAACAAGAAGATGAGAATCTTCAAAAATTGAAGCATGTTGAGATTGAAAATAGCAAGCTCAAAGACACGCATAGAAAACTAAGAAGTGAATTGGGTAGTTGTGAAAAGACAGTTGTAATCTTGAAGAAACAATTAGAAGACTTTGAGAAACTAAGAGAAGAAACCATTTCCTTGAAAACTCTACTCAAAGAAGAAAGAAGAATAGGAGAAGTAAAGAATGTCCAAATGATGAAGAAAGAAGAAGATTGTGATAAACTTGAACAAGAAGTTGTCACATTGTGGAAGAGCTTAAGAAACTCTCAAGTGCCAAAAGACTTAAAACATATTGGATGCATGGGTGAAACTTCATACAAATAATATGCACATACCAACAAGAAGGTTGAAGAAAGAGCTACACAGACAATTGATGAGAAGTGGACCAGGATACCGGAAAGAAGGAATGATTACAAAAGAGATGAATATCCAAGAAGACCTCCTACCTTCAAGAATCAAGGAAGCTTCAATCAGTATGAAGGAAGCTACAAAAGAGTAGATCATGAACCCAGATGGACTACAACACAAAGAAGGTCACTTACTCCCAGGTATCAAAATTTCTTTCTTGGTCATTATTATACTTGCAAAAAATTTGGACATAAGGAAATTAATTGCAAAATCAATGAAAGGAACAACTATGCAAGAAACATGAATGGTGTAAATATAAGATATGGAAAAAATTGTGGATTTGTCAACAAAAGTTATAATTCATTTTCCCCATTGATGGACAAAAATATTGTATGCTACAAATGTAATTATCTTGGTCACAAAGCACGAGATTGCAGATATATAAATGAAGATGTCCCTATGGAAACCATAGTATGGAGAAAGAAAGAGATTCCAAACAATGAAGATTTTCGAATAGCATTGTCCACTAAAGAATGTAAAGAAGAAGATGAATGGTACATAGACAGTGGATGTTCTTCACACATGACCGGGGATCAAGACACATTCATCAGCTTGAAGAGAAAGGGTGGAAATGTTGCATTTGGAGATGACTCATCTACCAAAATACTTGGAGAAGGTGTAGTAGAGATTGGAAGAAAAATTGTAAAAGAAAAGAATGTTCTATTGGTTGAAGACTTGAAGCATAATCTACTCAGTGTTAGTAAAATGTGTGATCAAGGATACACTCTTACATTTGACTCCCGAAAATGTAAAATCAAAGAAAATAAATCAGGAAGATTGGTTGCAACTGCAACAAGAAGACCAAACAACATATACATCCTAGACATGAAGAAGAGAGAGAATACAAAAACCACACAAAAGGATTCCAAGTAAGAAAAAGTCCCAAAGACCAAAAATAAGGATGAAGTATTATTGAGTGCCACATGTTCAGGGGGAGCAACCCCAAAGAAGAAGGTCACCTTATGCCATTGAACTTAGGGGGAGAAGCCCTACCCTTTTCCATTGATGTCAAAGGGGGAGAGAAATTGGGATCATGATGATAAGGGGAGCATGAGTTTTGCCATCAATGACAAAGGGGGAGATTGTTGAAAGATTGGTTGTTGTCATTGATGTCAACCCTAGTCATGGGTTTGGGAACGCAAGATTGATGAAGGTATTTGGATATGAAGGACAATGCACATGTAGATACAACACCCATGGATGGATAGTATACATCATGTTGTTTCCGGTGGTATGTGGAACGTCACGTGGATCCTCATGGTTGAGGAGAAACGAATTTTTGAAGATGACAAAGTGAATTGAAGAAGGAAGTACATGTAGGCCCTGAAGATAATTAAAGAAAATAATTACAAAACAAGAAAGTGTCAGGTCATCCCTAATGTTAAAATTAAGTGACATAAATGGTATAAATACATATCATTATACATTCATTTGATACACAAGTCAAATTTCAGAGGAAATCATAAATGTAACGATGCCACTGTGAAACCAATAGCTTAGTGTGACTTAAAACCATGCCAAACACCCCACACAAATAACATCTACAGTGATCAATTTGCAAAAAGATAAAAGCACTTAGAAATCGGGAGTATCACTGGGCATACAGAACAATTCATATGTATTATACGTGGTGCACCTCTAAGAGGATTCCATCATAACCACACAACAATATATAACCACGATATAATTCAAAAAACTTTGTTCTGGGCCATTTATCAAGTCACCTGTGAGTGACCAGGCCGCACACATTCAAGTGTATTCTACCAAAAGATGCAGTAAACATATCCAATCCAAACTTCTAATTTTCAAAACCTCATCTACAGGACGCGCCATGTGTGGACAACACCAAACCCCTATGACTAATGCCAACCATTATATAAACATCTAAGCACCACTCTAACGGCTGTATAATAACCAAAAATTCGGAAGTGTGGTGAGGGAAGCAATAGACCAAACAAGCATGACAATAGTGTGTACCCACGAACCAAAACAAAAATGACTGAGGCCCTTTCATAACCAAACAAAATGATCCTTTGACAACAAGTTGGTGACAATGACCCTTAGAAGTGCAATTGGCAATGCGGGGCTCATGTCATTATCACAGAGGTAATGACGAGAAACTACACAAACATGATGGCTATACGACCCATGCGTGAGCTCGTGTTCAAGGTAATAGACCACAGTGACTGGAATCCACTTAACAAGCTCGACAATTTCCCTATTCAACCCCAGCTTGGAGGGTTAAGGGTTTTCATAGTAGCCTTCATGGGAGGAATCAGAACTAACTTCAGTGAGACTTCGAGGCTGAAGGTGTATGGGCAAGGGGCTGTGATGCTTGTGGATGGGAGACAATCCCTTGACAAGACCGAATAAGGAACAGGGATTTTAATCAAACCCAATAACCGTGAGGACAATCATCCAACCATGATTTTAAACAAAACCCTTCAACCAACACACAGTGGTAATAAAGAACTATCACCCAGGAAGACTAACAATCCAACGAACTTAAACTGATGCAAGCTGAAACATCTATTTTCCATTTGAATCCAAAATTCCACACAGTTGAGGCACTTAGGACAAACACAAACCCACACAACTGAGCCAAAATCATTTCATAACTAGATTGAAGTCAAGAATGTCCAAAAGAGACAGACCTGTTCATCGAAAACCTTAAGACGAGAGGTGGTCAAGCGGTTTCACCCTGCTAAAAATACGGAGCATGAACATAACAGCAACATCAAACAACAGTCCGACTAGGGTGGCGGCCAACAGGAAGGGTAAAGGTAATGTGCAGTAAATGCACTTCACCTCCACCCATCTCTCATTTACTCCACAGTACATGCCAATGAGCCTTCCATTAACATTATTAATCAACTAAGGCATCGATAGTATCAACATATTTAAACAATAGCATATCCCAAATCCACATAATAATTCAACCATTTGTGTCATTACCTTTCCACATGCGCCAACCATGCTATAACTCAAATGAATCGCTTGACCACTATACAACAGAATCATCACCAATAGCACAACCACCATAAAAATTGCAAAGCTATTACTTCCATAAGCCACCAAGGTTTATAACACATGCATCTCGACTACCAATTGCATCAATCAACGGATAACCAATGTATTATCACTTGCCAAGAATGCGCCACCAAAAATTCCACGTTATGCATATCAAATTTAACATTTTTAAATTGTCATTTCCTTGTTAGTTAGGACTTAACCACTATCAATAAGTATTTCACTTATATAGTATTGTAGAATTAGTTTTTTTTCTTTTCCTTTGTTTTTCTTAGATATAGTATTTTTCCTTTTCTCAAAATGTCCTTTTGCATTTTTTACTAACATATTTGTTTTGTAGGTGTGAGAAGAACGAATATCATAATGAATATCAGGTTGTAATATCATGAAGGAACAACATCTCAAAGCTTAACTAATATCAATGGCGATCATATTCTCATCAACTATGTAAAACTTTGTAGCACCTCATCATAACATTGAAATGAACAGATCTCCCCTTAAAAGGTTCAAGGGGGTCCCACCTACCAGCATTATTTACTATTATATAATAATAGGCTCAACAATACTTTGCGGGCGAAATTACGTTGACGTTTTCAATCATCAACAAATGGTTGTTCAACTTTTGGGTTGATACATCAACACCAATCATTAAAACCTTTCCATGCCATAAACATCCAATGTATTGAAGGTCAACGTGATCTATGTTTTCGTTGATACTTTTCATATGCAACTGAAGCAAATGTAAGACATGTCTCGGGTATTTTGTTGATCAAGTGCTATCACTCAAGTCTCTTCATTCATGACTGCAATTCTTCATTTATGTGCTCCAGAGAAGCTTATTATCTTGGTAAATCATTTATGTTGCTTCAATATATGCAACATCCTGGTATCCGAGATTTAGAAGTCGAGCCACAATCTTCACACTGATTTCAAAGTTCACTTTAGGTTGTGTGATAAAATTTCCTTCTCTTAATTGCTTATGAACATGGAGCTCTTTCATACTATTTATGCTCAAGGAAAAGCGATGTCAATCCTTGGGTAGTCTCATGATGGTATTCATTTAAAATATGATACTTATAATAGACTCTTAGGTAGCTTACACTTCGAAAATATTGTGGAAGAGTGGGTCCTCCAACCATAGATATGGTATGTAAATATTTCTCATATAGAGTACCACCTAAGGGCTTTGGAAGATAAGGCAAATTCATCCATTCAAAAGGCAAAGTGAAGACCATGTTTTCTTTATTTAAATAATAAAGGTCACATGTGGAATATAATATAATGATATAATTTTGCTCATGAAATGGCATGAAATGATGGAATGGGATGGAGCAAGGTTAAATTCATGTAAATAATAGGCATGGTACCAAAACCATATATCTTTGAAAAGTGATTAATACCATACTAAGAAAGTGATTTGTCGAGCAAAAAATGAAAAGATGACATGGTCATAATTAAATTTTCAAACACTTATTCCCTTCCTCTTAATTAGGTAGATAAGGTGGGGCACATAACAATAGGAGGTGATATAAGGGTCTTTGAACAAGTGTGTCATTGGAAAAATAATACGGCGTGAATAATGTGATGAGTGAGTAGCAGGATCTGCTCAATAATAAGTCAAGCGTCACAATAAATTCTCTTGCGAACAATGCACCAATACTTAACGAGAAAAAGCGAAACTTTGTGCAAGTAGTGTGACTAGAGAGGGAGCCTAGAAATTCTTTGTCGGCTAAGTCTCATTGAAAAAAATTATCGTCAACAATTTCCAACCAACAGATGTGCGTTGCTTACAGTGGCGTGTGTTGAAATATTGTAACTACAAAGAGCATTCTATTTATTATTGATGTATTATTCATTAGATTAATCCCCTTTTGTGGATTGATCATGTCGGGTATTATAATTGACCAAATCCCTTTTTGTGGATTGGTCAAACCCTAATTGTAATAGGCTAAATGAGAATTCAGCCCCATAATACATTAAAGTGGTTATAACTACCCAGAATGAGAAGTCGGCCCTGCCAATGAAAAGACACCCTAGTTCAACGCCTGCCAGATTGTATAAATAAAAGAGGTTAGTGCCTCATTTGTTCACTCACGCACTTGTTCATTAGAGCACAAGTTCGGAGTTGCAGTTGGAGAAGAAGGAAGAGAGAGAGAGGCACACTCTTTGGAGAGAGCTTTAGGTATTGTTTGAGTTATCTCTTGGCATTGTATTGGCTATCTATATTAAGGAAGTTTTTGTTGGGTTTTCTCCCCCATGAGGGTTTCCCAGAATAAATGATGTGTCTCTTGTGATTGTGTATTTCTCAGTGATCCTATATATGCTATGGTTATCTAGTGAATTGAAAAGAAATCTAATAATAGCTTAAACCTTAACATGGTATCATAGCTAAGCTGAAGAGAGCATCTTTCACAAGAAGAAGAAAAACACTGTTGTTGTCGTACATGCAAATTAGGGTTTTTTATTGAAGAAGAATTTCAGCTCGAAAGCCATCTAGAAAAGTGTGCCCTTCCTCAAGGAACACTTTGGCATCATCAGTGCACCTTTTCAGTGGCTAGATATCCTGGAAAGTGAAACCCTAGTTTTCACCAGATACCAAAAAACAAGAAGTACCAGAAAACCAGAAGCACCAGTCCAGAAATCCGTTGATCAAGTTTGAAGGGGGGAAAGTTGGATTTTCTAAAATCTAACCACACCAGGATACTCGCCTCATCCAAGCACACCTTCTGGTAAGTTTAGAATTCAATTTTGAGCATTTTCATTTTTTGGTCATTTTCCTAGCTCCGGGTAAAAGCTGTCTGCAAGAACTAAGCTTGTTGACAATCTAGAAGGTGTGGAAAACTTTCATTTCTGGAAGTATAAGATTGGAATCATTCCTTAAGAGAATGACCTATCAATATTTGTTAAATAACAAGTACCAGAACCCACCGATGTTGTAGATAAAGCAAAGAACCAAAAGGACACAATTAGGGCTAAAAGAATCATTGCAGATTCTATCAAATATCATTTGATTCCTCAAGTGTCTTCGAAGAAAAATCCAAAAGAAATGTTTGATTCCCTAACCAAATTATATGAAGGAAAGAACATGAATCGGAATATGAACCTAAGAACTCAACTCAAGAATACAAGGATGCAGAAAGGAGAAACAATCCAGGAATATTTCTCCAAAATATCAGAATTCAAAGAACAACTAGAAGCAATTGGAGATAACATAGACAAAGAAGAACTCATAATGATGACCCTTAATGGTATCACAAGACCTTGGGATTCATTCTGTATTCAAGAAGAATCAAGAGTAGCTAACCGAGAAGCTTTACTATCAAGAGATGAGGATCAAGCCCTAGCTACTCACACTAAAGGAGGAAGAAAGAAGTCTTACTTCCAGAAAGATACTCATAAATATTCTCACCCTCAAAACAAATTCATACACAAAGAATCTCAACCAAGGAGATTCCAGAAGAAAGGAAAAAGAAAAGAAAGAGACTTCTCATCTTACCAATGCTACCATTGTGAAAATATGGTACATATTGCGAGACATTGTCCAGCTAGATGAGAAGAATACAAGAATAAAAACAAGAGACATCAATCCCATGTAGTTGAAGATGAAGATCCACCCACAAAGATGTTAAAATAATGAATTGAATACTATGTCCTAATCTCGGCCCTCACAAGATCAATATCACCTGGAGAGGACACTTGGCCCATTGATAGTGGTGCTCCCAAGCACATGATAGGTCAAAGATACATTCTCTCTTTCCTTCCAGAAAAGAAGTTTTCTCAGAAAGTTACACTTGGATATGATTATCAATACCCCATCAATGGAGTAGGAGAATCAAGCTACAAGTTGAATTCAAGGACTCCAATGAAGATGAAGGATGTACTCTGTGTACCATGTTTGACAAAGAACCTACTCTCCATATCATCTTTAGAAAAGAAAGGCTTCAGAGTTGCCTTTATAGATGGAGAATTTATTATGTGGGCTAAAGTAAAAACCATGAAAGAAGCAATCGTTATTGAAAAATAATAAGGTGGCTTGTATAAGCTAAAGGGTCACTCAGAAGCAGCCATGACCCACGCCATTGAGAATTCATGTGAACTTTGGCATAGAAGATTATCCCACATCAACTACAAGGCATTACAGTATGTATGCAAGGTAGACACAGGTCTACCAGAACTCAAGGTTGACCATGAAGGTGTGTGCAATGGATGTGCACAAGGGAAGAACATCAAGAACCCTTTTTCAAAGAGAGACAGTAAAGCAGAAGGAGTCTTAGATGTCAAAGTTTCTTCTATTATTAGGTTACTTTCAATTTATTAGATAACAATAGCATATATAGGATCACTGAGAGAAACACAATCACAAGATTACACAACATTTATCCTGGGAAACCCTCATGGGGAAGAAAACCCAAAAAAACTTCCTTAATATAGATAGCCAATACAATGCCAAGACAATGAACCAAACAACACAAAAATTCCTCTCCCAAGGATGCACCTCTTCTCTTCCTTCTTCCAGAAACTGGTAACTGCAACTTCCTTCAATACTTGCGCACTAGATGAGTGAGCTGAGTGAGTGAAAAAATGAGGCATTGGCCTCTCTTATTTATACAATATGGCAGGTGTTGAACTGAGGTGTCTTTTCACTAGCAGGGCCGACTTCTCAATCTGGGTGGTTAGAACCACTTTAATTTGCCTAGGGGCCGACTTCTTACTTTGCATATTACAATTAAGGTTTGACCAATCCGCAAAAGGGGATTTGGTCAATTACAATGCCCATCATGGTCAATCCACAAAAGGGGATTGATCTAATCACTAATAAATATATTTTATCTTTTACTTTATCCACAAAAGGGGCTAAGAATATTCTTTACAATTACACAATATTTTAACACTCACTCTTAACAAGAAGGATATTCTTTATCTTTTGATAGGTCACTGGATGTCAACATCAACTAGGTAGCATCATCCACTGGATAACATCATCAAATGGGCAACATCATCAACTCGGTAACATCATCAACTGGATAACATCATCAACTGGGTAACAGGAGGCATCAATATAATCCACTTGGTCATCTGGCATCATGATCACTGACTGGCATATCTATAAATCATCGGAGGTTTTGTTCTCTTTATCTTCGCACAGAAGATATTGTTTCTTTCTTTCGTCTTCACGCAAAAGATACTTCTTTCTTATCTTCACACAAAAGATATCTTATCTTCACACAGAAGATACTCTATGAGTTTTTCCATTCCTTTTATGTTCTCCCTTCACTTGTAGTCATCTATCTCACCCATCCACTAGGGAGGACTACTACCATAGCTTCACTCCTAGTCATCCCACATGAACTAGAGAAGTTAAGTTGCTAGCCTGGGAAAGACTAGACTCCCTTTCCATGATCCACATGTTAGAATATAATGGATGTGCTCATTTTACCATTGATAATATCTCTATTATCACCCAACCATAGGCCGAATCCACCCTCCGAGCACCTTAACCTTGACACAGAATCACTCTGGAAGCAAACCCTAGGCTAGATAGCCAAACAAAGGGTAGTGCATCTTTCCCCAAGGATAGTGCACCAACAAGAGTTGATCAGATGTTCCAAACGCTAGCCAAGAGATAGTCCAAGATAAACATGATCTGCTAGCTGCAGCAACTACAATGACAGCTCTCCTCAAACTTTTGCACAAGACTGGGCATTCTAGTGCGCACAATTTGTTGCTCTACAATTCTGAGATTTCCTACCAGAATGAGAACTGCCTTCTTGTATTTATATTAATTCTAGCTAACTGCCTGGGCTGACTTCTCATTCTGGGTATCTGTCTGTTTAGTATATATTATTATTTATGGCTGACTTCTTCTCTTGGAGGCTAATAACCTAATATAAATTATCTTCTTGAGCCGACAAGTCTTCTAGGGTTATTATCCAACTCATTAGGGTTTCTTATTGCTTCCTGGAGTATTCTATCTTCGTCAGGTTTACACATGGAGATAAATACCTCCCGCAGCTACCATAATATCAACACTCCCTCTTAGCTAGGGAGGTATTACAGGTAATGGTCTTGAGCACAAAAGCATACCATTCACCCGGTAGCATCAACATAGTTGTATAGACTAGATCGTGACTAGATCATAAGCACCATCATCATAATCAATGTCATCAACTGCATCATCTCTCGAAACCATACTCTATCTGAGTAATCAGACATGATTCTCACTCCACAAAGTGATACAAGAGCCATTCTTCTAATCTAGAAGAGTAAATGTTCTGAACCATTTTCCGTCTGGGAAATATATGTCCTTTGATTATCCATCCATTATTGTTGATGGTATTCAAGGAAATCGAAACAAAGTAGAACACAACTGTGTTTATCCATAGTAGTACATAACTACAATCCAGTGGTACACTACCACGCCAAGTAACACACAAGTACTTCATCAAAAACGTATAGTCATGAACAATGGAACACATCCACCATAGTAGTATACATCTACTGTCATATAGTCTTCATAACAATCATCTGATATCAACCTGCACATAAACAATGTTATGATATAAACCAAATCATCTGGGCCAATCTTTCACTCACATCTGTGAGATCTGAAAGAATATCTGCCCTCATAGTAAAACAATGAGATATTTGGACTATTCTTCTCAAGCAAGGAAGAATAAATATCATGTTTTCTAAACCTGGAACATTCCCCACCCTGGGCCATTCATCCTACACTAATCAAAGTGCACCCTAGAGAGAATGTATAAACCCTAAGGAATGCATGTCCCTGATTGTTGAGCCTGGACCATTCCCCACCCTAGGCCATTCTTCCTACACTAATCAAAGTGCACCTTGGAGAGAATGTATAAACCCTAAGGAATGCATGTCCTTGATTGTTGAGCCTGGACCATTCCCCACCCTGGGCCATTCTTCCTACACTAATCAAAGTGCACCCTGGAGAGAATGTATAAACCCTAAGGAATGCTTGTCCCTAATTATTGAGCCTGGACCATTCCCCACCCTGGGCCATTCTTCCTACACTAATCAAAGTGCACCCTGGAGAGAATGTATAAACCCTAAGGAATGAATATCTGGACCATTTCCTCTGTTAACCACAAGAGGAAAAGACTGTCCTGCATCAACCTCCAAAACAAACCATTCCTCATGTTGACCACAATGAGAAATTGTTGTCCAGCGAGGCAGGCCAATCTTCTTGAGTAACCCTCAAGAAGAGAGACTTCCCTAGACCACTCCCCATATTAACCACAATGGGAAGTTGTTGTCTATCATACATCAACAATCTGGAGCATTTCCCATGTTAATCACAATGGGAAATCGTTGTCTGTCAAAAATATCAATCCACTTTTCGAACAGGAAAGAATCTGTCCAAGCTGGACTATTTTTCAATGAATGTATTCAATAATATTTTAGTGCTCCCTCCCAACCTGGGAGTCATCTCTTCATTTTTCAATAAGGAAGTCATCTCCATGAGATCCATATTGAGTACGCAAATTCTTTCATCTTTTACCAAAATGTCTGCTTATCTGCTCATCTGTGGAGATATGTATTGGAGAACCACTCTCCTTTCTGAACTTCATTACGGATAATGTAATGCTTGATTTCAAATGTACTTTTGTCTGGAACACTGATTTTCTATGAAGGATTCATGTAGCTATGATCAATAGAGTATATCATTGTTGGAAAAATGGAACATATCCATCTGGCACTTCTTTTGTCATAATGAGATCTGATCTACTGAGTAATCATCTTGATACAATATCTTTGTTATAGAAAATCTTCACCAAGCTTCTGCTGTGCACTGGAGGTTCTCCACCAAGTTGTCTTCTTCTATCTGCATGCAAGGGTCTCTTTCTGGTATGCCTCAAAGTCTTGAGGTTGCTCATCATATTCTCTTTATTCAATTTCTCTGGAGAACATTCTTTGCATTCATCTGATGTAGAACTCCAACTCATGGATGTTGTGGATGATATAATGACTCATGTAGAGATATGTATGGTGTACTGGAACAAGTAATCATCATAGTCTTCTCCCTCCATCTGGTAGAACTAGTTCTAGATCTCACAATGATTTCATTCATAAGTCTTTCATTTTAGTTCCTTTGCTTGATTGATTTTATTGAGTTCATATCAGGCTAGTAATCTTGTGATTCTTAATATAATGATTGGTTGTTCTGGCTTCTCTTTCTTTCTTGGAATCTTCATGTTCTTCCTGATGTTTTTTTTTTTTTCTTTAGCTCTTGGTTCCATGGAGTTTCTTATATATTCCATTTATTTCTTTCATCATAGGATCACGGATGTGGATGGACAACCAGGGATATTTTAAGGCTTCTCTTCAAAGAATACTTCTTCTGCGGTTGAACTGAACACGTACTATCTTTCATGGCTACTACCATACTTCATTATTTTTAATGGATCATAGGATTAGATCCCTCCTAATCCTTGCTTCATGCATGAGTGCATATAATCGGATCCCTCCATCTAAATGAGTCCATGCTTCCATCTTCATCCTTATTGTCTTCTGCAATATATAATTGGCTCTCTCTGTCTAATGGAGTCCATGCTTCTGTCTTGTTGTCTTTTACAAAAATGTTATAAGTATTTCTCTGACTTATTTCTATCTTTTCTTCTTCTGAATCTCTTCATGATTGATTCGGAGTATTTCATCCTTTCATGTGTATTATCTAATGATATCAATCCTTATCTTGTTGTTCTTCCATAGGTATAGTTCTTCTTGGAATACATTATCTTTCAAGGGATAGATATACAAGATATGTACAAAGACGATACAAACAAGATATGTACAAGAAATAAGAAGAGTATTGTTACCTTTATAAGAAGAAGTCTCTTTCATCCTGCTTAGTCTTCTTTGTAGCTTCATTTTCTTTGGCAACTGATGCTTCATGTTTCTCCTTCCTTTTCCTTAGCTTGGGACAATGATTTTTGTAGTGACCATACTTTTGACAGTTGAAGCATTGTATTTCTAAAATGTCTTTCTCTTAATTTGGCTTCCTCCTTGAGACAAACTTCCTTTTGTCCCTAAAGTTCTTGAATCTTGTTGTGAAGGCTTGATCATCGTACTTATTTTGGGGTTTCTCTTTTGCATTGATCCTTGATTCTTCTTGAGCACAGCAAGTCCAAATTTCTTCAAATGTCAGATACTCCTTTCTTGTGTTCATGCTTGTGACAAATGCATCCCACATCTTGGGAAGACCATTGAGTACTATGTTTACCCATTCCTTCTCTGAAATGATCTCTTCAATAGCTTGTAGTTGATCTCTTAACTGAGAGATTATCACAAAGTATGATGTTATGCTATCATCATCATTCAGCTTCATGTTACGAAGCTCATTCTTCAGATTCATGACTTGTCCAATGTTTTTGACTGAGAAGACGTTTATTAGGGCATTGTACATATTCTTAAATGAGTCAAGATGAGAGATGTAGGGTATCAAGTGGTATTTTAGAGAGTCCACTATGATACTCATGGCATTGATGTCACCGTCTTTGAACGTCTCCATAACTGCAGTGTTCTATGGTTCCTTCTCTTTTCCTTCTTCAAACACTAGTTCCACAATTTTTCCTTTCATGATATCCAACACTTTATTCTTGGCAAGGATGAGTTCAATCCTTGTCTTCCACGCTTTGAAGTTAGAGGCTCCATCTAACTTTTTCTTCAACTTCATAGAATAAGTCATGGCTGCTTTGACTTGGTCAACCCTAGATTTGACCAGAAACTCAAACTTGATGTCTTGGCTTGCTGAGAGTATCAGGAGATGCGTTAGGCTAGGGCACATTGATCTGTCCAAAAATTAGGTCAATCCCTTCACTTAAGGTGCCTCAATGAGAGTATTAGGGTTTCTGCAACTGCACCTGCTAGTAACCCTAGCAACAGTGCTATGGTGACTGCTCCAGCTAGAAACCCTAGCAGCAATTCTTCAATGAGCTCAATATCCTTATGGCTATGTTTCCTTTCATTGGTTAGACTGAATGAAGGAGGTGTGGGCCCATAAAATGTTAGAATATAATGGATGTGCTCATTTTACCATTGACAATATATCTATTTTCACCCAACCATAGGCCAAAGCCACCCTCTCAGCACCTTAACCTTGATAGAGAATCACTCTGGAAGAAAACCCTAGGCTAGATAGCCAAACAAAGGGTAGCACACATTTCCCCAAGGATAGCACACCAACAAGAGATGATCATGTGTTCCAAACCCTAACCAAGAGATAGTCCAAGCCAAATGTGATCTTCTAGATGCAGTTGCAATGGCAGCTCTCCTCAAACTTGCGCACAAGACTGGGCACTGCAGTATGCACAAGTTGTTGCTCTACAATTCTAAGACTGCCTGCCAGAATGAGAACTGGCCTCCTATATTTATACTAATTATGGCTAATTGCCTGGGTCAACTTCTGATTCTGGGTATCTGTCTGTTCAGTATATATTATTATTTCTAGCTGACTTCTTCTCTTGGAGGCTAATAACCTAATATAGATTATCTTCTTGAGTCGACAAGTCTTCTAGGGTTATTAGCCAACTCATTAGGGTTTCTTCTTGCTTCCCGGAGTATTCTATCCTTGTCAAGTTTATACGTGGAGGTAAATAACTCCCGCAGCAACCATAATATCAACACCACGTAGGATCATGACACAAACCTCAAAGCCAACTAACCATTCCACATGGTCAAGGTTTGTGTTCCAGGCTACTCAATCCTTGGCCAGAGGAGAGTATTTTCCCACTACCCCTTGGAGAAACATCCACATTCCTCTCTACGAGGGTGGTCACACCCCTCTCTACGAGGGTATTCTAGCATGTTCCTAGAGTATCCAAAACTCAACACTTGGACAGAGGCCAACCTTGGCAAATTTCTCATTCCCCTTCTCTAGGAAGGTCTCTTCCTTCTCTACGAAGATCTATTCTCTTTTCCTTCTCTATAAAGGTGTACCTATGGGATTTCTCTTTCCTTCTCTACAGAGGTCTTTTCTCTTTCTCCTTCTCTACGAAGATCTAGCTATGGGATCTAAAAAATCTCTTGTGGTCCAAAATCTTTCCATGGTATAATACCATGCTACCCATATGTTGGGCACCATCCATCTATTGGATAACTTTCATCTTGATCAAAATATCTGGGCACCATCCATCTGCTTTCCTAACTGCATCAAATCTTGATCCTCCATTTCAAACTCGGATACATGACTCCCTCTTGCACCAAACTAATAGCTTCTAATGATCATCCTTGAAGTTCTCTTCTGTAATATCCTAGGTGCCTTCTTGAGTTCGAATATTTCTTTCTTTTTGTCTTTATACTGGATCAACCTACTCCCTCTTCATCTATAAGAATGATACGGGAGCAACCTATAGTTACTTGTATCTCATCAACTATATCTGAGTATCCATCTTTTTCTTCATCTTGAACATTTCTATTATGCATCTTTAGGAGCCTCCTACTCCTATATAAATACTGGATATTGTCTGGTCTTTACTTACTGTCACCATATCATATGTCCTTCTCATGCTGTCTAAATTCTACAAATTATGGCATAAGTTCTTTCTTCTGAGACCTATAAACTTACTTACAATATGCTTTCTGAAATAAATATTTTATCTCTTTCTTCATCCTCCTCTTTGATACTTCCTTCATAATTCTGCATAGATACTGAAGTAAAACGAGGTTAACTAACATTCTCACAAAAATATATAACTTTTAATGATAAAGTATTGAAGTAAACAAGATACTAGAAATAAACATGAATACTTATCTTTTGTTTTTGTGTGGGGAGGCTTCATGGACTCCACCATTTTCTATCTTTCTTCAGATCAACTATCTTCAACTTAAAGTACATAACCCTCAATTTTTTCTAAATCTTTCTTTGAGGGAGGAGATTTATCTTCCTCTTCCACATGTGCTTGATACTTTCTTTTCCCTTTTCCTCGAGGACATTCATAGGAAAAGTGTCCCAAATTTTGACAGTTGTAGAATCTGATCTTTGAAACATCTTTCTTCTTATCTGGAACTCCTACGGAGTTAGCTTATTTATTTTTCTTCCTGGAGGAACTTATTTTTTTCTTTTGAGTTGTAAGAGCTTGCTCTTCATCAACAATTAATCTCTTACGTTGGTCTGCAAGTCTAGATTCTTCGTGTGTGCAATCTTCCCATAACTTATCAAACTTGGGTAACTTGCTTCTTGCACACACTCCTTGTACAAAAGGAATCCAAAATGTTGGAAACCCATTTAGGGTTGTGGTTACAAGCTCTTTTTCACTAATTACATATCCAATAGCTGCAAGCTTATCTCTAATTTGAGAAACTCTCATAAGATAGGATGTGACAGATTCTGAGTTTTCCATCTTCATATTACGAAGCTGATTTCTTAAGGAAAGATTTCATCTAATGCCTTTGCTTTCATATAACCTTCTGAGTGCTTCATAAATTTGTCTTGTCATCTGTAGTTTGTAAATATGAGGGATCAAGTGATCCTTTATTGAATTTGACACGATTCTCTTTACTTTCTTTTCATTCTTTGTATGCTTCGTCTTTTGCTCTTCTTCATCTAGTTCTGGTACACCCACTGTAAAATGTTCTAGGAGATCATTCTCGTCTAGAATCATCTGCAACCTATGCTTCCAAGATCTGAAGTTTCTAGATCCTTCCAGTCTGTCTTCTACCCCCATGTTGGTAGCCATTCTTTCTTGCAGTAGAAACCCTACCCCTTCGGACTATAGAAATAATAGAAAAATCAAATTTCTTGGATCTGAAAACTGAACTCACCAAAAGATGTGCTAGACCGAGGCGAGTATGTTGGTACAATCAGATTTCTAAAAATCCAAATTTTACCCCTTCAAACTTGATCAACGGATTTCTAGACTGGTTCTTCTAGTTTTCTGGTACTTCTGGTACTCTTGTTTCTAGTACTTTTAGTACTTTGTGAAAACTAGGGTTTCACTTTCTGGGATATCTAGCCACTGAAAAGGTGTCTTGAAGATGCCAAATTGTTCCTTGAGGTAGGGCGCACTTTTCTAGATGGTTTTGGGGATGAAATTCTTCTTCATTAAAAAGCCATAATTTTCTTGTACGACAATAGTGATATTTTTCTTTTTCTTATGAAAGATGCTCTCTTCATCTTAGCTCTGATACCATGTTAAAGTTTCTTCTATTATTAGCTTACTTTAAATTTACTAGATAACAATCACATAGATAGGATCATTGAGAGAAACAAAATCACAAGAGTACACAACATTTATCCCGGGAAACCCTCATGGGGAAGAAAACCCAGCAAAACTTCCTTAATATAGATAGCCAATACAATGCCAAGACAATGAACCAAACAACACAAAAATTCCTCTCCCAAGGATGCACCTCTTCTCTTCCTTCTTTCGGCAACTAGTAACTGCATCTTCCTTCAATACTTGCACACTAGATGAGTGAGCTGAGTGAGTGAACAAATGAGGCACTGGCCTCTCTTATTTATACAATCTGGTAGGTGTTGAACTGAGGTGTCTTTCCACTAGCAGGGCCAACTTCTCAATCTGGGTGGTTAGAACCACTTTAATTTTCCTGGGGGACGACTTCTTACTTTGCATATTAAAATTAGGGTTTGACCAATATACAAAAGGGGATTTGGTCAATTACAATGCTCGACATGATCAATCCACAAAAGGGGATTGATCTAATCAATAATAGATATATTTATCTTTTACTTTATCCACAAAAGGGGATAAGAATATTCTTTGCAGTTACACAATATTTTAACATTAGAACTCATTCACTCAGATGTGTGTGGCCCAATGCCATCATCCTCCATCAGTGGGTATGTATACTATGTATCATTTATTGATGACTATTCTTGTAAAACCTGGGTTTACTTTTTGAAATCAAAAGATGAAATGTTCAGTAAATTCAAGGAATTCAAAGCCTTGATAGAGAATCTTTCTGAAAGAAAGATCAAGATACTCAGGTCAGATAATGGAGGAGAATATACCTCAAAATATTTTGTAAACTATTGAAAATATGTCAAGATCAAGAGGGATCTCACCACTCCCTATAATCCTCAACAAAACAATGTAGCAGAAAGAAAGAATAGAACTATAATGGAAGCAGTGAAGACCATGATCCATGATCAAGATCTTCCAATGTGCTTATGGACAGAAGCATAAATAACAACAGTATATGCACAAAACCAATTGTCCCATAGTGCACTTGGTTTCAAGACCCCTTAAGAGATGTTCTCCAGAAATAAACCAAAAGTAAGCCATCTCAAAATATTTGGTTGTCCAATATTTTTACATATTCCAAAAGAGAAGAGAAACAAGTTGGACCCTTCAGGAAAGAAGGAAATATTTGTTGGATATTGTGATGTCTCCAAGGCCTTCAGCGTTTATATATCAGGTCACCATCATATTGAGATCAACAGGGATGTGACCTTTGATGAAGATGCAACACTCAATAAATCAAGAAGATGCCAGCTTGAATAAGTATATGAAGAGGAACTTGTAGCTCCCAGAGTTGCAAAACCAGTGAGGGAAGTCATACCTTCCCCTGATGAGGAATTTCTAGGAGATCATGACATAGTATAATTTCAAGAACCTTCCCAGATGATGATCTCCCACAAGAGAAAACCAGCTTGGGCAAGGGAACTCATTCAATATGGAGAGAAGTATGGTGTCCCCAAAGGAACCATGAGACAAGTAAAGAGACCTAAGCCATTCTTCGGTTATATGGCTTTGATGTGTGATCTATTAGAGAAGGAGCCTACCTGCTTTGAAGAAGCCATTCATAAGAAAGAATGGGCAGATTCCATGACAGAAGAATACCATTCCATTATAAAGAATGATGTATGGGAAAAATTTCCCAAACCAAAGAACAAGGATGTGGTATCTTCCAAATGGCTTTTCAAAATAAAACATACTACTGATGGAAGTATTGAGAAGTATAAAGCAAGGTTTGTCTCTCATGGATTTTCTCAAAAGGAAGGCATTGACTATGAAGAGACATTTTCTCCTATAGCCAGATACACTTTGATCAGAACCATCATAGTCCTTGCAGCTAAGATGAAGTGGAAGTTACACCATATGGACGTAAAGACAACTTTCCTAAATGGTGTCATTGAATAAGAAGTGTATATAGAACAACCTCAAGGATTTAAAGTTGAAGATAGGAAGACTCATGTCTGCAAACTGAAGAAGGCTCTGTACAGATTAAAGCAAGCTCCTAGAGCTTGGTATGGAAGGATAGACAGTTTTCTGATGAGCTTGGGCTTTGCCAATAGTAAAGCTGATTCTAACCTCTACTTAAAGGTTATGAATGATGAGCCAGTTATATTGTTGTTGTATGTGGATGACTTATTCTTAACTGGAGAAGAAAATCTCATCACCAAATGTAAGAAGAAGCTTGTTGTAGAATTTGAGATGAAATACCTTGCCCTAATGCATTATTTCTTAGGTCTTGAGGTATGGCAGAGCCCAGAGAGGATCTTCCTTAACCAAGGGAAGTATGCAGTTGAAATCTTGAAGAGATTTGATATGTTGGAGTGAAAGTCCATGAATACACCCATGGAAACAAAGTTGAAGCTCCTGTTTGACACTTCATCATAATTTATTGATGCCACGTTCTATAGATAGATCATTGGATCACTGATCTATCTGACGAACACCAGACCAGATATTTTTTTTGTTGTGAACACTTTAAGTCAGTTTCTGGTAGAACCCAAACATGTTCACCTAGTTGTTGCAAAACATGTGATGAGGTACCTTAAGGGTACATTAGATTGTGGTCTCAGTTATGATGGAGACCATGAATTCAGATTGAGTGGGTACACTGATTCAGATTGGGCTTGAAGTGTCTCTAACAGGGAGAGCACTTCAGGATGTTGTTTCAGTCTGCGGTCAGCCATGATCTAATGGCAGAGTAGGAAGAAATCAAGCATTTCTCTCAGCACAGTGGAAGTAGAATGCATTGTTGTATTTTTTTCCAGCTTCGAAGCCATATGGCTTCAGAAGTTGTTGACAGGTCTATTCGACCTAGAGATGGAAGCAACCATGCTCCTATGTGATAACCAGAGCTGCATAAAGATGACAGAGAATCATGTATTTCATGATAAGTCAAAGGAAATAGAGATATGATATCACTACATCCATGACATGGTGCAGAGAGGATCCATAAAGCTCCAATATGTTAGCACAGATGAACAGGTTGTTGATGTGTTGACCAAGTCTCTATCTCGCCTAAAATTTGAGCACTTTCGAGATAAGCTTGGTATAGTCCAAAAGGACCTCCCTTGAAAGTGGGAGTAGTGTTGTGTTTCCAACCTAGTGTTGTGATGCCAGCTTCATGCTGATGATGTGCCAACTTAATTGGTGATGATGTGCCAACTTAATTGTTGTGATGATGTGCCAGCTTAATTGTTGTGATGATGTGCCAGCTTAATTTTTGTGATTATGTGCCTACTTAATTGTTGTGACGATGTGCCAGCTTAATTGTTGTGACGATGTGCCAACTTAATTGTTGTGATGATGTGCCAGCCTTTTGTTGTGATGATGTGTCAGCCTCGTGTTGTGATGATGTGCCAACCTTGTGTTGTGATGATGTACCATCCTCGTGTTGTGATGATGTGACCAACCTCGTGTTGTGATGATGATGTATTAGTTTTATACTAATCCATGTTGATGCATATGATGATACCATTCCAACTCTTTGTTGGTAATGATGATTTTGATGATGATAAAAACTTCTGATGATATATAGATATGCCAGTCAGTGTTCCAAGCTATTGTTGATGATGTTGTCCTCTCTCTCGCTTGATGTTGTTGTAGAATATCGTTCTTGTTAAGGGGGAGTGTTGAAATATTGTAAATGCAAAGAGTATTCTATTTATTATTGATGTATTATTCATTAGATCAATCCCCTTTTGTGGATTGATCATGTCAGGTATTGTAAATGACCAAATCCCCTTTCGCAGATTGGTCAAACCCTAATTGTAATAGGATAAATGAGAAGTCGACCCCATAATATATTAAAGTGGTTATAACCACCCAGAATGAGAAGTTGGACCTGGCAGTGACAAGACACCCCAGTTCAGTGCCTGCCAAATTGTATAAATAAGAGAGGCTAGTGCCTCATTTGTTCACTCACTCACTTGTTCATCAAAGTGCAAGTTCAGAGTTGCAGTTGGATAAGAAGGAAGAGAGAGAGACGCGTATTCTTGGGAGATGGTTTTATTTATTGTTTGAGTTATCTCTTGGCATTGTATTGGATATCTATATTAAGGAAGTTTTTGTTGGGTTTTCTCCCCCATGAGGGTTTCCCAGGATAAATGATATGTCTCTTATGATTGTGTATTTCTCAGTGATCCTATCTATGCTATGGTTATCTAGTGAATTGAAAAGAAACCTAATAATAGGTTAAACCTTAACAACATGAAAGATTGAAACAATAACTTACGATCATTGATTCTTTGCAGGAAATGGGAAGGGAAGAGTAATGTAGGACTGAGGGCAACTCAATATGAGACAAGGAAAAGGTTGATAAGGTTGGGTGGACCAGGTTATACAACAGGGGGAGACATGATGGAGGTCAATGGATTCATGGATCGGGAAATCGTGGAATAACTCATGGAAAGTGGTAAGTATGATGGGGTTTGGTCCTGTTGTATAACCCAAAAGGAAAACTCTTTGAAACTTGACGAGATGATTATGAGGCTAGAAAAATGTCATGGATATGCATTGAGGGAAAGACCCAAAACAATGACCGCCCACAACGTGTATGCTGGAGGCATCTCAAAATGAAGGGGGGTGGAGAAAGGGAAAGAAGGAAGATGGAGATAGGATTGACGAATGTGGTGAGTGAGTATGTCCCGCATAGCAAGCAAATGGTAGACAAGCGAGTAATCATGACAAAGGAAGGCAACTTAGTTCCCCTGCAAGTTTGCTTTCCACCAAACACATTTGGTCAATCAGTTAAAAATATACAGATAGTCTACCTTTTAATATCACCAATCATAACTCCATCATGTTTTACCATCAAAAAGGGAAAAAAAGAAAAAGAAATCGAGAAAATAACTGAATGAAAGAGAAATCAACCAAAACATAATCTAGCCCTTCCCAAAATTTATTATTATTATTATATTTTTTTTTAATTTTGTTTATTTATTTACAGAGGAAAGAAACCATTAGCTTGGACTCAAGTCGAATGAATTTTAGCGTAAAGGAATGCATCATTTGCTTTGCATGTAGGTCTTGTGAGTTTGACAAATTTATGCATGGAGGGACTGCCAAAATGTCAAAATGTCAACCAACATATGTATATGGTGCAAAGATATGTTTAATCAATAGCCAAAAGAAACAACCACCATCCTCCAAGACATGCCAACCAACATATGCTTTGTCAGTAATGATGACAGTATTGATTGAATTAGATTTAGGGTTTAGGGTTTGTACCTTCGAGGGATGATCCATGAATTTACCAAACAAATTAGTATCATCTTTAGGGACCTTTCTATCAGGAAAAAGGTCGTCATGATGTAGAGAAGATTCATAACATGGATTAAAAAACATTGGAATGCCCCTACAATAGTTATTATCATCAAAAAAATTGCGCCTAGGAGGGACGTGCTCGATAGTGCCAAGTTTTTTATCCTCTTTTGATTGAAACAAAGGATAAGCGAGAATTTTATACAAATCAAGATCTTGATTGAACTCATATATATCCTCAGAAGAGGATTTGTCGCATGCATCATTAAAGTCATACTGGTCTACATCATTTGACCACTCATTAGCATCATCATCGATTGCAAATGTATCATAAATAGGTTTGACATAATTGGCATTGATTTCTTCATTTTCATAATCAAAATTTCCATTGTATGCATGCGGATAAGAAGCTTGAGATGAAAGGTGATTTTGGGTATGAGGTTTAAGAAGGGTGTGAGGTGGATTGGTCATTAAGAATCATGATATAATCATGATCCTCTCTATATCCATGCTCTCGACGACAAGAATTTGATTCATTATAATTAGGCCTTGAGGTACAGGGTTCCTGAGATATATCCCCAGCATGATTTAAAGATTGAGACTCGAGAAGGAACATGTGATCTTGTAATCTCTTAATGACAAGGATTAAAGAAGACAACTCCTTGTGTGAATCATAAACGCCAAAGGAGTAACCCATTCTATGATTTTTCTCTTCGAAGTCGAGGCAAGTGGATAGGGCTAGCTCTAGGTTTTGAACGTTTTTTTATTCCAACCGCCATCAGTAAAGAGGGGGTAGAAGTTCGTAGTAATGCAACAGAGAAGCCAAGTTGGTGGGGTGAATGAGGGTAGGAATTAAATTGTATACCCTGATGAACTGAAGATTAAAAGTAAAAATGCGTTCATTATCCTTTATGCATAATTGATTAAATCTCGTAAGATGCTCGTAAGGATTATCCAAATGCCAAAAAGTAGAAGTAAACCAGTAAGACAACTCAAACTAGGTAGAAATGCATCCATCAAGAAGGCTAGAAAATAAGGAGGCGGCATAGCCTTAAAGGGAATTCATAAATAGCACCATACAACTATCATTATTATTTACGTCGAGAATGGCGCAAGCATTTGAAAACACACGAAGATGTTCAATCACTGTAACAGTTCCATCGCCATGGAAGAGAGATAAATGACTCTTGAATTTGTAGGGTAAAGGGTTAAGCGGGCGAGCGAACTTCAAGGGAATGGGCACAAACCATGAAGAATTGTTTAGGTCTTCTTCAAACTCAAAGAGGCCATACTTGCGAACAACTTTCCCAAGGTTAGTAGCTGAAACCATAGGGTTACAACCACCAAACAGGCTTCTAATTGGTTGAGACATCGAGGTCTAGGAAAAGTAAAAATTGAAATAATTAAAACAAAAACTAGGAACGAATCATTGAACGATTCTCCCCAATATGGTCGCCAAAAATATGTTGATGCCAAAAGACTAGAGAGTCTCCAACATCAATATTTTCAACCTCCTGTGGGGCTAGGCGAGAAGAGACAAGAATGTTACTCTAGGCTTAAAGCCCCAGACAAGAATGTGCATTAAACTCTAGGCCAATTTTACCCTAACCTATAGTCCAAGCATGAATATCCTTGCCTTGTAATTTAACCTTTTAACAATATTTAATTTTTATGTGATTTCATGATTTTTATGTTATTCACAATCTTATAAGTGGAGTTTATACATTTGTAGTGATAAAATTTAATTTAATAAAGAAAATGCAAAAAAAAAAAGGCAATGATTTTTTTATTTTTTTTTTAGCAAAAAGAAAAATAAATAAAGCAAAGTAAGGAAGCTAACAAACTATGTTAGTTTGAAGAATATAGATAACATTTAAATGATATAATCTTTTTATATTTTCATTCGAAGTTAGGATGTGACTAAAACATAATAAAATAAAAATAAAATAAAGGTTTATATACATTAAACTAATTAATGAGTAAAACATATATACATATAACATATTCATGAATTTGTTCATTTTCCTTTTTAAAATTAGGATGTAGAAATAATAAAATAAACAAAGTTTATGTATACTAATTAAATAGTAAATAAAACTTTATAGACATGATTGTTTACAATATAAACACATTTAGTTTGTCTATTTTAAGATTTTAACCAACTTTTTTTTTATTCTGAAATCAGAGTGTTAAATAAATAAAGATGAGGAAAACTAAGGATTTTAAAGAAAGATTGAGAGATAGTGTCGAGCGAGAAAGAAATGATTTTTATTAAAAGACTTCTCATACAAATTCATAATCTTCAAATATGAAAGTCCCTGCGTAGACTAGGGCCATGTATATGGTCTTTAGCCCCCCTAGATGCATTGTACAATAGAAAGACCAAGCATAAAAAAGAAAAAGAAAGTTAAGCCAAGAAGGAATGGAGCCATGGTGGTGAATCGCAAGGAGAGAACCTGCATAGTAAAATTGATTAGCGTCGAATCGAATCGAGCCATATTACAACAAACTAAACAAATAAATATTTACTTTATGAAGGCCAACAAAATTATCCTTGTTTATCCTCTTCGTTGCTTCTCAAGACCCCCTGTTGCCAACGATTTCGTCAATCTCTGTTGAATATGTAAGAAAAGAATGAAATGCATAGTCCTCACAACGCTCCTACCATACTACTCTAAAATTTCTGCCAAAAGTTTTATCTCGGAAACTTATTTCTCTAATAATCTCTCCTTCAGAAAATTTATGTCCTCCTCAGAATTCCCCTATAGTTGTGTGTTGCTTCCTTTAAATGGTCAGATGGGTGGTTAGAGTAGTTCCATTTAGTTTTTGGATAGTTATGGTAGTTTGAATAATTGAATTGTGAACCAAACCGGCTAGAAGCGCATCCATTTCTTTCATTTAATAAATTTGTTATTTATGATAATGGTTGTCTGATTTAAGATTTGAATTTATACACAATAAACGGATTTGAAAATTGAACTAGACCTCATGACCCCACAAATATATAATATGTACAAGAAAAGGAAAAGAAACTATGATGGAGGGGAAATCCATATGCTCCAATGAGACACTTTCGACTTCCTGTCGGGAATGAGATTTATATGATAGAGTCTAGAACACTTCTTTAAGAATGTAAGATTCTCAATATAAGAGATATAATTTGTTATGTGAATACTAAATAATTTCAAGCCATAAAAAACCATCCTCTGTCTCTCATTACAATCCCTTCTAGAATACCATCAGAACCAAAAATCACCAGAAAGTTCTTTGGGCTCTACCCTGTCCGGTAATTGAGAATACACAGTAAAGAGTCCCAGTGGCACAGATGTTGAGTCTGCAGTGGTATACACGTGAGCTCTTGAAGACCTTTTATTCTCCCGTTGTAGTAGTACCCCGAATTATAACTTTACCATCACAATTAACCTCGTAATTAAATTCAGGTTGATCATCCTAGTCACATGAAGCGCTATCTGAAACAAATAAGCATTATCACAAACACCAATATCAACAAGACCAATCAAAGACCAACTTTTCTTGTAATTGTTTTCCCCATATATACAATCGAAATCTTAGCAAGAATATTACTCCATTGCTCTACAGTGGGTCTGACGGGAGCAATCTGGTGTGTTATTTGAATGAAAGGAAGCAATGCTTATAGAAAATACCAACATTTTTATCTATCTATCTATATATATATATATATATGATGCATGCATGCATCTTCTCTAGATGCGGGGCACCGCACTGGAAGCAATGATTCAAAGCTCTCGACCGATAGGTGCATGTGACTGGATAAGGAGAGTAGTTCATATTTCATTTGAGGTTAGGTTTGTTATAAGAACTCTTCGGACGACCTTCCTTAGTATGAATAATGAAGAGTGGTGAGTGTTGCACTTTAGTCTTTAGACACTCGATAGGGATATTCTTCTGTATACCTTCACATAGTTCGGGTAAGTGGAAGAGCCCACCCTTTCGAATATAATGCACTGATCCTCGGTTGGTTGGCCCTATCGTACACTCCCATGCTTTTCGTTGTTGGTAGAACCAATTAAGGAGTATAAGAATGAGGTGATTTTTGCAAGAACAAGTATTTTGATTTCCCCAAGGACCATCCACTCAGCATAGCGAGCAAAGGTTGTGCACAACTTTTTGATGTTTTCCCTTATGAAGGCTTCTGAACCTTGAGGTAGAAAACCCCTTCCCACGATGCTTTTGAGAACATAGGTTTTTCCAGCATTTGTAAATATTGACAATTACCTAAATCTATAACTTTGCAAAGCACATTGGCCAGAAAATTTATGTTTTTTGGATGCACCTGGGCCATCTTTATGAACTTGGTGAAGGGCCAAGAAACTAATTTGTAACCAATATTTGAAATGAGACTTAAAAGAATGGTTGTTCAACTTTTGGGTTGATACATCAACATCGATCATTAAAACCTTTCCATGCCATAAACATCCAATGTATCAAAGATCAACACAATCTTTGTTTTAGTTGATACTTTGCATATCCAACTGAAGCAGATGTAAGACATGTCTCGGGTATTGTGTTGAGCAAGTGCCATCGCTCAAGTCTCTTCATTCGCGATTGCATTTATTCAATTATGCGCTCCAGAGAAGTTTATAATCTTGGTAAATCATTTTTGTTGATTCAATATATCCGATAGCCTGGTATCCAAGATTTAGAAGTCCATCCACAGGCTTCACATAGATGTCAAAGTTCACTTTAGGTTGTGTGATAAAATTTCCTTCTCTGAATTGCTTATGAACAAGGAGCTATTTCATACTATTTATGCTCGAGGAAAAGCAACGTCAATCCTTGGGTAGTCTCATGATGGTATTCATTTAAAATATAATACTTATAATAGACTCTTAGGTAGCTTACACTTCAAAAATATTTTGGAAGAGTGGGGCTTAACTCAACCCCAACCAAATATAGAATTTTCGCCATTTTCTCCACCAGTTAATTATCCATTCCACCATTTAAGTGGTCGCCTCGTATATTTAGCCGAGAGCGCCTTTTTTATAACCACTTTCCAAATAAAAAGGGGAGTCCACGGGATTAGATCCCGAGACCTCCGCCTAACCAACGCCTAAGTTTATCCATTCTAACCAATATGTCAAACCTCTTCATTAATGCTAACCACTCGCAGAAATGGTATAAGGGGGTCTCGCCAGAGGTCATAACATAGAAGAGCACAAGAGGGGCATGTCAAGTGCATCCATACAATACATATTTTTTCACAGTTTTCAATATTCTCCACATATTTCGAGATCTGTCAGTGACTAATTGCAGGAGCAGTGGCATGAAAATCAAGGGAGGGGTGTCTTGGGGGCCTAAAAGTGTCTGACTCAGATTAAAGCATGGAGACAATCATTTTTAAGTAAAACAATGCCATGAACGCAGTGGTGGTGTTATTTTTCTGATATGAGCAAAGCTTCTGCGGATTAACTCCAGAATGATGTATATTTATGTATTTTGCCCAATTCTTTTGTGGAGTTAATAAAAATACCTACCCATTTGAGAGCAAGACCCGAAGATGTAGTCTACCAGGGAAGAACTCCATTATCAAGTTCTTTTGTTCATATTGCATGATTGTGTCTCTTTCCTTTTGAGTTTTTCCTTATTTATGGTGTACTTTTGTTTATGCTCGTTTAATACAGTTCTTTAATAAGTCACCTGACGAAAAGATTCTGGATCATGTTGGTATCAGAGCAGTCATCTTTGACTTGAATTGTTGAGTATGAATTTCTTACTAGGGCCAAGCATAAGCAGGGTGAAGGAACTCTTAAGACGTTCAATCCCGAAGTTGGTCATACATCCGGAAGAAAGAATATGGCAGAAGAAGATAAGCATGATGAATAGGAGAAAAACTTTCACATGGTCTTCTATCGCATGTTAGACATGGTTGAGAAAATGTATGGATATTATGAGAAGAGGATGAAGAAGAAGGAGAAGAAAAAGGAAGCACATGCAGATGATGATGCTTCGGTAAACCAAGGGGTTGGAGGAGATCCTCCTGAGCCTTCGTCTTCACCTTCAAGTTATAGTTATTCTTCCTCTGAGAATTCTCATCACTCTCATCATTCTAACCATAAATACTCTTTTAGAAACCATTATTAAAGCTTGATGTAAAGTTTTCATTACCTATGTTTAATGGAGATGCTAATCCTGAAAAGTTAGACAATCGGATCTGACAGGTTGAAATATATTGTCGTGTTCTGCATATTGATGAAGAAGAAGTTAAAGTGAAAATGGATTCTCTTCAGTCGGAAGGCACTTCTCTCGTATGGTGGGAGAGCAAGCTACAAGACAAAAGTAAGTGTGGTAATCTTATTTCGTCATGGTCGGAATTTAAAACAAAGATAAGGAAGGAGTTTTATCCATTAGGGTATTTACATAAAGCAATGATGGAATGTCAAACGTTGAGACAGAGTAAAGGTGAGGAGTTGAGGATCAAGTGAGCACCTTGACTCGAAACTTTCCCCCAAGGACACACCATGTGGATTGAAGGTTTCTTCCACGTTAGCCTAGGTGTGTATAAGGCGGCAACATGCATGAAATGATGGAATGAGATGGAGCAAGGTTAAATTCATGGAAATAATAGGCATGATACCAAAACCATATATCTTTTAAAAGTGATTAATACCATACTAAGAAAGTGAATTGTCGAGAAAAAAAAATGAAATGATGACATGGTCATAATTAATTTTTCAAACACTTATTCCCATCCTCTTAATTTGGTAGATAAGGTGGGTGATATAAGGGTCTTTGGAAAAGTGTGTCATTGGCGAAATAATATGGTGTGAATAACACAATGAGTGAGTAACAGGCTCTGCTTACTAATAGTCAAGAGTCACAATAAATTCGCTTGTGGACAATGCGACAATACTTAACAAGAAAAAGAGAAACTTTTTGCAAGTAGTGTGACTGGAGAGGGAGATTGGCAATGCTTTGTCAGCTAAGTCCTGTTGACAAAAATCATCATCAACAATAACCTAGTACCGATTGCTTTGGTGTGAAATGATAGGATGTTTGGATGAAGCATATGAGCCCGAGGAGGGCTTGTTCTTCTTCATTATTGCTAACTTATGTTTTCAGGTGGATTTAGATCTTGCAAAGTTGTCTACCATTGGACTTAGAGAATGTGATAAGTTTGATGGACCTTACAATTTCAACCCTTGAAGCTTATGCCACAAATGCTTATGGAGGAAGTCGAGATTTAGGAGCACGTTGAGAAAGATATTGCAACACTTACCGATGCAAAGTTGTTGGCTACTCATAACAATGAGGCGGCCAAGGCAAAGAGAGTCATTCTTGTTGAAATAATGTAACTGTGAAGAGCATTCTTATTATTATTGGATTAAATCCCCATTGCGGATTAATCATGTCATTATTATTATTATTATTGTTATTGGATTAATCCCCATTGTGGATTATCATGTCGATAATTGTATAAGGACCAAATCCCCTTTTGTGGATTGGTTATAGGACAATTACAAAGGGAAGAATAAGAAGTCGGCCCCAGCAGTTATTATGGAAGACCCATAATTAATTAAAGGTGGGTTTACCCACCCAGAGTGAGAGGTCAGCCCTACCAGTTGTGACATTTCACAAGTGTCAGTCTTGTATAAATAAGAGGCTAGCCCCTCACTTCAAACACACAACTCACTTGCTCATTATCTTATGAGGCAAGTTGTGATTACCAGTTAGAGAGAGGAGAAGAAGAGTGGCGCATCTCTTGGAGAGGACTTTTTGTATTGGTTTGAGTTATCTCTTGAACATTGTATAAGCTATTTATGATAAGGAAGTTTTTGTTGGGTTTTCTTCCCCTAGAGGGTTTCCTAGAATAAATGTTGTGTCTCTTGTGAATGTGTATTTCTCAGTGATATTGTTATTATGATTCTCTTATCTATTGAAATGAAAAGAACTATAATAATGGCATAAACATTAACATGGTTTCAGATCCAACCTGAAGGAAGCATATTTCGCAAGAGGAAAAACATCATTGTTACCGTACCCAAAAATTAGGGTTTCACAAAAGTGAATATTTTCAGCTCCCTAACCACCTAGAAAGTTGTGCCCTCCCCCAAGGATCATTTTGGCATTTAGAGCACACCTTTTCAGTGGCTAGATCTCCTGGAAAGTGAAACCCTAGTTTCACAAAGTACCAGAAAACCAATGTACCAGAAGTACCAGAAGTACCAGAGTACCAGAAGTACCAGAAAACCAGAAGCACCAGTCCAGAAATCTGCAGATCAAGTTTGAGGGAGTAAAAGTTGGATTTTCGAAATTCCGACTGCACCAGCTAACTCGCCTCAGCCCAGCGCATCTATCCCCTGGATCAGAATTTCAAAATTCGAAGTTTGAAAAATTGGGGTTTCCTCATAAAACCCTAAGTTGCAGTTGCAGTTGCAGTCTCAGAACCAGCTGCAGTTGCAGTACCAGTTTCAGTTGCAACCGTAGAACCAGTTGCAATCACTCTTGAAGTTTTTGGTAATGATTACTGTTGCTACCAGATGGAGACACTACCTGCAAGTGCTATCTGAGGTATGTAATCACATATGGTTAATGGTTAAACCCTAAAGAGTATTTGTAGGAGAAGGGATCTTTTGCCATAGATCCAGAAGGATCTCAATATCCAACACATTCAGAGGAATGATGCAACCCAGGTGTGATTATTCTAATATGCATCTATTTGTTATGAAATTATCTTGATCAGTGTTGCATGTTGAAGCTATGATCAAATCATTAGAAGGATTAAAAGTTGATTATAGAGATTATCCTCTAACCTAACCTTTTGTCAAGATAGCATATTGTCTTAGTACAACAGACAGGTTGAAGAAAGTACTTGTCACTTGAGTGAAGGAGACCTGGAAGAAAAGCAAGCACTCACTCTTGAGGACAAGGCTCCAGGTTTGAT
>ML784461.1:444173-511668 GCA_009831015.1 Picea engelmannii | reverse complement strand
CCACACAAGTCCCAAAAAGAGCATAAAAAGAATCTTACAATTAATTTGTAGCATATAGTTGAGTCTCATCATTAGACAAAGATTGCAAAATCTAATCAATAATCATTTTAAATGAGAAACTGAAATTCTTCCAAACTTGCTTCTGCATGAGCCTTTTACACACTAGATGACATTATAGCTTAAACTATTCTCTTGTGAAGACATCTAATATATTATAAACAACAAAGATTAGCTTGAGTACCTGTAAAATATATAAAAATGTGTCTCCTCTCAAAATTTTGAAAATAGTCTTGTTGCATTGATTCAATTGCACAATATTTAGTTTGAAAATTCTCAAAAAGGAAAATATAGCATAGGAGGTTGTATCTCTTTATGAAAAACAAAATTAATAACAACTAAAATTAGAAGCCCTACAATACATAGAGAGAGAGAAATCTAATCTCCATCGATGGAAAAACTCAACGTTTGATTACGTAATTAGGTTAGTCCTTTGTCATTAATAAATAACATATTAAGACCATTCAAATGAATTAGACACACAAACAGATGAAAAGAAAAGGTCTTGAGAAAATCATAATACCTGGAACGGAAAATCTGCAATCCAAAGAGCAGAGAGAGAGAGAGAGAGAGAGAGATGAGTTGCAGTGTCTTCCTTCCTTGACTTTGCTTGGTTGAGATGATCCAGATCTAGATTTAGTCCATTCCAATATATATAGCATGCCCCCTCCTTGTGACTCTACATGACACAAGTTCACATACATACAAGCACAAATACACAAACACACAATGCATACGAACAAACAACCACGGTACATGAGAAGCACTTCCACATACACACAACATGAAACGACACAAAATCATAGAGGAAGGGGATGTGAAGGAGTAAGAGCTTTCAAAAATGCATTCCCTTTCTTTCTTGTGTCGTGCTTTCTCCAACAACTAATTTTGCTCCTACTCTCCATTGACCCTGTTAAGAGATAAGTGAAACACATGAACATGGTATGTCAAAAAGGTTGAACTTCATACATATAAAATCAAAGTGTATATGTGTATGCATGTACCTCCAAATGAGTTTCCCCTTATCACTTTCTTTGTTGTGTCATGTTTTCTCCAAAAGCCAATTTTTCTCCTGCTCTCCATTGTTACTATCAAGAGATCGGTGAAACACATGAACATGACATTTCAAAAAAATTGCTCTCAATCCATCTGAAATCAAAGTGTGTGTGTGTGTGTGTGTGAGTGTACAACTCCAAATTAAATTTTCCATTACTCATGTACCAACATTAGCATTAAGCCCGATATGATAAGAGATAAGGGACTTTTAATGTTCTTTACTGCTACCGAAGTTATTTCCACTTATCCTTTCATTCATTCCTTTCTTTGTTTATCTTGAAAGACATTCGTCTTGGGTTTGACTTCCTACTTCTTTGTAGGTAGGAATGAATTTGTCCAGAGTCTAAGCCCCTTTCTAGGATAGTTTGGAGTTGTACAATGCCCTATATCAAAAAAAAAAATACTATATAAAGTCATTAACCTTGCATATTCAAATATATATATATTCTCTTGAATATACCAATTACTCTACTCTAATACCTCCTCGTGACTCTACATGACACAAGTTCACATACATACAAGCACAAATACACAAATACACAATGCATACGAAAAAACACCAACACAAGAACAAACAACCATAGGACATGAGATGCGCTTCCACATACAAACAACATGACATGACACAAAATCATAGAGGAAGGGGATGTGAAGGAGTAAGAACTTTCAAAAATGCATTCTCTTTCTTTCTTGCGTCATGCTTTCTCCAACAACTAATTTTTCTCCTGCTCTCCATTGACCCTGTTAAGAGAAAAGAGAAACACATAAACATGGTATGTCAAAAAGGTTGAACTTCATACATTTAAAATCAAAGCATATATGTGTGTGCATGTACCTCCAAATGAATTTTCCCCTTACCTCTTCTTTGTTGTGCCATGCTTTCTCCAAAAACCAATTTTTCTCCTGCTCTCCATTGTTCCTATCAAGAGATCGGTGAAACACATGAACACAAAATTTCAAAAAATTTGCACTCAATCCATATGAAATCAAAGTATGTGTGTGTGTGAGTGTACAACTCCAAATTAAATTTTCCATTACTCGTGTATCAACATTGGCATTAAGCCCGATATGATAAGAGATAAGGGACTTTTAATGTTCTTTACCACTGCCAAAGCTATTTCCACTTATCCTTTCATTCATTCCTTTCTTTGTTTATCTTGGAAGTCCTTCGTCTTGGGTTTTACTTCCTACTTCTTTGTAGGTAGTAATGAATTTTTCTAGAGTCTAAGCCCCTTTCTAGGATAGTTTGGAGTTGTACAATGCCCTGTATCAAAACAAAAAAATACTAAATAAATTCATTAACCTTTCATATTCAAATATATATACATTCTCTTGAATCTACCAATTACTCTACTCTAATTCCTCCTCATGACTCTACATGACACAAGTTCACATACATACAAGCACAAATACACAAACACACAATGCATACAAACAAACACCAACACAAGAACAAACAACCACGAGACATAAGAAGCGCTTCCACATACACAACATGACATGACACCAAATCATAGAGGAAGGGGATGTGAAGGAGTAAGAGCTTTCAAAAATGCATTCCCTTTCTTTCTTGTGTCATTCTTTCTCCAACAACTAATTTTCCTCCTACTCTCCATTGACTCTATTAAGAGATAAGTGAAACACATGAATATGATATGTCAAAAAGGTTGAACTCCGTACATCTAAAATCAAAGTGCATATGTGTGTGCATGTACCTCCAAATGAATTTCCCCCTTATATCTTTCTTTGTTGTGCCATGCTTTCTCCAAAAACCAATTTTTCTCCTGCTCTCCATTGTTCCTATCAGGAGATCGATGAAACACATGAACACGGCATTTCAAAAATTTTGCACTCAATCCATCTGAATCAAAGTGTGTGTGTGTGAGTGTACAACTCCAAATTAAATTTTCCATTACTCGTGTATCAACATTAGGATTAAGACTGATATGATCAGAGATAAGGGACTTTTAATGTTCTTTACCGCTACCGAATTTATTTCCACTTATCCTTTCATTCATTCCTTTCTTTATTTATCTTGGAAGTCCTTCATCTTGGGTTTGAATTTTTTATTCTTTCTAAGTAGGAATGAATTTGTCTGGAGTCTAAGACCCTTTCTAGGATAGTTTGGAGTTGTACAATGCTTTGTATCAAAACAAAAAAAATACTAAAGAAAGTCATTAACCATGCATATTCAAATATATATACATTCTCTTGAATCTACCAATTACTCTACTCTAATTCCTCCTCGTGAATATACACGACACAAGTTCACATACATACAAGCACAAATACACAAACACACAATGCATATGAACAAACACAAACAAAAGAACAAAAAACCATGGGACATGAGAAGTGCTTCCACATACACACAACATGACATGGCACAAAATCATAGAGGAAGGGGATGTGAAGGAGTAAGAGATTTCGAAAATGCATTCCCTTTCTTTCTTGTGTCGTGTTTTCTCCAACAACTAATTTTGCTCCTACTCTCCATTGACCATGTTAAGAGATACGCAAAACACATGAACATGGTATGTCAAAAAGGTTGAACTTCATACATCTAAAATCAAAGTGTATATGTGTGTGCATGTACCTCCAAATGAATTTTACCCTTATCTCTTTCTTTGTTGTGCCATGCTTTCTCCAAAAACCAATTTTTCTCCTGCTCTCCATTGTTCCTATCAAGAGATCGGTGAAACACATGAACACGACATTTCAAAAAATTTGAACTCAATCCATCTGAAATCAAAGTGTGTTTGTGTGAGTGTACAACTCCAAATTAAATTTTCCATTACTCGTGTATCAACATTAGCATTAAGCCCTATATGATAAGAGATAAGGGACTTTTAATGTTCTTTACCGCTACCAAAGCTATTTCCACTTATCCTTTCATTCATTCCTTTCTTTTTTTATCTTTGAAGTCCTTCGTCTTGGGTTTGACTTCCTGCTTCTTTGTAGGTAGGAATTAATTTGTATAGAGTCTAAGCCCCTTTCTAGGATAGTTTGGAGTTGTACAATGCCCTGTATCAAAACAAAAAAATACTAAAGAAAGTCATTAACCTTGCATATTCAAATATATATACATTCTCTTGAAATTACCAGTTAATCTACTCTAATTCCTCCTCATGACTCTACACGACACAAGTTCACATGCATACAAGCACAAATACACAAACACACAATGCATACGAACAAACACCAACACAAGAACAAACAACCATGGCACATGAGAAGTTCTTCCACATACACACAACATGACACCACACAAAATCATAGAGGAAGGGGATGTGAAGGAGTAAGATCTTTTGAAAATGCATTCCCTTTATTTCTTGTGTCGTGCTTTCTCCAACAAATAATTTTGCTCCTACTCTCAATTGACCATGTTAAGAGATAAGCGAAACACATGAACATGGTATGTCAAAAAGGTTGAAATTCATATATCTAAAATCAAAGTGTATATGTGTGTGCATGTACCTCCAAATGAATTTTCCCCTTATCACTTTCTTTGTTGTGCCATGCTTTCTCCAAAAACCAATTTTTCTCTTGCTCTCCATTGTTCCTATCAAGAGATCGGTGAAACACATGAACACGACATTTCAAAAAATTTGCACTCAATCCATCTGAAATCAAAGTGTGTGCGTATGAGAGAGTGTACAACCCCAAATTAAATGTTCCATTACTCCTGTATCAACATTAGCATTAAGATCGATATGATAATAGATAAGGGACTTTTAATGTCTGTTACCGCTACCGAAGTTACTTCCACTTATCCTTTCATTAATTCCTTTCTTTTTTTTTATCTTGGAAGTCCTTCGTCTTGGGTTTGACTTCCTGCTTCTTTGTAGGCAAGAATGAATTTGTCTGGAGTCTAATCTTCTTTCTAGGATAGTTTGGATTTGTACAATGCCCTGTATCAAAACAAAAAAAATACTAAAGAAAGTAATTATCCTTCCATATTCAAATATATATATACATTCTCTTGAATATACCAATTACTCTACTCTAATTCCACCTCGTGACTCTACATGACACAAGTTCACATACATACACACACAAATACACAAATACACAAACACACAATGCATACGAACAAACACCAACACAAGAACAAAAAACCACCGGACATGAGAAGCACTTCCACATACACACAACATTACACGACACAAAATCATAGAGGAAGGGGATGTGAAGGAGTAAGATCTTTCGAAAATGCATTTCCTTTTTTTCTTGTGTCGTTCTTTTTCCAACAACTAATTTTTCTCCTAGTCTCCATTGACCCTGTTAAGAGATAAGCGAAACACATGAACATGGTATGTCAAAAAGGTTGAACTTCATACATTTAAAATCAAAGTTTATATGTGTGTGCATGTACCTCAAAATGAATTTTCACCTTATCTCTTTCTTTGTTGTGACATGCTTTATCCAAAAACCAATTTTTCTCCTGCTCTCCATTGTTCCTATCAAGAGATCGGTGAAACACATGAACAAGGTATTTCAAAAAATTTGCACTCAATCCATGTGAAATCAAAGTGTGTGTGTGTGTGTGTGAGTGTACAACTCCAAATTAAATTTTCCATTACTTATGTATCAACATTAGCATTAAGCCCGATATGATAAGAGATAAGGTACTTTTAATGTTCTTTACCGCTACCGAAGTTATTTCCACTTATCTTTTCATTCATTCCTTTCTTTGTTTATCTTGGAAGTCCTTCGTATTGGGTTTGACTTCCTTTTTATTTGTAGGTAGGAATGAATTTGACCGGAGTCTAAGCCCCTTTGTAGGATAGTTTGGAGTTGTACAATTCCCTGTATCAAAACAAAAACAATACTAAATAAATTCATTAACCTTTCATATTCAAATATATATACATTCTCTTGAATCTACCAATTACTCTACTCTAATTCCTCCTTGTGACTCTACACGACACAAGTTCACATACATACAAGTACAAATACACAAACACACAATGCATACAAACAAACACCAACACAAGAACAAACAACCATGGGACATGAGAAGCGCTTCCACATACACACAACATGACACGACACAAAATCATAGAGGAAGGGGATGTGAAGGAGTAAGATCTTTCGAAAATGCATTCCTTTTCTTTCTTGTGTCGTGCTTTCTCCAACAACTAATTTTGCTCCTACTCTCCATTGACCCTATTAAGAGATAAGAGAAACACATGAACATGGTATGTCAAAAAGGTTGAACTTCATACATCTAAAATCAAAGTGTATATGTGTGTGCATGTACCTACAAATGAATTTTCCCCTTATCTCTTTCTTTGTTGTGCCATGCTTTCTCCAAAAACCAATTTTTCTCCTGCTCTCCATTGTTCCTATCTAGAGATCAGTGAAACACATGAACACAACATTTCAAAAAAAAATCACTCAATCCATCTGAAATCAAAGTGTGTGTGTGTGAGTGTACAACTCCAAATTAAATTTTCCATTACTCGTGTGTCAACATTAGCATTCAGCCCAATATGATAAGAGATAAGGGAATTTTAATGTGCTTTACCGCTACCAAAGTTATTTCCACTTATCCTTTCATTCATTCCTTTCTTTGTTTATATTGGAATTCCTTTGTCTTGGGTTTGACTTCCTTCTTCTTTGTTGGTAGGAATGAATTTGTCCGAAGTCTAAGCCCCTTTCTAGGATAGTTTGGAGTTGTACAATACCCTTTATCAAAACAAAAAAAATACTAAAGAAAGTCATTAACCTTGCATATTCAAATATATATACATTCTCTTGAATCTACAAATTACTCTACTCTAATTCATGTTGTAACCAAAAGCTTTTGCAAATTGACAAAAAGAAAATTAAAAACCTACAACAGATCACAATGACCTTAAACATAACGATTATTCAAGGGTGACAACATTTTTACTCAAAAGCATTCTCCATAAAGAAAAGAAGGGGAAATCCCTATACAAATGCTTCCTACATTATGTGGATAAGGACACGAAAGACGAACTTTGCCACTTGCCAATTAATATAATAAAACTACAAAGCCATAAGAAGCGAGATAAGAACCAAAAGGAGATCCAAATAGATGCACCCTCTACCTATGTCATCACACGTCTTGTTTTTCATGGACAAGTAGCAACCAGGTATTGTGAGTATTATGGTCCTCCTCACCAGCCAATACTGCTTCGTTGCACACTAGCATGGACATTCCACTATTGTTTCGTAACAAATTCCTAAATGTTTGCAAGCAAGAAAAATCACATCTAAGAGATAAAACTAAAAAAAAAAATGAAGTTAGTAGGAGAGAAAAATAAGTAATGGTGTAAGATTAAGATCAAACGATAGATTAAGATTAACGATACGAGATCAAACAACACACTATTGAAGACAATTTGAGCATCAATATATAAAGATCAGTTGCCAATGACTCACCTCAATGTGGAAGTCCCAAGAGGAAAGAATCAAAACATATCTCACACCTTTGGAGAGTTCATGTTTGTGTAACATCCTGCTCTTGCATGCACTGAGCGAACTTATTCTTTGAGGACACTTGCTTGCAAGTGATCCGGATTATTATACTATTGGCTATTGATTATGATTATGAGGCATTATGGATGTGATTATATGTTATTTTGTTGTATTGACTTAGACAGGTGTTATTGACTCGATTCTCCCGAGTGTGCAGGATTTTGGACCTCAAGGATGCAAAGGCATCAATGAAACCCTTGGACTCTGGATCGAGTCAGGGAGTGGACTATTGGGTTTTATTGTTGTATATATGACATATCTCCATCTTATTAGATGTTATGATTATGGATCTCATTTCTGACATGATTCATTGATGATGCAGGATGACAACAACTTGCTGACCAGACTCACATGTGGAGTAGAGGGGTTACACACGACTACCAGAGACATTGAGGGAGAGGTGTGGACGGCAGCCTTGCCAAAACCTACTAGCACCCCCGCCATGGCTCGAACTATAGGTTAACAACTACCTAGTTCGAGAAGACCCACGATGCCGTGAGGGAAGACTATGACAGTCACTCATGATGATACAGTGAACTTAATATGCAAAGTATCCCTTGCTAATTTAATGATACCAAATCAAGATGGCATTATATCCCTTTATTTGATTTATGTAAGTGGTTTTATTTATAATGATATTATTGATCTCTGGATTACAAGACAGTCGTGTTTTTAGATAGCGAATGGGTTAACCCCTGGATGGAAAGGCTGCAATATCTATTTTTAGTTTAATCCTTTAATGGATAGCGACTCCATTATCACTTTATGATGGCGATCCTTGTCTATGGTGGTGCCTTACCCTTAATTTTGATAGCGCACTTATATTTTGATGTTGTCTCTCCTTGTAGGAAGCAAACTCAATAGAAGGACAGTTGTATGATAATTTCCTCCCAGCCATTCAAGACCTTTATTTGTCTGTGGTATCGACCTCCCTAGACCATGATTTGGTATTTTTTCACTCTGAGATTTAGTAATTTGAAACAGTGAGGCAGTATAGTAGAGACAGCAAATTCTGGAGTTGCCTAGTCCATGGTTTGTGTCTTGTTGCTCAGAGATTCGCATAACCCTTAGTTAGTGCCCATGTCGTGCCTTTAGCAGTGGTCGTCGTGTAAACAGACTGAGTATAAGGGGGTGTGATTGTGATGAATCTAGGTGGGTTGACTTTTGTGTTTTTAAATATACGTTGGGTGTTCTTTATTGGTGCATTTTCTTTTTAAAACTCTACTCATGTCACCCTTGATTGATGCGAGCCGAATTCTTCTCCTCAGTAATTTTATTTTTGTTTTAAAAGATTTAGTCTCAATCCTTGGAGTAAAACAATGTCTACGTTGCAGATTTCCATAAATAATCATTGATGTCTAGCATATCCTTGGCAGTAACTTACTAGATAGCCAAACGGATTAAGTATAAGGGGCGTGATTGCAGTGAATCTAGTTGGGTTGGTTGTTGTGTTTTAAAATATACGCTAGGTGTGATTTATTGGTGCGTTTTCTTTTTAAAACTCATCTCATGTCACCCTTGATTGATGCGAACCGAATTCTTCTACTCAACAATTTTATTTTTGTTTTCAAGGATTTAGTCTCAATCCTTGGAGTAAAATGATGTCTACGTTGCAGATTTCCATAAATAATCATTAATGGATAGCATATCCTTGGCAGTAACTTACTAGATAGCCTTCCAGGTTGACAGCCAGATTTTCTTGCACAGTATTTATCGAACAATGACCTTGCCTTTATCGGGTATGACAGTGAGCGTGCATTATGGATGGTTGGCATCTTTTCAGGAAACACAGTAACCCCGGGTGACAGTGAATAGCTTGCCAGTTATGCATTTGACTTACTCTGTTTGAAACGACGAGTATTACGTGTTGTGGTTATTGTTATTTTAGTCTTGTTAAAATCATTAATATTGTTGATATTGTAGTATTGTGATATATGGTTAATCTTGTTAATATGGTTAATGATTGTTGACATTGTAAACTTGTATATGTTTCTAATCTTGTTAATATTGTTTTTATTGTAATATCGTTGCTAATGTAATATTGTTATATGTTGATAATATTGTTTATTTAGACTCGTATTATTGTTTATTTGTTAATTTATACTTGTTAATATTGTTAACTACATACTAGGGATGCATTTGACTCCCTCGGCTAATGAGACAACAATTATATTTATTGATTTTTATTAATTAGACATGTTAATTCTGACAGCAAAGCATTATTTTATAAGCAACGTAGATCAGTGGATCACTTATTTTAATGGATAGTGGGTATTGTCAATCATCATTCTTGATGTGGCTTTGTGCCTAACTCAGATCACCTTATGATAACTTTTATGACCATAGTAACTTGATAATAGTTCACTCCTTCACTCTTTGACATCTTGCTTAACTAATAATGGTTGGGTTGTTGGTGAAGCCGGGTAGTAGCTTGCGAATTTTATTTGAAAGGCGTCTTCATGTGTCTTGTCAACCAGTTGCTCGGGGGCGTGGGTGTAGTCTCCTTGTCAGTTATCTCGACTCCTTGCGTATTGGATTTTTCTAGAGTCCTTGGTCTAGATAGGTTGTGTTGCGCCAGGGTTATTATCGCACCTATCACCTGGGGACTACATGATTCCTGATGAGGGGATCATTGTGCGCCCTAATGGATAGAGGCGATTGATAACTTGGTCGGAGTCTGGGCTTCCCGATGCAGGCGTTCGTTTGTGGTAGTTGTTGTTAGTGCTTGGGTTATAACGCCTTCGTGCATTGGGTTGGGCACCATAGAAGTTCTAGCTACTGGCTGTCAAACCATTGTGTTGGGAATGTGGATGTTGTCCCTTAGCCTGTAGGCGTTGTCATGTTGTGTTGGTCAGGTAGTCATTTCTCTCTATTTTTTTATGCTTGTTTAACCCCATTGCTCTTATGCTAGTGCGTGGAGTCGTAGTTGTATATTTCTTGTTCTGCGGGTGTGGTGGTCACCGTCAGATGTGTTGTTTAGTTGTAATCGTAGTTGTCGTCCTGTTTACCCAACAACATAAATATTTGCACTTTTTGTTTCGCTTGTAGTCATAACAATGGGGTCATTACATATGGTATCAAAGCGGGTTCAACCGTGCGACTGTGGATCGCCAAGCTTTCCACTGCAGTAAACCCTTGAGTATTAACCCTTGCGTTAATTAAAAACCTTAATGTGTCCATGTGGTGATCGCATTTAGAGGATGACTCAAAGGCTCACAATGTGGTGTCGTGGAAGGGGGTGTGATGCCTCCAGAAGTTTCCACACCCTCGTAGTCAAACCCCCAAGGGGAAGGGAAAGTCCTTGGGCTGGATTCGCTTGTTGTAAGGGATGATGATAATCTGACAAGGCCCTTCCAGGTAATGTCAAAGGGCCTTGATTCACCATCGACACTCAGATGAGGCCAGGGCACCTGTACCCCTGAGGTTCCACAGCACACCCTAGCTAGTACCATTAGCATCCACCGAGAACTCGAGAGAGTTGAGTTCTCGAGTCCACGAGTTTTGCGAATAGTTGTTCTTTCAAGGCACAGTTATAGAGCAAGATGTTGTTCTTCACATTTCACAATTATGACCTCCAGCATGAAGGTCTTCATGGTGGTTTTTCGACTGAAGGGGAGCACTCTTCTCTGGAGAAAGATTCTCCTGCCACTTTTGAACATGGTCGTCGATGATGTGTCATGGGAACTGTTCAAGGAACAGTTCCAAGAGAGGTATCTTTATGAGGAATTCGTTGAGCATCGGCTCAACGAGTTCGACGACTTGCGACGAGGAAGCCACACAGTACGAGGCCCGTTTTGGCACTGCTTCGGTATGCTTCGCACCAAATTACCCAGAAACTTAAGGTCAAGAAGTTCGAGTTGGGCCTTATTGTTAGAATTTAGCTTCTACTTTGGGTACCAAGAATACTGGATCGAAGAAAGTGTGTTGGATTGTGGGGAGCCACATTACCAACATTATTGCCTAAAGGAAGGGGCAGGAACATCTGGATCAGTTGGACCCACTACCATGGGATTTTTGGGCAAGGCCCATCGAATTCATGCAGTGGTGAATAAATGTCAGGCAGAGCACTAGTCGATTGTGCTCAAGACGTCAGGTATCATCGTTGACTAGACCCTTAGTATGTGATAGATCCTGATGCTATCGAGAGTTCCATTTCTACTGTAGTGCTAAAAAGGATTAAGTTAAAGGAAATTGAACAGGATGAGTTTAGATTTGTAGAGATGGCTTCAGAAGCCAAATAGAAGGTTGGAGGAAAGGTTACAGGCTTTACCCTTAACCTGGTATATTTTGTCACCAGGGCCGACCTATACGTCATGATTTCAGGATCTTATGATGTTGTAATCGGTATGGACTGGTTGGAATCGCCTCAAGCGATACTCAACTGTAAGATGAAATGATTGAGCTTGGTCGATGATGAGGGACAAAGACGTGTGATTGTAGGACGAATAAAGGGAGTTTCCTTGAGGTTCATCTCTTCCTTGCAGCTACGAAAGAGCATGCACAAGGGATGTAAGATTTATGTGATCCTTGCGTTAAATGAGAGGGGAGTAGTGGAAGGTCTAGAACACCTTCTAATGGTGAGAGAGTTTACAGAAGTCTTCCTGGAGGAGTTACCTGGGATGCCACCAAAGAGGGAATTGAAATTTACCATAGACCTAAAATGGGGGACTGAACCAATAGCGAGAATGCCTTATTGTATGTCAACCCATGAGATACAGGAGTTGAGAATGCAACTGAAGTATTTGTTGGACCTGGGACTTATACGTCCAAGTGTGTCACCGTGGGGCATGCCTGTTATTTTCATACGAAAGAAGGATGGGTCGTGGAGACTCTGCATTGACTACCATGAATTGAACAAGGCAATGACCAAGAATAAATATCCACTGCCAAGGATTGATGATCTGTTCGATCATATGAAGGGTGCGACGGTGTTTTCCAAGATCAAATTGAGATCAGGGTATCACCAATTACGAATCAAGGAGGATGACATCCCTAAGACCTCCTTTAAGAGGAGGTTTGGTCATTATGAGTTTATTGTTTTACCATTTGGACTGAAAAATTCCCCAGGGGTATTTATGAGTTTGATGAATGGAGTGTTCCGCGAGTACTTGGACAAGTTCATCCAAGTAATCATTGTCGATATTTTGATTTACTCTCAGACGAAAGAGGAGCATGACGAGCACTTGCGCTTGGTACTACAGTGTCTGCGAATGTAGGGTATGTCATCTCTGGTGAAGGTATCGTCGTTGATCTAGCAAAGGTTGAGGATATTATGGAATGGCCTGCACTGACGAATGTCTCGGAAGTGTGTAGCTTCATGGGCTTAGCAGGATACTATCGACAGTTCATCAATGGATTTTCGAAGATAGCAAATACAATCACAGAATTGCAGAAGAAGAACAAGAAGTTTGTTGGGACCGGGAAATGTGAGGAAGCATTTCAGAGGCTCAAAGAGTTGTTGACAGCAACACCGATACTAAAGGTCCCTCGCATGGACGCGGACTTCTTGGTATGCACTGACACATCCAAGGAAGGTTTAGGCAGAGTCTTGATGCAAGACGGTCAAGTGATCACCTACATCTCAAGGAAACTAAGAAGGCATTAGGAGAACTATGCAACGCATGATTTGGAGTTGTTAGCCATTGTATATGCCTTGAAGGTTTGGAGATACTACCTAGTTGGATGAAAATTTGAACTAAATATGGACCACTGTGGACTACAACACATCTTTACACAGAGCGACCTAAACGCGTGACAATGGCGTTGGTCGGAATTTCTTAGCGAGTATGATTTCAAGATTATGTACATAAAGGGAATAGTGAACCGAGTGGCAGATGCATTGAGTCAGAGACCATGCATCTTTTCGATGTTGCCTCTTCAGACGAATATATGTGAAAAGATTCTATCCTTACCACACGACAATGACTGGTACAAAGAGGTCGAGGATTTTATCGGACAAAATGCAATGATGGTACCAATATTTGAAGGATTTACATTTGACGATGATTGATTATTGAGGTTTAAAAATTGGATTTATGTACCACTGAATGAAAAGTTGAGGAGTTGATCCTAAACGAGGATCACCGAGTAGTATGCATGGCTCACTCGGGAGTCATGAAGATGAGGGCGGACCGTAAACCCTTATTCTTCTGGAAAGGAATGAAGGCATACATAGTCAACTCTATGGCCATATGTCTAGAATGTCAGTAGGTAAAGGATGAACATAGACATCCAACAAGATTAATACAGCCACACGTTATTCCGGAATCAAAATGGGAGGTTATTTCGATGGATTTCATTGTTGGATTGCCACTAACGGCAAGGAGACACAACTCGATTTTGTGGTAGTCGACTATTTGATGAAGAGTGCTCATTTATTCATGTGGGTATGACGCATTAGGCACCTGACATAGCTAGATTTTTCATCAATGAGATTGGGAGGTTTCATGTCATTCCTAAGAGGATTATATCCGATCAAGGATCGATGTTTACTAGATGATTTTGGACTAGTTTCCAAGAGGCCTTGGGAACCCAACTTAACTTTAGTATTGTGTATCACCCGGAGACTGATGGGTAGATTGAACGACTGAACCAGACCTTGGAAGACATGTTGTGCATGTACGTGATGGACCAACAGAAGCGTTGGGAAGAATTCTTGCCACTGGTAGAATTCGCTTATAACAACAGTTACCAAAGCGCCATTAAGATGGCGCCTTTCAAGTTTCTTTATGGTCGACCATGTCGTATGCCTTTGAGTTGGGATCGGCTTGAGCATAGGGTCTTGGTGGGACCAGAAGTGATCCAAGAAATGGAATATTAAATGTGAACTATAAGAAAAGGGATCAAGGAAGCACATGACTGGCAGAAGAGTTATGTCGATGCGCATCGTGTCAACCGTAGTTACGTTGTGGTGATCGAGTATTTTTGTGGATGAAACCACATAAGAGTTCGATCAAGTTTGGAACATGGGATAAACTGTCTCCTAGGTTCATGGGATCCTATGATATTGTGGAAAGGAGAGGCTCGTGGCCTAATGACTAGTCTTGCCTGATTCTTGAAGTGTATGCACTATGTATTTCACGTCTCTGTTTGAGACATTATGATTAGTGATCCTACACATGTTTTGACTTGAGCACCTTGTAGGTGTCGGATGAGGGTGCGCTCACAGCTAAGTTGATCTGCACCTTGGATCATCGCATTCAAAAAATACAGCATCAAATAGTAGATGAGTTCAAGGTCCAGTGGGACAACTATAGTCTGCACCCAGCGACCTCTGAGGACACATATGATATGCGCCAATAGTTTCCATTTTTTGGATAGATAGACTTATGATACTGTGATACACATTATTTCATCACTTATATACTGTGAAACTTCGAGACAAATTTTATACCAAGATGGGGTGTATGTAACATCCCTCTCTTGCGCACACTGAGTGAACTTATTCTTTGAGGGCACTTGCTTGCAAGTGATCCACATTATTATACTATTGGTCGTTGATTATGATTATGAGGCATTATGAATGTGATTATATGTTATTTTGTTGTATTGACTTAGACAGGTGCTATTGACTCGATTCTCCTGAGTGTGTAGGATTTTGGACCTCAAGGATGTAGAGGCATCGATGAAACCCTTGGACTCTGGATCGAGTCAGGGAGTGGACTATTGGATTTTATTGTTTCATATATGACATATCTGCATCTGATTAGATGTTATGATTATGGATCTCATTTCTGACATGATTCGTTGATGATGTAGGCTAAAAATAGCTTGTTGACTAGACTCACATGTGGAGTAGAGGGGTCACACATGACTACTAGAGACATTGAGGGAGAGGTGTGGACATTAGCCCTGCCACAGCCTACTAGCACTCCCGTCGTGGCTCAAACTGTAGGTTAACGACTACCTAGTTCGAGAAGACCCGCAATGTCATGAGGGAAGACTGCGATAGTCACTCACGATGATTCTAAGGGGCACGCAATAAGGCAGGGGCATTATTCCTTAGAGGCCCTTAGTCTCCCACAAGATCACCTGGCGGAGTATTGACTCCAGGGGTTTTTGATGTGTACCAAGTCAGTCAAGAGGTGAGTGGCACCCTTGGAGCACGTAGTGTGTTCTGAAGGGCACGTCATGCAAGGGAAATAGAAGAGGTGAGTGGCACCCTTGGAGCATGTAGTGCGCCCTGAAGGGCATGTCGCACAAGGGAAACAAAATGAGGTGAGTGGCACCCTTGAATCACCTAGTGCATCCTGAAGGGCATGTCACATTTTTAACTAATAAGAGAATAAACCTAGATGGCCTTAGAACGTGATAAGAAATATTTAAAAACAATTTCCCTAATAAAATGTTACTCGGCCTCAAAAATTAAAATCTAGGTCTAAAGTAATACTTGTGGTAAAAGAAAATAATAATAATAATAATAATCATTAAACATGTGACGAAAGGGGGGTAAGAAACTTGATTTTATTAAAATCAAATTATTGAGGCATTGAAAATTTTAAAAGGGAAATGATTGTTTTGTTACACATTCTAATTAAAATTTATTAATTAAAAAGAAGAAGGGGGAAAAGATAATTTTCTGCACTTACTAATTTGAGTTTAGATAAAAAGGGAAAGAGGGAAATTTAAAAGAATTAGGAAACTAAGGGAAAAGGGGAGAAACATAAAGAAAAAGGGAAACATAAGGAAAAAGTGGAATGACAAACTTAGCAAGGAATCTTGCCTTTAAGAACTTTCTAAAATGAACTCAACTAGGAAATTAGTAAGGGGAGAAGTCATTAAATTGTGTAAGGGAATATGGGGACACCTAGGAGAGATTCTAAGAATGCTTTTAGGTGGGTGAGGGAAATAGGAGTAATTAAATAATTAATGAAATTAATTTCTGGTGTAACGAAGGGGATGGGTGACACATGTACAAGGAGGATTTTTCTGAATTAAATTATTGAACATTAAATTAAATGGGAATTTGGGAAAGAAGTGACTTAGAAATTCTATATAAAGGAGGGAGGAGGAGAAGGATGGATCTCCTCTGTGATGCATAACGTTACGCTACAGAATTTTAGACTTGACTGGATTAGCTTATGGGAGTTGGGATTCCCATCTCGGTGAGCACTGGTAGCTCGGCCTTGCGAGGCAAGCTGGGAGCTAGTTGTTCTCTGGTTTAGTGTGCGTGGCCCCTTTGCAGCTCCGGGGGCTAAGGGGGAAGAAGAGTAGCTCTGGTGTTCGCTGGGAGGTACCGGTGAAGTCTCATCAGTCAACAAGCGGGAGCTGTACGGAGTGCACGGGACAACGACTCAGAGCGGACGACTTGGGCTACGGTATGCATGCTATTATTCTGCATGGTATACTATTATTGACTTTATGCTTTCATTTCTATACTTTTAACTATGTAAAGAAGGTGTTTAACTTATCATTTTAACTATGGACTTAAAAATTCCCATAGCCTTAAGCTGGTTGCTTGATTGATTCCCTTGGCGTTCAATCCTTGAATGTTCCATCTGTCCTATTGGTTTTATTGATTTTTTGTGAAGAGTTGCGCTTTTACTTCATCCTCCTCCCTAGTTCGTCAGTCCACGCCTGAGCAGTCGGCCAGGAGCCAAATTGACATTCGTCACTTCGGTGCATAGTGACCTATAGATTATAATGCCCTACTTTTCTATGCGTGGATGACTAGCGAAGGATGTGCTTCCCAATCGTCTACCCCTGTTGATTTTTCTTGGTTGATTGATGATCATTGTGCCTTCTTGTGATTGAAAGCTCGGTATATTGATTCATCTTAGTTCTCTGTGATTTTATGACCACGTTTCTGTTGTCGATGGACCGTGTTTCAATACATTCCACTGCAATTTTCCTCTGCAATTATTACTTTTAATGGTGGAGTTTAACCTACGACTTTATTGTTGGCTTTTACATTTTTAGACTACTAATTTACCCTTCTTGACAGCATTTTCCCTACCTTTTATTGACAGCGAATTGGATGTTAAACTCATCATTTTGACTATGTTTCACTGTATTTAACTCTACGTGTTATTACCCTCCCTTGCTCTACATTTTCCTATACACTCGCCAAATTTGTACAGTTGCACTTAAATCATGTTGCTCTGCGTTGATCACCTTGGACTACGTTTCATTTTTCTGAGTTTGCTCAGTGTTGGACAGCGATTTATTTCCTGTGCTGGGTATGACAGTAAATTCTTTGATATTGGCAACATCATCACGATTCTGGGAAGCAATGTCATATTAATGATAGACATCAAAATTCTTCTACAGTGAACTTAATATGCAAAGTATCCCTTGCTAATTTAATGATACCAAATCAAGATGGCATTATATCCCTTTATTTGATTTATGTAAGCAATTTTATTTATAGCGATATTGTTGATCTCTGGATTACAAGACAATCGCGTTTTTATACAGCAAATGGGTTAACCCCTGGATGGAAAGGCTGCAATATCTATTTTTGGTTTAATCCCTTAATGGACAGTGACTCCATTATCACTTTATGACGACAATCCTTGTATTTGGGAGTGCCTTACCCTTAATTTTGACAACACACTTATATTTTGATGATGTATCTCCTTGTAGGCAACAAACTCAATAGAAGGACAGTTGTATGATAATTTCCACCCAACCATACAAGACCTTTATTTGATTGTGGTATCGACCTCCCTAGACCACGATTTGGTATTTTTTCACTCTGAGATTTAGTAATTTGAAATAGCGAGGCGGTATAGTAGAGACAACAAATTCTGGAGTTGCCTAGTCAACGGTTTTTGTCTTGTTGCTCAGAGATTCGGATAACCCTTAGTTAGCACCCATGACGTGCCTTTAGCGGTGGTCATCATGTAAACAGACTAAGTATAGGGGGGCGTGACTGCGGTGAATCTGGGTGGGTTGACTGTTGTGCTTTTAAATATATGTTGGGTGTGCTTTATTGGTGCGTTTTCTTTTTAAAACTCATCTCATGTCACCCTTGATTGATGCAAACCGAATTCTTCTACTCAACAATTTTATTTTCATTTTAAAGGATTTAGTCTCAATCCCTGGGGTAAAACGATGTCTACGCTGCAGATTCCCATAAATAATCATTGATGGCTAGCATATCCTTGGCAGTAACTTACTAGATAGCCTTCCAGGTTGACAACCAAATTTCCTTGCACGGTATTTATTGAACAACGACCTTGCATTTATTGGGTATGACAGCGAGCGTGCATTATGGATGGTTGGCATCTTTTTAGGAAACACAATAACCCTGGGTGATAGTGAATAGCTTGCTAGCTATGCATTTGACTAACTCTGTTTGAAACGATGATTATTATGTATTGCGGTTATTGTTATTTTAGTCTTGCAAAAATCATTAATATTGTTGATATTGTAGTATTGTGATATATGGTTAATCTTGTTAATATGGTTAATGATTGTTGACATTGTAAACTTGTATATGTTGTTAATCTTGTTAATATTATTGCTATTGTAATATCGTTGCTAATGTAATATTGTTATATGTTGATAATATTGTTTATTTAAACTCGTATTATTGTTTATTTGTTAATTTATACTTGTTAATATTGTTAATTACATACCAGCGACGCATTTGACTCCCTTGGCTAATGAGACAATGATTATATTTATTGATTTTGATTAATTAGACATGTTAATTCTGACAGCAAGGCGTTATTTTATAAGCAGCGTAGATCAGTAGATCACTTATTTTAATGGATAGTGGGTATTGTCAATCAATATTCTTTATGCGGCTCTGTGCCTAACTCAGTTCACCTTATGATAACTTTTATGACCATAGTAACTTGATAATAGTTCACTCCTTTGCTTTTCGACATCTTGCTTAGCCGATAATGGTTGGGTTGTTGGCGAAGCTGGGTAGTAGCTTGCGAATTTTATTTGAAAGGTGTCTTCATGCATCTTGTCGACCAGTTTCTCGGAGGCGTGGGTGTAGTCTCCTTGTCAGTTATCTCAGCTTCAAGCGCATTGGATGTTTCTGGAGTCCTTGGTCTAGATAGGTTTTGTTGCACCAGGGTTATTGTCGCACCTATCACCTGGGGACGACATGATTCCTGATGAGGGGATTATCGCACGCCCTAGTGGATAGAGGTGTTTGATAACCTGGCCAGAGTCTGGGCTTCCTGATGTGGGCATTCGTTCGTGGTAGTTGTTGTTAGCGCTTGGGTTATAATGCTTTTGTGTGTTGGGTTAGGTGCCATAGAAGTTCTAGCTACTGGTTTTCGAACCGTTGTGTTGGGATTATGGATGTTGTCCCTTAGCCCATAGGTGTTGTCGTGTTGTGTCGGGCGAGTAGTCATTTCTCTCTGTTGTTTTATGCTTGTTTCGCCCCATTGATCTTATGCTAGTGCGTGGAGTCGTAGTTGTTTGTTGCTTGTTCTGCAGGTCTAGTGGTCATCGTTAGATGAGTTGTTTAGCTATAATCGTAGTTGTCATCCTATTTACCCAACAAACAAAAGAATTGCACTTTCTGCTTCGCTTGTAGTCATAACGATGGGGTCGTTATAGTTTGGGAAGCATTGTAAAGACATTCTACTATATTGATAATTAAGAATATGATTATTAATTATTAAGCAATATTATTAATTATAACATTATCAATGTAATAATATATTTATAACATAAAGTATAAATATAAAATATATTTATATTATATGTATAATATAATATAAAGTATAAATATATTTATTACCCAAGGGACACATCTCTTCATGGATGGTCATTTTTATCCACCAAGTTGCACTAGGATGGACTTCTAGCGAGCCACCAAAGATTGAACAATTCCTTGTTCAAAAATCAGAGTTCAGAAGTTCAGTCGGTCAATAAGACCAACATTTTTCACATTTTCCATACCCTCCGAGGAATTGTAATAAGAGATGTTGCATGATTAAATTTGTAAAAGGTCTTAGCCACCTTAGACTTAGGCATGATTTGTTACTCTGGAGTGTTTTTCTTACTTGTTAATTATATTTTGTTGTCTAAAGGCAATTTATAATTTCTGAGTTTTTTAACTAAATTTCTCCAAAGCTGGAGTATATACTCATGGTTAGGCCTTAGCATGGATATAAGCCTAGTGTCTAATGTATATTACCATGATAAACATCCTCCTAAAGTTTTATGGAAATGTGCTAAGTCCCCCTGAGGATTTTTTAAATTTTTCAGTTAATTAAAAAAAATTTGTAAAACATAAATTTTTAATTGTAAATTGAAGTTGTAATAAAAAAGTGCTACTAGGGGACTTCATATGCCTTGGGGGTGCTGCTCATTTTTGGACCTAGAGAACCCACATTACCTAATTACCCTCTTTGGTGAGTGAAATTAGTGATTTTAATCACTAAAAAGTCAATTTTACTCACAAAACCCAAAAAAGACATTAAAAATTAGGAAAAATCAGCAAATGTTATTTCCTGGGAAATGTGTCAGAAACATGTTTTTACATGTTTGAGGTTAAATAAAGCCTAAAATTCTATGTGGCAGACAAATGTAGGTTGTGATTGGTTGAAGAGTGATTGAAGTGGAAGCCTTCACTTGCTTAGAACATGTGGGCAAAGTGAGGTGTGCCCCTCTTAGAGAGGTGGCACATTCTAGTAAGGGACCGCCCACTCTTGGGGAGATGGCGCCCTCCTACACCTTCCATAGCTCACACTTGTCATTATTTGGGGTTATGGGAGAGGTGGAAGCCTATACCATAACACTTGGCCACCTCCCTCTCACATGTGGTGGGCCCTCTCCTCCACTTGGTGCACCCTCCACTCTTGGGCTTCTCCCTCTTTTGTTATAAATAAAGCATGCTCTCCCATTTTAAAGCTAGTTGGAGTTAGGGAGTCTTGCTTGTGGTTGTATACTATTGTAATACTTTTCATTTGGAATAAAGAGACTTTGGAGGTCAAGAAGGTGTGTTATATATGTGTGTGGATGCTTGATGTCATTTGTGCTTAATCTATGAGGTAATACATGCCTAATTTCTTCTTTAGATTTGTTATTTTGGCCTTTTGTAGGAAGTTATCACTCCATAGGATAGGATTTATCTAGCTTGTTTTTAATACTATTGCTCATTTATATTTAGAGGCTTTTATGTGTATGCATGTTTCAGTTAACTAACATACTCTTAAAGTTTCTTTTGTAGGTGACACCAATTTTTCTTTACAAGTTTATTTGCAATTTTTTAAAATCTTACAGGTTCTCATAGCTTGGAGTGGTTATGGAACTTGGTTGTTGCTTCACAACTTCAAGGATTTAAAGACTTAGTCCCTCCTTAATTCATCTAAAGACTCCATTGCCCAAGGGTTCCAAGGCTACACGTTTCTTCCTTCTCTCTTTCTCAAAAAAAACTCTACTTTTTCGGTTACTTGGTTGCATGCAAGTGCTTAAATCTATCTTTCATTTCAAATTCTGGATATCTAAGTTTGCATGCATAAGATAAACTAGATCTATATTTGTACTTTCAAGTTTCATCTAATGCTTAAATCTAGCATAGAAAAATCTCCTTTTAGCATGCTTTTCTTTCAAAAAATTTAGAGGTTAAAAGGTAGTACTTTTCTAAAGGATTTCACTTTCTTATTTGGAAAATTAAGTGCCTTTGTATTGTTGTTTTAAAACAGCAAACAAAGACCCTAAGGAGACAAGTTTTTTAACTTGCTCTTCTTAAGTTCATTTTTGCTCAATTTACACTAGTTTTACTTAGTCAATTTTGGGATTTCATATTAATAACCAAAGACACTTCCAAAGTGTTTTTGGCCATATTTTGTCATTGTTTGTTTGTTTTTTTATGCAGGTTGGTGAATATATAAGAGGAATCTCTGTCCATTTTGGGCAGATTTGGAGCATCTAGGACCCCCGGGAGCACCCCTTTCTTCAATAAACACTTGTAAAACATTGTAAAGACTCGTGACCCCCCTAATGAATGGTCACAAGTCACTCCTATAAAGAGTTGTGTAATTTCTTTAATAAAATCAGTGGGGCTACAAGCTCCCACTCTTCATCCCCCCTAGGGGGAATGGTGTATTGGTGATTATGTCATTTTCTACAATTTTAGTTTAGAATCAATTTTCACACCTAAGCATAAGCTAAAATTAATCTGCAATTCATCACAAAGCATTACAATCTCACATAAACAATAAGGTTAAAATAAATCATCACATAGATTAGATTTCAATTTGGAAAGTAATACTTTAATTGCTAGTTTAGATTTTCTTTCAGTAATTTTATTTCTTGTTGAAAATAAACAGCTCCCCTCAGCTCCTAGTGTTGTTCCTGACCCTTCCAGTTGTGAGCTTGTCTTGATCTTCTGGGAGTAAGTTTCATACACGTTGGGTTGGTTAGTGGTGATAGATTAATAGGGAAATCCTTAAGAAACTTTGCTTTAGTGGAAACGTAAGAGAGTTTGTGTAAGATATATGGTGGGAACTTTGAGATCTAAGTTCTCCCTTTCGGATCTCCCACATTCTCTTGGGCTTGTGTGAAAAATCAGAGGGACCTCCCTGTTGGATACTCGGCAAGCTCAACCTCCACTTTTGGGATGTTCTCTGAAGGGCCAAATCTAGATTAGTTCAAACACTTTACTTTCCTGCAAATAAAATTGACCTCATTAACCTACTATCAATAAATCTAATAAAATACGCGATCTACAATGCCCACAATAATTTTAAGGCATTGGTCTCAAATTCTACATTTACAAAGCCCTTTGCTTCAAGAACTTTACTTTCAGTCATTTACTTTGAAGAAACTTTTTACTTGCATCTAATATTTTCTCAAGTATCCTTTTATGCAAGTATTTTTATGTATCTTGTGGTGATTAATAGATATATGTACGCTTTAGAATAGGTTTGCTTTATATATATTGGTTAATGCAATAAACTCCTAGAATACTAGTTACTTAGATTTCAGTTTAAACCTTAAATTATTTTATTAGGGACTACCCCCCTTGGCTTCACTGGGAGTTGGCCTAGATGGAGGAGTTGAGGATTAGGTGACAGCACCTTCACTCTCACTTGCCCCCAAGGACACAGCAAGTGGATTGAAGATTTCTTCCATGTCTCTCAGGTGTGTATAAGGCGGAAACAGTCACCATGGTCACCATATGTTCTTTATATATAGAACACGCATCATTGTAATAAGATATGCATTCCTATACAATATCATCTCTTATGAAAATTCAACATGGTATCAAAGCGGGACTGGGCTTGACTCCTTCACAACAGGGACCAAGAAAATGAGAGTAGAGTAAAGTCTTGGGAATGTTAAATTTATGGGGTTGTTGCAATCTCTATGTACAACATATTTTCTTTTTACTCCTACCTAAATTATAGAAATAATTCCATAAATTATGGTGGGTAGTAATTTCTAGTAAAAATGTCTAATTACCTAAATATGAGGAATGTACTACATGTTTACTTCTACCTATATTTATGCAAAGAATCGCATGAATTATGTAGGAACAATTTAACAAAGTCAAATACTATGTGGATGGATTATAACCAAATTAATCTTTGGGTAGTTACCGGAGGTATTCTCCAACTATTTATAAGAAAGAAAAATTAATTTAATTTTAAATTTAATTTTCAAAGACGTGTATTTTTGGATCAATTTAATATTACTATAAAAAGACACAACAATAGACACACATATTTTTCTCTCACACGTGGGAAGTGATCTAAGGAAGAGACCGAAGTATCTAAGTAGTTGAAATGTTTTGAGTGTAATTACTTAGTGATGTTCTAGAATTTACTAAAGTAATATCATTGGAAGTAATTACCACTTGCAAAAAATTGTGCTTGTCTAATTTAGCACTAGAAAAACAGCATGGTTAGTCGTATGACATCGAGTATATGATGGATGTGTTTCGTAGAAGATGTATCATTTCAAGGGTCACAGTATATAGTTGTGCACAAGATAAATTGATCTCCTCTTGGAGATGCTTTTTGTTGTTCTTGTTTTTTGTTCCGGGCACGTCACAGATAATAGCTTTGAGAAGGAGCCATAATGATAGTCATAGGAAGAAACATGAAGCAAGACTATTTAGACATAGAGTTGTGCACATCCAAGTACTGAAGAAGAAGAGGAGGTCATCACATGCAGAGGGAGAAGATGAATCTGAAGACTATATAGCCTCAGAGGGAGTGATGGCTTCAGATGTTTTCTGTGGGAAACTGGATAGTTTCGTGATGACATGTTGTAGCTATTAGAGAGCTACCCATCGGCCCTGAATGCATGTTGTGAAGTCACTATGGATTTACTGTGATGTATAGATTTGTGTGTCCGAAAATCAATGGTCATGAGCTTGTGTGGATGGAGACAGTGTTAGAGTTTGTGTCAGATATAATACCTTCCTCGTTAGGAGGTAGTGTTGAGATTTTATGTAATTTTGGAAGTTATTCTTAAGTGTTAATGTTTCGGCATCGGGATGACATTCTCTCGAGATTGGTCATGGTAATTTGATCAATGGAGAATGGCCATGGCATAGTCTTCTCAGGATATAAGACTCAAACTGTGTGGCTTTCAACATCCGAAAGAACTGAAATTCTTAATGTGGCACTGATGGCAACCTGATAGGAAGAATGGTCCTTGTAGTCACAAAACACTCTATTGAGTACGTGACAATTGTGGGGCACTTAGTGTGTAGATTGAAGAAGGCTTTATATGGATTAAATCAGACACCCAGAACATGGTATGGAAGGATCGACAATTTTCTGATGAGATTAAGATTTATAAACAACAATGCAAATCCTAACATTTACTTTAAGGTTGTGGATGATGGTTTGGTAATACAATTGTTGTATACGGATGACCTGTTTCTAAAGAGGTGTGGAAAATCTCATCTCAGAGTGTAAGATAAAAATTGGCTATTGAGTTTGAGATGAAAGATCTCAGGATGATGCATTACTTTTTGGGTCTCGAGGTATGGCAGAGACAGGATGAGATCTTTCTGAATCAAGGAAAGTATATAGTAGAAATCCTAAAGAGGTTTGGGATGTTGGATTGCAAGGCAATGGCTACACCTATGGTATCAAATCTGAAGTTGATGCAAGATACGAATTTAGAGACTATGGATGTTACTTGATGAACTTGACGAACACAAGACCGGATATATATTTTGATGTGAACACCCTGAGTCAATAAATGGAGCAGCCCAGGTAGGTTCATTTGGTTGTAGCAAAACATGTGATGAGGTACCTTACGGGTACATTGGATTATGGTCTCAAGTATGTGACAGACCATGAGATCCATTTATATGGATATTCAGATTCAGATTGGGCCGGCAGTATTCCTAATCAGAAGAGTACTATGACATATTGCTTCAGTCAAGGCTCTAGTATGGTTTCATGGAGCAGCAAGAAGCAGTTGTGTGTAGCACTTAGTACGATTGAGGCAAAGTATGTGGCATCATGTGCAACAAGTCATGAAGTAGTGTGGCTTCATAAATAGTTGACTATTGGACTAAATTTGACTTGTAGGTAAGACCTACAAGAAGAGAATGACAAGACTTATTCTGGAGGACAAGTGATGAAGTTAGCAGGTTGAAGATCCAGTTGGTATTCAGTGCTCAAGATGGGGTCGAAAAGTCTGTTCTAGAGGGATGTGGATACTACAGTAAGGAGCAGGAGTCTCCGCTAGATGCAGAAATCAGTCATGTGTGGTGCTCAGTATGGCTGAAGCTGAGTATGTGGCAGCATGTGCAGCAAGTCATGAAGTAGTGTGGCTTAGGAAATTGCAGACTATTGGACTGAATTTGACTTGCAGGTAAGACCAACAAGAAGAGGATGAAAAGACTTGTTCTGGACGACTAGTGTTGAAGTCAACAGGTTGAAGATTTAGTTTATATTTAATGATCGAGAGGGAGCTAAATGGTCAGTTCCACAGGGAGCTGGGTACTACAGTAAGGAGTAATAGGCTCCACCGGATGCAAGAACCAGTCATGTGCAGCGATCAATATGACTGAAGCTAAGTATTTGGCATCATGTGTAGTAGCAGTGTGGCTTCAAGAACTTTTGTCTAGGTTATTTGGTCTTGGACTGGAGGTGACCTGCATTTGGTGTCACAATCAGAGTTGCATGAGGTCGTCAGAGAACCCCATGGTCTATGATAGGTCAAAGCATATCAAGATCAAATATTACTATATCAGGGATATAGTGTAGACAGGAGCAGTGAGGCTCCAATTTCGTGACTACAGAGGATTAATTTGTGAACGTGTTTACCAAGCTGTTATCGAGGATGAAGTTTGAATACTTCAGGGACAAGCTTGGTGTGGTCCCTCTTCAGAGGGAGTGTTCTCATCCAGCATGAAAAAGGGTTGGCATTGAGACATGTGGAACTCATTCAGCATGAAAAAGGGTTGACACTAAGTGTTCTCATCCAACATGAAAAAAGGTTGGCACTGAGATAGGTGGAACTCATCCAGCATGAAAAAGGGTTGGCATTGAGTGTTCTCATTCATCATGAAAAAGCGTTGGCACTGAGACAAGTGGAAGTCATCCAGCATGAAAAAGGGATGACACTGAGTGTTCTCATCCAACATGAAAAAGGGATGGCAATGAGACAGATGGAACTCATCTAGCATGAAAAAGAATTGGCACTGAGTGTTCTCATCCAACAATAAAAAAGGGTTGGCACTGAGTGTTCTCATCCAGCATGAAAAAGGGATAGAACTGAGTGTTCTCATCCAGCATGAAAAAGGGTTAGCACTGAGATAGATGGAACTCGTCTAGCATGAAAAAAGGTTGGCACTGAGTGTTCTCATCCAACATGAAAAAGGGTTTCCATTGAGACAAGTGGAACTCATCCAAAATGAAAAAGGGTTGGCACTGAGACAGGTGAAACTCATCTAGCATGAAAAAGGGTTGTCCCTGAGACAAGTGGAATTCATCCAGCATGAAAAAGGGTTGACACTGAGTGTTCTCATCCAACATGAAAAAGGGTTGGCACTGAGACAAGTGAAACTCATGCAGCATGAAAAATGGTTGGCATTGAGTGTTCTCATCCAACATGAAAAAGGGTTGGCACTGAGACAGGTGGATCTCATCCAACATGAAAAAGGGATGGAATTGAGACCAAGGGTGCACATGATCAGGTATTAATGCTTTGCAGGGTAGTGGATGTCCTAGGGACATGTTGTAGTTATTTGAGAACACCCCACGGGCCTTGGTTGCATTGCATGTGAAGTCACAAGGGTGCACATGATGAGGTACAGATGCATTGCGAGGTAACGGATGTCATGGTGACATGTTGAAGCTATTTGAGAGCTACCCATAGGTAATCTTTAGAGGTAATCTTGGCATAATGTAGAATGTATCCCTCACTGAGAGGGAGTGTTGATGTTTGGGCAACATTGGAAAGACATTCTACTAGATTGATAATTAAGAATATGATTATTAATAATTCAGCAATTATAATATTATTAATGTAATAATATATTTATAATATAAAGTATAAATACAAAGTATATTTATATTATATGTATAATATAATATAAAGTATAAATATATTTATTACCCAAGGGACGCATCTCTTCATGGATGGTCACCATATGTTCTTTATATATAGAACACTCATCATTGTAATAAGATATTCATTCATATACAATATCATCTCTTATGAAAATTCAACATGGAGCACATCCAAATTGCCATTTTCATATCACTATAGCCTAGGCCCAAATAAGTCAAACCGAGATAGCATTGTTGGATGAAGATAACCCAAATAAATTTCCATATTCAAGTTCGAACACTTGTGCAAGAGTAGAATAATCCAAAATACAAACAAGAAAGGGAAAACCATACTCCCATTAATTTAAGTGAAGACTTGCAAGAATCCTCATGGTTAGTTGAGTTGTGGAAAGAAAAGCATTGAAAGAAAGATGTGAACCCTGTAAATATAGCTACAATTTGAACATAAATATATACATCCAAAATATATATATTTCAAAAAATAATTGCAAGCATAAGAAAACCATGACAACAAAGTAAGAATACAAAATCATAGCAACAGTGAAAATTTATTGTTACACTACAACTAGATTTTACAAAGACATCCATGCATATACAACATGAGATAACTATGGCATACATGTTGTGTTTGTAGGCATATTGAAAGCTAATTGAAGTTAACATACCCCTTGATCATAAAAATGTACATATGAAAAACATAGTATTCATAGGTAATTGAACAACTTACCTGGAAATCGAAGCCTTTAAATTAGTGATATTTGGTATCATTCAATCTTAATCTTCTCAAGTGTTTTCAAAATTGCCTCTTCCTTGGTTGGACTTCACTACTTTATATGGAGGCAACAAAATGAATTTGTAAACCCCCTTTTAGCAAGTTCAGATGTTTCGCTTTTGGTCATCCATCACTAAATAACATGCCCTACCACACAAGATAGAGCAAAGTCTTGAGTTGTGTCACTGAAACAAACCAACCCTCCCAAATGATGCAAACTGAAGGGATTTATTATAGCATAGTAAAAAGAATAGAAAAAAGGATAGAAGTTATACGAGAATGCATAGATAAATGAGGAGTTGTGATACTGAAACAAGCTAACCCTTGCAAATAATGAAAAGTGATGGGATTTATTATAGCATAGTCAAAATAATATAAGCTATATGATAATGCATAGATAAATGAGGAGCTTACCTAGCAAGCAATGCCTTTGCATTAAGTATTTTTGGTATCCGCGATGTCGATTATTCTTAGGTGCAGTTTTTGGTGTCGCCCATTTGCTCATTAATGAATGAGTAAGATGCCTTGCAACATAGCAGGACATGCATGAACAAATCTTTAAGCCTAGATATGGAAACAACGAGACCATCACGAACGTTGCACAGTAACAGAATAGACGAAATTTATTACTCTTCTAGAAGTAGAATGTTCTAAAAGACCAACAAGAAAGGGTAAATTTTTTCAAGTGAAGACTTGCAAGAATCCTCATGGATAGTTAACGAGTTGTGAAAATAAAATCACGCAAAGAAAAATCACTCTAAATTCAATTGTAATTTAAATGTAAATATATACATTGAAAGAAATCATAAAAATCGTCAAAAAATCACAATATAAGAGTAAGAAAACAAAATCATGGCAAGAGTTAAAACTTTCTTTCATAGCTACAAGTATACTAAAAGGCATCCAGGAATATACAAATCACAACATGAGATTACCATGTCTCGTGTGTTGTGTTTGTGTGCATATTGGAGGCAAATAGAAGTTAACATACACCTTGATTATAAATATGATATAAGTGTTAGCTTTCGAGGTTATTTCCAAAGTGTTGACAGCATGTTTGAGGTTGCTCCATGGGATGTGAGGTACATAGTGTATAGTAGACCCTTGGTGTTCCACGATGGACTTGCACATCAAATGTGGCTTACACTTGGTTGTTAAACCTTGAATAGATGCTTATATGACATTCTTCCTCGAAGTGTTGGAGACCTATGGATGTTGGTGACTTCTTCATTTATCTGACACATGAAGGGAGGTTGCTTGCTTGGAGGAGGAATGTTGGGCATTCTGGAAGAGGGAGTTGAGCCCTAGACAACATGGGGTTGCTTGGTTGCTTCCATGGAGGCTTACACTCGATTTGAGGATGCTTGGGTTAAGGGAGTGAACACGTAAGCGTGGTGGTCCTTGAGGAAAGGAACGTGACCTTGGAGATGCATTTTAGATCTGGACCCTTGGTGGAGGAGCGTTGGACACTTGAGAGTAGCATTCATGCCTTGGACACTTTCTCATTTATCGTCATCACCTTGGAGCTTCACATGTGGCACCCATGAAGGGATCACTTCACTTGTGTGGACTTTTATCGTGCAGTTTGTAGTTATGATAATAGATGGATGTAAAGAGGTCAAATTGGCATAACTGAACCAATCCCACCCACTATCACCTCGATGGGGAGGTTCTTTCTATTTAGGGAGGTAAGGCCTAGGGCAGATGTCCACGGTGACCTGGGGTTTTGAGAAGGCAAAAGGCTTAAGAGCTAAAAGATAATTTCCCCCTCACAAGTCACCAACTAATCAGAAAGTCTGGCTTATAGCCAATAGAGATAACTGGAAGTAATAACCAATAAGATCACCTGCCTGAGACAAAGAAACAACAAAATTTCATGTGCAAGCTTGCTTGATAGTTAGTACTTCATATAATAAATGACTTTCTTATAGTAAGAAATTGAGCAATAAATATTGACGAAGACAATGTTTGTACAATAGCAACAGTTAAAATATCACTTCTCAATAAATGTTAAAGAAACTTGGCATTCAATGTAACAAATTAACACTTCACAGATAATGCATTAACCAACCATTCAATTTCTTTGAAAGTAAAACGATAGCTCCACAATGGTTTTTATAGCACAAGAAAGATGACGACAACAAATAGGGTTATATGATTAGTCTTAGGCTAGGGTTAGTAAAGTTAGGGTTTGTTCGAAGTATTAAATTTGTTTTGAGATCAAAGTACTCAACAAACTAGGCCTTAGATCCGTGTGTTCCTAGGGAAAATCGGGTCAAAAGGAGGTCACAAAAACTGAAGGACCAGATGATAATGGTAAAGACTAAGGACAAGACAGTTAAACCTTGAGGTTTTTCTATGGCAAGGCCTCAAGGATGAAACCCTAGGCGAGAGAGGCTCACTTTGGTGTAGGGGAACTAGGCCTAAGTGCTCTCTTCTCCTTCCTTAGCTTAATGGAAAAACAGCTAGCTCAAAAGATTGCATAAAACTAAGACAAGAAGGTTTGCAAGCAACGTTTTTCTATGGAAAAGCTTTACTAAGAAAACCCTAGGGAAAATCGGCTCACCAAGGTGTAGGGGAACTAGGACTTGATGTGTTTTCTCCTTCTTAGCTCAAAAAAAGAAAAATGGCTAGCATGGAAGAAGAACAGTAGAATGTTGCTAGGGCAAGGCTCTATCTTCTTTCAGAAAATAAATGCCTTATAACCTTGATGGGGACATGAGACAAGGAACTTCAATGTGTGCTTGTCACCTAGGGTTTAAATCAGCAAATTATAACCATAAATGCAAGAAAAATAGTACGAAAACCATTCAATTAATAATTTTTGTAGAAATTCACTTACATTTAACCAAGAAATCACATAGAAAACCCTAGTTGTAACACCTTCCACCAAGATAAATGCAAAAAATACCAATATAAGTCCAAAAATTTCTTCCTTCAACAAGTTCGCCTCACAATTTCAGCCAAGAAATCCAAAGATGGCGCAAATTTCAAACCTCACTAATGAGTGAGTGAAAGATGATGAAAAAATGAAGGTAAAAACCCTCAATTTATACAATACAATGACCTAATTTTACTTCTTAGGTCATCAAAATGGTCGACAAGGACAAAATACTAAAATCGTATTGTTTTACATTAAATGTCTTAAATGAAACCCTAATCAAGCAAAAAGAGAGACGTCATCCCCTCTCTATGGTGACGTTATCCCCTTTGAGGGAAAATGCAGCCTCCTGAAGCAAGACGTTAGCCCTGCTTGGGCTTCTCCAAGCTTTCACATGTGCCAAACTGCCTTGTCCATCTGCCAAAACGCTCATGAAGAAAGGATGATGTCATGAACCTCCTAGATGACCTCCTAGGCCTTCCAAGGCCAATTTTCAACTGAAAATGGCACAATCCCCCTACATCAAGCTTTGTCACAGTGTCTCTACAAGACATCCTTCTCTCTAGTGAAAGCCCCTTTGTTATGTCTGTGTCCCATGAAAACCCCTGGGCCATGCTCAAGTCGATCGGGCTCTCAGTACTCCATGTCTAGGACCTGTGGGCCTCAAGACATAATCTCCTAGTTATCCCTGAAAGTGGGGGGATAACATCTGGATCCAAGTCGGGGACATGTGCTCACCATAGAGTGCATGAGAACCTCAACATGTCTGTAACGCAGCCACACCCGCAGGCACGCCCGCTCACTCAGGATCTTCTTTTCCTCTAGGCCCGAAGAACGCCAAGGTTCTTCTATTTCCCTATCGGGAAATCTACACCCCACAGATTCTCTTTACACGATCCCCCTACCTTTACTTATCGGAGGATCGGAACTCGCAGTTTCGCAAGTCCAATGTCTATCCCCGGGCTCTCGAATCCCCGAGACCCGATGGCCAGTCAACGCTGACTTTAACTTACCCTGTCGAGACTTCTGCTTTGTTGAGATTTCCTTTATTTGGATATTGCTACTCGCGATATCGAGCACTTTAATTCACCGACTCCCGATATCCGACGTGATGAAACTCCGATGCACACATGTGGTTTGACTTTTCCACCTCCCATCGCTTCTATTGAGATTTTGGAATTCGCGGGATCACAAATCTTGTTGTCGATGGATTCGGGACTTTCCTTTTCTTGATCCCCGATATGGTGCGCCACCTGTCTTCCACTAACTCTGGTTGTGGCCCCACACAACCCTTTCGTCAGGATATAGCGTTTCACAATTCCAAGTTACAAGAGTTTCTTACCTTCTAAATCCCCGATGCTCCGAACTCCAACTCTTTGGGATCTCCTGACACGCATCCCAAACAATGGACGGTTCTGGGCTCGTCAGGATATTGCGGATAGCGATATCGCTATTCCCGTTGCAACAACTTGATGCTTGACTCGCGATTCCCTGATATGCGATGTCACATGTAAATCTAATGGTCCTTATGACTCAGATCGACGGCTCTGCTCCTCCTGAGATTCGAACCTCTTCCACTCTTGCACTGTAACCTCCCTGCACCTCTGTGATATCTAACGGCCCACGGAACTCTGTGAAATCTCCTCAAAGGATTTCGACCGTTCGTTCTTCCTTTTGTAAACCCACGGGATGACTAAATGTCTCCTCATGAGACTTGCTCGCCTACTTGCCAACCTGCGACGCTTCCCTCGGACTTTCAATAGCAATTTCCCTGCGCTTATCCTTCAATGAATTCGAAGGCCTACTCCTCCTGAGATTTCCCACGACTTCAGTCTTCTTGGAAACCTCTTGCACGCACTCTTTGCGGCAACCCTTCAACCTCGACTGAGTGTTGAAGTCTCTCAACTCTGCGCACTCCTGTAGCAGCAGTCTTTCAGTTCCTTACTCAGGTTCGCAACCCTAAGACTTCCTTCAGCCGGCGCACTCTTTGCACGACACTATGCCTAACTACACCTTCGAGGAAATGAGAACAAAAGCTATCTCTAATTGAACCCTTCTGTCAACGCACTCCTTGCGGACAAATTCAACTGCACTCCTTGCAGGAATCCTCTGGCTCAATTAGAGAAACAATTGAACCTCATCTCTTCCTCCTCTCAGGCTTCTATTCACACATGAAATCACATACACAGCATATAAAAGAAAATGTATGACAGGAAGCAAACATTCATGAACATAACATCAATACACAGAGAAATAACACAAACCATGAATTTGAATCAAAGATTTCTTCTATTAATTCAAATGCCTGTACATGGGTGTTCTTCATATAGCTCTCTGCTTACTCTTGCTCTTCCTGTTCTTCCAGAATTCTCAATTATGTTACAATGTACAATGAGGGTGTCTATATCCATTTTCAATCCTGAGTTTTAAAGCTATCAAATCTAGAATTTAATTCCTATCTACCAACATTAACTAATTTAAATTTCGTCTATCTACTAAAGGACGAGAGCTATCCGCTCAAGGTCCATTTACAATGTATAAGTGCGCCTCATTAAATTTTCACATTAATGTTCACGCAACAGTTTCAAGGTGAATTCCAAAAATAAATTTGTTGGCTTGTCCAGCTGTCTCCCACTTCCGCCCTGGCTCGCTTGATGAGTCGGCGATGCTCCTGCATCATACTCCCTCGCTTGAAAACTTTCATGGGCTCCTGTCCATGAGCTCCTGCACGGTATGTCCATGCTTCTGTATCTCCGCTTCATTCTCCCAGCTGGCATCTTCCACTGGGTGGCTCTTCCACTTGACCAGATACTCGAAATATTGCTTCCTCCTGGTCCTCTTACTCACTCTCTTGTCCAGTATGCACTCCATCTGCGGTTTCTCTGCAACTAGCAATTGTTTCATCCACTGGATCACTGGTTTTTCAGTTCTAGTCTCTGCTTCTCCAGCCCTGTACGGGTATAAATCTGCAACATTAAATATCAGAGATATTCCGATCCCATCCGGCAACTCGATCTCATAAGCATTTTCTCCAAATTTTCTCAAGACCTTGCATGGTCCGATTTTCTTCATATTCAGCTTATTGTATGTTGTCGTTGGGAACCTTTCCTTCCTCAAACGTGCTAGAACTAGATCACCAACTTCAAACCAAAGTTGTCTTCGATGCTGATCTGCTCTGCGCTTGTACTCCTGGCTTGATTTCAGCAATCGCTCCTTCACCCTGCTGTGAAGTTCCTTCATTGCCTCAATGAATTCTTCTGCACTAGCACTGTTATTAGGAGTCTTTTATGAATCTCTCAGTTCAAAAACTCCTCTCGGCTTTATTCCATAGACAATCTGAAATGGACTTCTTCCTGTGCTCCGATTTACTGAGTCATTGTATGTAAACTCTGCCTGTGGAAATATGCTATCCCAGCTGCTATGGGGCTCTGTCACCAAGCTTCTCAGCAAGTCTCCCAGACTCCTGTTGACCACTTATGTCTATCCATCCATCTGAGGATGATAAGAAGAACTAAACACCAAGTTAGTTCCCAGCTTTTTCCATAAGGTCCTCCAAAAATGTCCTATGAATTTCATGTCTCTGTCTGAAACTATGCTTTTTGGCAATCCATGGAGTCGAATGATCTCCTTAAAAAATAGATTTGCGATGTGAGTCGCATCAATGGTTTTCTGGCATGGGATAAAATGTGCCATCTTGGAAAACCTGTCCACGACCACAAAGACGGAATCAAATCCTCTTTGCGTTCTTGGCAAACCCAATACAAAATCCATGCTTATCACCTCCCATGGTCTTTCCGGTATGGGTAATGGCTAATAAAACCCTGCAGTCTGCCTTCTCCCCTTTGAATGCTGGAAAATTCGACATATGTCAATGAACCTCTTGACCTCCGCTTGCATTCCTGGCCAAAGATATGACTCATTCAACTTCACGAATGTTTTGTCATGGCCAAAATGTCCTGCTAATCCTCTGTTGTGTTTCTCCTTTAGCAAGCTCTCCCTCATGGAGCATTTCAGAATACACAGTTGATTGTCTCTAAACAACAATCCTTCCTGGATCATATAGTCTATCCAAGGGCTTCTATCTTTGAGAACTGGATTCTCAGCCGTTTCACACACCTCTCCAAAATCTGCATCACCTGTGTAAATTTCCCTAAGATTTTCAAAACCCAATGTTTTGACTCAGAATTCCTGCAGTAACAAACACTTCCTGCTCAAAGCATCAGCAACTTTGTTAGTAGAACCCGAAATATGCTTAATCACAAATGTGAAATTCTGCATATACTCTACCCATTTTGCATGTTTCTGATTCAACTTCTCCTGTTGAGTCACAAATTGCAATGCATGATTGTCACTGTACAATACAAATTCTTTCGGGATCAAGTAATGCCTCCACTTCTTCAACGCCTAAATCACGGCATAGAATTCCTTATCATACATGGAGTACTTTAGTTTTGCCTCATCCAGCTTCTCACTGAAATATGCAACCGGTCTGTCCTCCTGACTCAAGACTGCTCCTATGGCAAACCCGCTTGCATCACATTTCACCTGAAATGTCTTCTGGAAATCCGGCAACACCAGAACCGGTTGTTTCGTGATCTTTCGCTTCAACAGATTGAATCTCTTCTCAGCCTCTGTTGTCTAGTGAAAATACTTATACCACTTCTTCACTATATCCATCATTGCTGCACTAATCCCACTGAAATTCTTGATGAACTTCCAATAGAAACTAGCCAAACCATGAAAACTTCTCACCTCGAATACATTCCTCGGTGATGGCCAATTCTTGATTACTTCTACCTTATCTGGATCCATCCTCAATTCATTCACCGAAATAAAAAATCCCAGATAAATGAGCTCTGTCTTCATAAATGAATATTTTCTCATGTTAATCAACAGCTTCTCCTGCTGTAGCTTCCTCATCAGAATGCCCAAATGTTTCAGATGTTCAGCCTCTGATTTACTGTAAATCAGTATATCATCCAGATATACAATGACAAATTTCTCGATGAATTCCTTCAGGACTTCGTTCATTAACCTCATGAAAGTACTCGGCGCATTTGTCAAGCAAAACAGCATGAATAGCCATTCGTACAGACCTTCGCTGGTTTTGAAGGTTGTCTTCCATTCATCGCCTTCCCTCATGCGAATCTGATGATATCCGCTTTTCAGATCAATATTTGAAAAGTACCTTGCTCCGCTTAAGCAATCCATCAGATCGTCCATTCGTGGTAATGGAAACTTGTACCTAATGGTTATCTTGTTGATTTCCCTCGAGTTGGTACACATTCTCCAGCCTCCGTCTTTCTTTGGACTGAGTATTGTCGAAACAGAACATGAGCTCAAGCTTTCCCTGACCAATCCTTTGTCCAATAACTCCTGGACCTGCTTCTTTACCTCTTCATTCTCCTGCTGTGTCAACCTGTACGCAGCTTTGTTTGGAAAACTGGATACTGGTATGAGGTCTATATGATGACTCACACTCCTCACTGGTGGCAATGAATGAGGTAATTCGTCCACTGTGATGTCAGCAAACTCTTCCAGCAGTTCCTGAATCTCATCTGGTAGATCATCCACTCTTGTGCTAGTCAGAATAATCCTTAGCTTTCTGACCACAAAGAATTGTGGATATTCTTTCTTTTTCACCTCCGTAAGAAGCTCTTTCCCACTCATAAGAAATATTGTGTTTCTTACTTTTGGCTTCACCTCCTTATCCTTTATCAAAAGCAACATATGGGTTCTCCCATTCTTCTCTAGGGTATATGTGTTCATTCTTCCATCATGAATCACATTTCTGTCATATTTCCATGGTCTACCTAGCAATAAATGACATACATCCATGGGAATGACATCATAGAGTACTTTATCACTATACCCTCCTATCTTGAATTCAACTAAACATTGTTTAGTGACACTTACCTGATGCCCCTTCTATAGCCATGAGACTCTGTATGGACTCGGGTGATCAGTTGTCTCCAGATCCAGTTTCTCTACCATCTCTGTGGATACGAGATTATCCATGCTACCACTATCCATGATGACCTTGCACACCCTGTCCTTGGTATTGCAACTTGTTCTGAAAAGTCTGGTCCTTTGACCTGAGTCTTCCACCTCCTTCCCGGGTGTTAAGAGAACTTTACGCATCATTAGTGACCTTCCTCCTTCTATGTCTTCTCCCTCAACATCCCGCTTCTGTGCCTCGGTGATGTGAGATTCTCCAATGTCCTTTTTCTCTGGACACTCGTAAGACTTGTGCCCATTCTTTCCACACGTGAAGCATGTGATTACTCCACCTCTTCCTCTTCCTCTACCTCTAGTACGAGGAAAAGTGTTTGCATCAGCATAATCTCCCTTCTGATCATTATGTTGCCCTCTCTGTTCAATGTATGGCCCTCGCTGTGAGGTTCCACCTCTTTCAATTTTACCCTGAGGTTTCTTCCATTCCTCCTTGGGCTTCTGAGTTCTTCCCTAGGCAATTTCCTTGCCTCTGGGTTGACTTCTGCCTCGCCCTCGCTACCCTTGTCTACGGCTCAGCTTCTCCTCAGCTTTCAGAGCCATCTGATAAGCATCCTCAACCGTTCGGATGGTTACCATGTTCAATTCATCCTGAATGTCATATCTCAGGCCATTCAGATATCTAGCAACCTTCTCATCATCGCTCTCCCGATGACCTGCCCTGATGTTCAGTCGATAGAATTCTTCAGTGTATTCTTTCACTGTCATCAGCTTCTATCTCAGGTTCTGCATCCTCCTAAAATGAGTAATTTGATAATCTCTTGGGATGAACTTTGTCTTCATCTTCGCAATCATTCGATCCCAACTCTTAATCTTCTGCTTGCCTTTGCAGCGTCTGTCAGCTTGTAGCTCGTCCCACCACAATGTTGCATGTCCTTTCAGGCATGTGACAGCATGTCTGACCTTCTTATCCTCTTCGATGTCTTCATAATCGAAGTAGGTGTCAAGAGCTGTAATCCAATCTAGTAGCTCCTCTGCATCCAGATTTCCCTCATAGACTGGAATGTCCATCTTCGGCTTTGCACCCATCCGCGGAATAGCTTTGATTAGGCATTCACTCGCTGCATCTTCATCCACAACTTCCTCTTCTCGTTTAGCCTCAGCTTCGTTGTCGGAATCACTCAGATCCCCTGCACTAACTGTGCGTCTTTGCGCTATCTCCATTTCCTCAAGTCTTGCTCGAAGATCACGCATTTGCCTTTCCATTTCCAGATTGACTACTTCCCTGCCTCTCCTTTGCACCTCCCTATCCTCCAGATCATGTGATTGTCTTTCTCTCCTGGGTGGCATGGCGAATCCTCCCTCTTCTCTGTTATAGAAAGCAAAGAGTCTTTCTGGGCTCTGATACCACACCTAACACAGCCGCACCCGCAGACACGCCCACTCCCTCAGGATCTTATTTTCCTCTCAGCCCGAAGAACGCCAAGGTTCTTCTATTTCCCTATCGTGAAATATGCACCCCACAGATTCTCTTTACGTGATCCCCCTACCTTTACTTATCGGAGGATCGGAACTCACGGTTTCGCAAGTCCAATGTCTATCCCCGGGCTCTCGAATCCCCGAGACCCAATGGCCAGTCAACGTTGACTTTAACTTACCCTGTCGGGACTTCTGCTTTGTCGGGATTTCCTTTATCGGGATATCACTACTCGCGATATCGATCAATTTAATTCACCGACTCCCGATATCCGACATGAAGAAACTTCGATGCACACGTGTGGTTTGACTTTTCCACCTCCCCTCGCTTCTATCGGGATTTCGGAATTCACGGGATCACGAATCCTGATGTCGATGGATTCGGGACTTTCCTTTTCCCGATCCCTGATGTGGTGCACCACCTGTCGTCCACTAACTCCGGTTGTGGCCCCACATAACCCTTCCATTGGGATATCGTGTTTCACGATTCCAAGTTATAAGAGTTTCTTACCTTCGAAATCCCTGATGCTCTGAACTCCGACTCTTTGGGATCTCCTGACATGCGTCCCAAACAATGGACAGTTTTGGGCTTGTCAGGATATCGCGGATCGTAATATCTCTATTCCTGTTGCAACAACTTGATGCTTGACTCGTGATTCCCCAATATGTGATGTCACATGTAGATATGATGGTCCTTATGACTCGGATCGATGGCTCTGCTCCTCCTGAGCTTCGAACCTCTTCCACTCTTGCACTATAACCTCCCTGCACCTCTGTGAGATCCAACGGCCCACGAAACTCCATGAAATCTCCTCAAAGGATTTCGACCATCCGTTATTCCTTTTGTAAACCCACGGGATGACTAAATGTCTCCTCACGAGACTTGCTCACCTACTCACCAACCTGCGACGCTTCCCTCGGACTTTCAATAGCAGTTTCCCTATGCTTATCCTTCAGTGAATTCGAAGGCCTACTCCTCTTGAGATTTCCTACGACTTCAATCTTCTTGGAAACCTCTTTCACGCACTCCTTGCGGCAACCCTTCAACCTCGACTGAGTGTTGAAGTCTCTCAAATCTGCGCACTCCTACAGTAGCAATCTTTCAGTTCCTTGCTCAGGTTCGCAACCCTAAGACTTCCTTCAGTCGGCGCACTCTTTGCATGGCACTATGCCTAACTGCACCTTCGAGGAAATGAGAACAAAAGCTATCTCTAATTGAACCCTTCTGTCAATGCACTCCTTGCGGACAAATTCGACTGCACTCCTTGCAGGAATCCTCTGGCTCAATTAGAGAAACAATTGAACCTCATCTCTTCCTCCTCTCAAGCTTCTATTCACACATGAAATCACATACACAGCATATAAAAGCAAATGTATGACAGGAAGCAAAAATTCATGAGCATAACATCAATACACAGAGAAATAACACAAACCATGAATTTGAATCAAATCTTTCTTCTATTAATTCAAATGCCTGTACATGGGTGTTCTTCATACAACTCTCTGCTTACTCTTGCTCTTCCTGTTCTTCCAGAATTCTCAATTATGTTACAATGTACAATGAGGGTGTCTATATCTGTTTTCCCTCCTGAGTTCTAAAGCTATCAAATCTAGAATTTAATTCCTATCTACCAACATTAACTAATTTAAATGCCATCTATCTACTAAAGGACGAGAGCTATCCGCTCAAGGTCCATTTACAATGTACAAGTGTGCCTCATTAAATTTTCACATTAATGTTCGCGCAACAGTTTCAAGGTGAATTCCAAAAAGAAATTTGTTGGCTTGTCCATCTGTCTCCCGCTTCCGCGCTGGCTCGCTTGATGATTCGGCAATGCTCCTGCATCAGTCTGGCATGACCTGCAACCTGCTTGATCTCAATAGAAGAAATCCGTAACCATTTGGGGTGGTGATACCACCCCAACATATATTTATATATATATATAACTGAAATAAAGCAATCATAAATGTGAATGTGAAAGAAAACTATTCTAACATGCAATGCAGATGGTATAATAAAATGAATGTAAAATGCCTACCTACTTACTTGTACCTACATGTCATGTCAAGCCCCCCCACCTTGGTGGGGTTTGAGGAGGCGCTCACTGACCAGTATTGGGCGTCTTTTTCCTCCCAATGTAGACAAGTAATAAGAGTCATTAACTGACTTTCTGCCAACTTTGAAAGGGCCACGTGAAAATTGAGTACTTCCTTTGACATTAGTAGGCTCCCCTTTGTTGGTATCCCACATCCATACTACGTCCCCCTCCATGTACTTTGTGATTTTTAAATTCGTCATTCCCTGAACAAACCTGGTGTATTGTGTAGAGGGAGGTGGGTGGGATTCTGCTGTAAAGACTTCTTGTTGGGAAGGCTGAATCGGTATGTCACCTTTTCCTGTTTTTTGCAACTTCACGGTCCCAGCTTCCTTGTCTTTATATTTTTATAGGAGTTGTTGGTATCTTTCTCTCATGGGCCATCGTATCTGATCTTCCTTTTTTGAAAAGGGCACATTTTTAGGAGATAATTTAGGAAGACTTCCCATGACTTGCTTGTGTGCTTTGTTATTTTTGATGGGGTGACTAGTTTCTTGCACATGGGTTCCAGTTACAGGCACATTTGGGAGATGGCCTATTATTCCATTCTTCAAAGGTAAATTCACATAAGTGAGGTCCATCTCAAGGGTGCCACCCAACATTGAGGAAAATTTCCTAGACAACAACATTCCCCACACATATGGGACGTCTACTATCACTATGTCAATGTGGGTTACTTTCTCAGGGTACTCTTTAAGGAAAAATTCCACATTTTCAACTACTTCGCGTGTGGGTATGGCTTTAGACTCGAAGCCACAGACATTTATGTAAGGTCATGTGACTTTCAAGCCTAATTTTTGCATGACCTTGAGAGACATCATGTTAGCACCGACCCCTGAATCTAACATGCAATTGCTAAGGATTTTATTTTTCATTAGCACGGTCATGAAAAAGGGAGGGTGTTTTCCATACTGGACCCTAAAGTGATCATCTTGAAACATAATTAGAGGGTCCATAGGTCCATCTGATCCTTTGAAGAATTTATCAAATCTCTCTTTAATAGATGGTACCTTAATGACTTCTTTAAGAGGGATGGTCACATGCATTTTGGATAATGCCCCTTCAAAGTCAAAGTCCAAGTCCTCCCTTTCGGTTTTGGGTGCTTCAGGAGGAGGAAGGTTCGAAGTTGATGGCTTTGTTTGATTCATTGTAGGAATGGTAAGGGTAGTTTATTTTTCTTATATACTTGAAATTCTCGTTTCGCCAACCTCTCCTTTGACTCAAGGTCCAAGTTGTTTCTTATTTCCATTCTAGCCTTCCTTGCCTCTTGTTTCATCTCTTCTCGGTGTTCTTCAGGAGTGATGTTGAGAAAAATCTGAGGGCCTTATATAACATGGCCTATGTTATTTATTTGGTCATGGACTTCATTAGCCCCGAAAACATTTTCTTCCCATTTAATTAAATCGACTCCTTTCTTTACTGAATAGTCATCTCCTTGTGTAGGACAATAATCATCCCAATCCTCAGAGATGTCAGAGGTATCATCGGGACAATCACCCCAACTCATATCCTCTTCTGTCAAGGGAAGAGTGGGCCAACCTTGAAACAAGAATGGATCTACCGAGTTAGAGTCACTAGGTCCAAGATCATTTGTTAACAAGAAAAAGGGTGTTTTCTCATCTTGCTCAAAATGACCAGTTTGTAATAGTGTGGAAGTTCCTTCGAACGATAATTGGTCATCCAGGTTTTTCTTTGTCAGAAAAGAGATTTCCAACATTTTACAAATCCTTTTAACCCTTTGCAAGATATAATACATACTAGTGCTCAGGTTGGTTCCATTACTGGTAGGTTGGGTTTGATTTGTAGTATGCACCTGGGGCTCTTCAAACTTCATTTTTGAGTCCTCATTGGTTTGGCCAAAGTATTCAAATCTAAATTCACTCATATCTTGAATTTATTGGATTTGAATTGGCTTGGTCAAGATGAATAAGGAGTCTTCAAAATTAGGTTTTTCACGAGCAGCCATAATTAGACCCTCAGATGGTTCATGTTTCCTTGAAAAGTTTAGGACATCTTTCATGTTTGAGAAACTTGTGCTCCATTTCCTCTGGGGAGCATTGTTTTCCAACTATGGAGTTTCTAGGAGGTCATGCTCTGGTGCTTCCATGCTTTCCCAGATGTCATCATTGTTCAAAAGGTTGACCTAATGGGTGAGGCTTCTAAACTTGAGGTTCTCTTCAATTTGGCAGGCAGCATCTTGAGCTTCTTCTAGGTTTGCAGGGAAATGATTCTTGAGGGTGAGTTGTAAGATCCCTTCAAAGGAGTCGAGGTAACGTTGGAGAATCATGCTCATGGGTAGGAAATTGGGCTCAAGTTTGTGAATAAGAGTATTGAACCTATAATTTAATCCCCTAACGTCTTCGTCTGTCTGTTTGCAGGCTTCGAGGAATTAAGAGTAAAGGGAATCCATGTTTTCCTTTTCACACCAGTTTTTCTTAAAGATTTGTTCAAGATCTTCATGGGTTTTGATGCTTCCTTTTGGGAGTTTGTTAATCTAGTTTCTGGCACTTCTGGTCAGTGAGATCACAAAGAGTCTTGTAAAGACATCAGGGTGTTCCTGTCTGGATTGGTGAAACTAAAACCCTTCACAAAACTTGGTCCAATGAGAATTGCCACAGGATCTCATTTATCTTGAAAATTTAGGTATCCAAGAGTCGACCTTGTTGGGTAGACCATGTAACACCCCTTGGGTGTTAGTTAAGTCCAAGGAGACAAAGAGTTCTTTATGAGACCATTTGGGAGAACTGGCGGAAATGACAGGATTTGTAGAGGCCATAATAATAGATGAAGGTATGTACTGATGACCACTACAGGTCGTAATTAGTAGTTTGTGGAGTTACCAGATAATTTTCTTGAAATCATCAAAGTATAAGGGAAAAACACCCTAAGTGGAGTCGTCGGGTAAGCTTGTAGGGTAAATATTAAAGAGGCAAGGCTTACCGAAAAAGTGTCATCCTAAGGAAGGTTTGACTCGATGTTCCCCGACAACAGTGCCAGAATGTTATCGTGCAATTTGTAGTTATGATAATAGATGGATGTAAAGAGGTCAAACATGTGTAACTGAACCAATCCCACCCACTGTCACCTCGATGGGGAGGTTCTTTATATTTAGGGAGGTAAGGCCCAGGGGAGACGTCCCCGGTGACTTGGGGTTTTGAGAAGGGAAAAGGCTTAGGAGATAAAAGATAATTTCCCCCTCACAAGTCACCAATTGATCAGAAAGTTTGTCTTATAGCCAATAGAGATAACTGGAAGTAATAACCAATAATATCACATGCCCGAGACAAAGAAACAACAAAACTACATGTGCAAGCTTGCTTGTTGGTTAGTACTTCATATAATAAATGGCTTTCTGATAGTAAGCAATTGAGAAATAAATATTGACGAAGTCAATGCTTGTACAATAGAAATAGTTACAATATCACTTCTTAATAAATGCTAAAGAAACTTGGCATTCAATGTAACAAATTAACACTTCACAGATAATGCTTTAACCAACCATTCAATTCCTTTGAAAGTAAAACAATAGCTGCACAATGGTGTTTATAGCACAAGAAAGATGACGGAAGCAAATAGGGTTAGAAGATTAGTCTTAGGCTAGGGTTAGTAAAGTTAGGGTTTGTTTGAAGTATTAAAGTTGTTTTGAGATCAAAGTACTCAACACACTAGGCCTTAGATTGAGTTCTTGGGGAAAATCGGGTCAAAAGGAGGTTGCAAAAGTTGAAGGATCAGATGATAATGGTAAAGACTAAGGACAAGAGAGTTAAACCTTTAAGTTTTGCAATGGCAAGGCCTCAAGGATGAAACCCTAGGGGAGAGAGGCTCACTTTGGTGTAGGGGAACTAGGCCTAAGTTTTCTCTCCTCCTTCCTTAGCTTAATGGAAAAATGGCTAGCTCAAAAGATTGCATAAAACTAAGACAAGAAGGTTTGCAAGAAACGTGTTGCTATGGCAAGGCTTTACTAAGAAAACCCTAGGGAAAATCAGCTCAACAAGGTGTGGGGGAACTAGGCCTTGATGCGTTTTCTCCTTCTTAGCTCAAAAAAAGAAAAGCAGCTAGCATGGAAGAAGAAGAGTAGAGTGTTGCTAGGGCAAGGCTCTATCTTCTTTCACCAAATAAATGGTTGATAACCTTGACGGGGACATGAAACAAGGACCTTCATTGTGTTCTTGTCACCTAGGGTTTAAATCAACAAATTATAACCATAAATGCAAGAAGAATAGTACTACAACCATTCAATTAAGAATTTTTGCAGAAATTCACTTACATTTAACCAAGAAATCACATAGCAAACCCTAGTTGTAACACCTTCCACCAAGATAAATGCCAAAAATGCTAATATAAGTCCAAAAAAGTCTTCCTTCAACAAGTGTGACTCACAATTTCAGCCAAGAACTCCAAAGATGGCGCAAATTTCAAACCTCACTAATGAGTGAGTGAAAGATGATGAAAAAATGAAGGTAAAAACCCTCAATTTATACAGTACAATGACCTAATTTTACTTTTTAGGTCATGAAAAAGGTCAACAAGGTCAAAATACTAAATCCATATTGTTTTACATTAAATGTCTTAAATGAAACCCTAATCAAGCAAAAAGAGAGATGTCATCCCCTCTCTAGGGTGATGTTAGCCCCTTTGAGGGAAAATGCAGCCTCCTGAAGCAAGACGTTAGCCCTCCTTGGGCTTCTCCAAGCTACCACACGTGCCAAACTACCTTGTCCATCTACCAAAATGCTCATGAAGAAAGGATGATGTCATGAACCTCATGGATGACCTCCTAGGCCTTCCAAGGCCAACGTTCCACTGAAAAGGGCACAATCCCCCTACATCAAGCTCTGTCATAATGCCTCTGCAAGACGTCATTCTCTCTGGTGCAAACCCCTTTGTCATGTCTCTGTCCCCTGCTGGGGTCTCAGCATCCATCTGGTGGGCTCTTCAACCCCATGGAGGTCCGAACTAATCATCTCCCCATGTGTACCTGTCTGTCAAGCATGATCTTGCACATCAACAGCTACGCCCTCCATAGGCTCATAAGTCACAGGGTTAATGCAATGTCACTCACATCTCATCATCAATATTATTAAACATGTGCATAAAACCCCTATTACCTCAGTTAAAATTGCAAATACATTATAGAAGCCTACAATACAAGTCTGGGGAAAGTGACAGGGCGTCCTATTCGGCTAGTGTCCACTAGAAAAGCAAGGTTTCTAGAAAAGACCAAATCTAAGCCATGTAAGTGGGTGATGTGGATAAGGGATGTCCTGACAATGGGTGCAATGAAAGAAAAGGATTGCAAAGATTTACCTATGGGTGGCTTTGTAGAAGGCGAGTTGTACCTGTCCAGGATGAAATTGTTTCCAAGCCCATTCATGCCTTTTATTCTTTATTATTATTTCTTTTCTTCAAGAAACTAATCAGGGGACAGTGTCCTGGCGTGGTGACCAGTGGTGGCAGCGTTACCCACAATTACTTTCATATAAATGAGAAGGTTGTCTCGTGATGAGACCCCCTTTCTCTTGGACATGCAACCAAGAGTGACTACCCTGGTGTGGTAACCAGCTGATAGTAGTGTCATACTGCTAGATACCCATGGACCTAATAGGTTAACTCGTGATGAGACCCCCTATCCTCCGACTAGGTCTTGTTTTATTATTTTATGGGTCCCTCTTGTTTCTTGCTAAGAAGCCTTTTATTGCTTTCTCGGGGATCCCTAGGCGAAGCATCTTGAGGTTTTATTTTTAGGATTTTATATTTTTCCAGCTTGCTTTTACCTTATGGGCCTTTAGCCCCTTCTTCCCACAAGGCAATGTGCAACCCTATAAATTATTGGCCAACCCAATGTGTGAAATGGAGTAGATGAGAAGGTAGCAAGATGAAAAGGTGGTAATATGAAGGGAGTGGACGATGACGTTTTTTTAGAAATCCCCCTAGTGGAAAACCAAAACCTACAGGCATAGGCTTGCTAGGGAATCCTGCCATTCCCCCTAGACATGGTCAACTGGACAAGTATAAGATCCAAGCATTCGCTATAAACAAAAAGTAATTAAATGCACATACTCAAAGGTTTTGAGGATCAGAGTGACACATACCATGATACCCGGACTCATTACCACATGGAGCAAGAACCATCTATGATGCAAGACTAAGCCGAAGGTGATGGATGTGGTTGTTTTTTCTGACAAAGTGGAGGCACTGAAAGGGAGAAAATATGGGCCCTCTAGGGCCATGCTCAAGTCGATTTGGCTCTCGATACTCCATGTCTAGGACCTGTGGGCCTTGAGACATAATCTCCTAGTTATCCCTGAAAGTGGGGGGATAAAATCTAGATCCAACTCGGGGACATGTGCTCAACTTAGAGCACATGAGAACCTAAACATCTCTGGAATGACCTGTAACCTGCTTGATCTCAATAGTAGACATCAGTAACCATTTGGGGTGGTGATACCACCCCAGCATATATGTATATATATATATATAACTGAAATAAAGCAATCATAAATGTGAATGTGAAAGAAAACTATTCTAACATGCAATGCAGATGGTATAATATAATGAATGCAAAATGCCTACCTACTTACATGTACCTACCTATCATGTCAGGTCCCCCCACCTTGGTGGGGTTTGAGGAGGTGCTCGCTGACTAGTAATAGGCATCTTTGTCCTCCCAATGTAGACAGGTAATAAGAGTCATTAATTGACTTTCTTCCAACTTTGAAAGGGCCAAGCCAAAATTGAGTACTTCCTTTGACATCAGTAGGCTTCCCTTTGTTGGTATCCCACATCCATACTATGTTCCCCTCCATGTACTCTGTGATTTTGAAATTGGTCATTCCCTGAACAACCCTGTTTTATTGTGCGGAGGGAGGTGGGTGGGATTTAGCTGTAAAGACTTCTTGCTGGGAAGGCTGAATCAGTATGTCACCTTCTCCTGTTTTTTGCAACTTCACAATCCCAGCTTCCTTGTCTTTATATTCGTCTAGTAGTTGTTGGTATCTTTCTCTCTTGGGCCATTGTATCTGATCTTCCTTTTCTGCAAAGGGCACATACTTAGGAGAAAATTTAGGAAGATTTCCCATGACTTGCTTGTGTGATTTTTTATTTTTGATGGGGTGACTAGTTTCTTGAACATGGGTACTGTTTATAGGAACATTTGGGAGACGGCGTATTATTCCATTCTTCAAAAGTAAATTCACGTAAGTGAGTTCCATATCAAGGGTGCCACCTAACATTGACACAAATTTCCTAGAAAACAACATTCCCCACACATCTGGGACATCTACTATCACTATGTCAATGTGTATTACTTTCTCGGGGTTCTCTTTAAGGCAAAATTCCACATTTTCAACTACTCCATGTGTGGGTATGGCTTTAGACTCAAAGACACAAGCATTTATGTAAGGTCGTGTGACTTTCAAGCCTAATTGTTGCATGCCCTTGAGAGACATCATGTTAGCATTGACCCCTGAATCTAACATGCAATTGTTGAGAATTTTATTATTCATTAGCAAGGTCATGAAGAAGGGCGGGTGTTCACCATACTGGACCCTAAAGTGATCAGCTTTTAACCTAATAGGAGGGTCCATAGGTCCATCTGATCCTTTGAAGAATTTATCAAATCTCTCTTTAATAAATGGTACCTTAATGACTTCTTTCAGAGAAATGATCACATGCATTTTGGATAATGCCCCTTCGAAGTCAAAGTCCAAGTCTGCCCTTTCGGTTTTGGGTGCTTCAGAAGGAGGAAGGTTCGAAGTTGAATTTTTGCAGAAATTCACTTACATTTAACCAAGAAATCACATAGAAAACCCTAGTTCTAACACCTTCCACTAAGATAAATGCCAAAAATGCCAATATAAGTCAAAAATAGTCTTCCTGCAACAAGTGTGCCTCACAATTTCATCCAAGAACTCCAAAAATGGTGCAAATTTCAAACCTCACTAATGAGTGAATGAAATATGATGAAAAAATGAAGGTAAAAACTCTCAATTTATACAGTACAATGACCTAATTTTACTTTTTAGGTCATGAAAAAGGCCGACAAGGCAAAAATACTAAAATCATATTGTTTTACATTAAATGTATTAAATGAAACCCTAATCAAGCAATAAGAGAAACGTCGTCCCCTCTCTAGGGTGACGTTAGCCCCTTTGAGGGAAAATGCAACCTCCTGAAGCAAGACATTAGCCCTCCTTAGGCTTCTCCCAGTTGCCACACGTGCCAAACTTCCATGTCCATCTGGAAAAATGATCATGAAGAAAGGATGATGTCATGAACCTCCTGGATGAAGTCTTAGGCCTTCCAAGGCAACCATTCCACTGAAAAGGGCACAATCCCCCTAGGTCAAGCTCTGTCAGGGTGCCTCTGCAAAACATCCTTCTTCTCTCTGGTGAAAACCCCTTTCTCATGTTTGTGTCCCATGTTGGGGTATCAGCATCCATCTGGTGGGATGTTCAACCCCATGGAGGTCCAAAATGATCATCTCCCCATGTGTACCTGTCCAACATGGTACCTGTCCGTCGGGCATGATCCTGCACATCAACAGCTACGCCCTCCATAGGCTCATAAGTCACAGGGATCATGGAAATTTCAATCACATCTCATCATCAATATTATTAAACATGTGCATAAAACCCCTATTAGCTCAGTTAAAATATCAAAGACATTATACAAGCCTGCAATACAAGTCTGGGAAAAGTGACAGGGGTCCTATTGGGCTAGTGTCCACTGGAAAAGGAAGGTTCTCGAAAAAGACCAAATCTAAGCCATGTAAATGGGTGATGTGGATAAGGGATATCCTGACAATGGGTGCAGTGAAAGCAGGGGATTGCAAAGCTTTACCCGTGGGTGCCTTTATAGAAGGCGAGTTTCACTTTTCTAGGATGTAATTATTTCCAGGCCCATTCATGCCTTTTATTCTGTATTCTTATTGCTTTTTCTTCAAGAAGCTAATAAGGGTACAATGTCCTGGGGTGGTGACCAGTGGTGGGATCATTACCCACAAGTACTTTCACATAAATGAGAAGTTTGGCTCGTGATGAGTCCCCCTTTCTCTTGGCCATGCAACCAAGAGTCACTACCTTGGCGTGGTAACCAACTGATAGTAGTGTCATACTGCTAGGTACCCATGGACATAATAGGTTGTCTCATGATGAGACCCCCTATCCTCTGACTAGGTCTTGTTTTATTATTTTATGGGTCACTCTTGTTTCTTTCTTAGAAGCCTTTTACTGCTTTCTCAAGGATCCATGGGTGAAGCATCTCGAGCTTTTATTTTTAGGCTTTTACCTTTTTCCATCTTTCTTTTACCTTCTGGGCCTTTAGCCTCTTCTTCCCACAAGGCAAGGTGCAACCCTATAAATGATTGGCCAACCCAATGCCCAGACTAGTGAAATGGGGTAGATGACCGGGAAGCAAGATGAAAAGGTGGTAATATGAAGGGAGTGGACCATGAATTTTTTTCACATGAATTTTTTCAGACGATGAATTCGGAACTTGCAAAAGAAATATCAATTCATGAAATTTCCACATAGTATCAGAACTTTCTTGCTGAAATCACTCTTTTGGTGGAGGAGGAGTTGGTATTTCAATCGCATTGTCCCTGGGAGTGGTATGCAATCCTTGTACCAATTGCTTAGGTGTGGAATGCTAGGATGTTTGGATGAAGTGTATGAGCCCTAGGAAAGCTTGTTTTACTTCAATATTTCTAACTTTTGTTTTGAGGTGGACTTAGATATTGCACGGATGTCTAACATTGGACTTAGAGAATGTGATAAGTTGGATGGAGCTTCCAATTCCATCCCTAGAAAGCTTATGCCACAGATTCCTATGGAGGAAGCCAAGATTTAGGAGCACGCTGAGAAAGAGATTGCAGCACCTATTGATGTGAAGTTGTTCGATGCTCATAATGAGGAGGCAACCAAGGAAAAAAGAGCCATTCTTGATTCTGTGAAGGACCCTTTCATAGTTCACATGGAAGAGAAGACGACCAAGTGATGTCAAACTACAAATTTCATGGTTGACACCTGATTAAAGGAATCAAGAGCTATTTTTATTTGAGTTATATTGTCAAATGCATTGGACTGATATTTTCAATGTTCAAAGAGGATGATAATAGGTAACTCTTCTTAGTCAAATATGGTTTGAAGTGAAAATAAAATGGTAAACTTCGGAAATGGATCTGTAGTGTTCAAATGTACATGATAACAGTTAAAACTGCAGAAATATCTTTCATAAAGCACCATATACTCACTATTTTGCAAATTGCAACTGATGCTAAATCTTATCAACACCTAACATGAGAGATAGAAAAGGTAGGGCAGGGAGGTGGGGGATCCTTTCACTGGAAACTTGATGGCTCCTACTTCTTCTACAGGACAATAGAGTTGAATGTGAGCCCCAAGGCCTTCTTCCTCTAAAGGAAAATCCATTTCTAGAGCCATCACCTTTGCCCGTAAAAGAGGCAGAGGGAATCGTTAGTTTATTTATCTTATCTCATTGTAGATGACTCATGATATACATTTATTATATTTTTTTGATGATATTTTGAGGCTTTAGAGTCAGGACATGATTCAACAATGATATTTGATGTATTCGAGTTTACTAGACATCTTATACATCTTCTATATCATTTCTCTTTTCATATGTATGTGGAAATGCATTTATTTTCATTCTTACAACATTTTTCGATATTTTCCCTGATGTTCACGATATTTTCATTTTCGAACCCTCGGCGATATTTTTTCCGAAACGATGTTGGTAACACTAATCACTACAGGCTAGGCCAAAATAATTCAAACTGAGATAGCACTACCAGAGGAAGAATGATATTCTACAAGACTTCTTTATAGATCGTACCAACCCCTGCCATGATGAACACATACTATTAAAAAAAAAAAACATAGTCAAGTTCGAACACTTGTGAAAAAGTAGAATAATCGAAAAGACCAACAAGAAAGCACAAACCATACTTCCATTATTTTAAGTGAAGACTTGCAAGAATCCTCATGGATAGTTGAGTTGTGGAAATAAAAGCATTGAAAGAAAGATGTGAACCCTATAAATATAGCTACAATTTGAACGTAAATATATACATCCAAAATATACAAATTGAAAAAAATAATAACAAGCACAAGAAAACCATGACATCAGAGTAAGAAGACAAAATCATAGCAAGAGTTGAAAATGTCTTGCTACGTTGCAGCTACGTTCGACAAAGACATCGATGCATATACAACATGAGATAACTATGTATTGTGTGTTGTGTTTGTGTGCATATTGCAAGCTAATAGAAGTTAACATACCCATTGATTATAAATATACATATATGAAAAACATAGTAGTCATAGGTAATTGAACAACTTACCTCGCAATCAAAGCCTTTAAATTAGCGATATTTGGTATCCTTCCATCTTAATCTTCTCAAGTGCTCTCAGAATCGCCTCTTCCTTGGTTCAACTTCACTACTTAGCAGGTTTGGATGTTTCCCTTTTGGCCATCCATCACTAAATAACATGCTCTGCCACATAAGATAGAGCGAAGTCTTGAGCTGCAACACTGAAGCAAACTAACCCTGGAAAATGATGCAGAGTGATGGGATTTATTATAACATAGTAAAAAGAATAGCAACAAGGATAGAAGCTATATGAGAATGCATAGATAAATGAGTTGCAACACTGAAACAAGCTAACACTCGCAAATGATGCAAACTGAGGGGATTTATTATAGCCGAGTCAAAACAATAGCAAAAAGAACACAAGCTATACAAGAATTCATAGATAAATGAGGAGAATGCCTACCAAGCAATGACATTGCATTAAGGATATTTGGTAACTATGATGTTGGTTATTCTCAAGTGCAGTTAATGGTGTCACCCATTTTCTCATTAACGAATGAGTAAGATGCCTTGCAACATAGCAGGACATGCACGAACAAAGCTTTGAGCCCATAGATGGAAACAACGAGACCCTCACAAACATTGCACAATAACATAATAGACAAGATTTATTAATTTTCTAGAACAAGAATATTCTAAAAGACCAACAAGCAAGGGTGAATTTTTTCAAATGAAGAATTGCAAGAATCATGATGGCTAGTTAACGAGTTCTAGAAATAAAAGCACTCAAAGAAAAATCAGAACACTCTAAATACAGTTGCAATTTAAATGTAAATATATACATTGAAGGAAATCATAATAAGCGTCAAAAAAGCATGACAAGAGTTAAAAATTTATTTCATGGCTACAACTATACTAAAAGGCATCCAGGCATATACATATCTCAACATGAGATAACCATGTCCCTTGTGTTTTGTTTGTGTGCATATTGGAGGCAAATAGAAGTTGGCATACACCTTGATTATAAATATGATATAAATGTTAGCTTTCGAGGTTACTCTGAAAGTGTTGACGCCATGTTTGGGGGTGATTCATGGGATGTGGGATGCATAGTGTATGGTATACCCTTGGTGTTCCACGAAGGACTTGCACATTGGAGGTGGCTTACTCTTGGTTTCTAGACCTTGTATGGATGCTTATATGATATTCTTCCTCGGAGAGTTGGAGACCTATAGACCCTAGTGACTTCTTCATTTAGCCAATACATGAAGGGAGGTTACTTGCATGGAGGAGTGTTGCGCAATCTGAAGGAGGGAGTTGAGCCCTAGACAACACGAGGTTTCCTGGTGACTTGCATGGAGTCTTAAACTCGACCTGAGGAACCTTGGGTTGAGGGACTAAACATGTAGGCGTGGTGGTCCTTGAGGAAAGGCACGTGACCTTGGAGATGTTTTACAGCTTTGGACCCTTGGTGGAGGAGCATCGGACCCTAGGGAGTAGCGCTCATGCCTTGGAACCTTGTTCATTTATTGTCATCACATTGGAGCTTCACATGTGTCAATTGTGGAGGGAGTGATTTGTTATCCCCTAACCTAGGGATAACTAAGGAGATCACGTCTCGAGGCCCACAGGTCCTAGGCATGGAGTAACAAGAGCCAGACGACTTGGGAATGGCCCCGAAGGGCCCTTCTTTTCATCAGTGTGATCCACTTATCACCAACAGTAGTATCTGTTGTACAGGATAAGTCAACTGAGAAGAGGGGGGGTGAACAGGGATGATTTTAGGGGCTAAATTTCGCTCATGGGCTAATTTTCCATGGTTTTTCCAAAAATGAGATTCGCTATTTTAAAAATGATTTGCCCAAATTCTATATGATAAAATTATTTTACCTTAAAAATCGCCAAAATTTTATAAAAACTATATAAAATCCTTATAAATTTGAATATTTTTACAAAAATATCGCTAATCATTTGTAGTTGGCATATGAAGGATTTGTAAGATTCGCCAAGGTTTCTACATTTTAAAATAAATTTCCATCCTTAAAATCATCCTTAGGGGTGAATCAGTTGTATAAAATTTCTTTCATTTTATAAGAAGATTATTTATTAATCAATAAATCATGCCTTTAACATTTAACTTGTAGTAATACATTTAACCAATAAATATACAATCACATAAATGAAACAGTGACACAATAATTTTTCATGAGGAAACCCAAAAGGGAAAAACCTCTTCTTCTTATGAATGAAAGGAAATCTCCAAATCCTCTTTACATTCTTATTTTATCTGAGCTACAACCCAAATGAGGCTATTACCTCTGTTTCTTCAGCACCTACTGAATGGAAGCTACAACTCCCAGATGTACAAGAACCAACTTGTACATGAGACTTTTACAGTCTCCCCTTGCTCCTCCCTACCACCCTGGAATCCTTCTCTGTCACTAAGAACCTGCAAACCAACTCTTTATCTTATCTGGCAAAGGATTCATCATTCAAGTCCTCTTTGTTTATATAATCATATCAAAATCCATTCTTCTCCCCTTGATCTTTTCTATATCTTCTTCATTTCTTCTCACTGTCCCTGTATGATTTTATTTCGGTTTTATATTCATTTACAAAAATGAATTACCTTAGAGCTATGGTTGTACCATTAATTCCATACGCACCAATGCCACACAGTCACTGTGTGTTTCTTTTTATCTTCTACAACCCCTTCGATTACCCCTCAAATCCATAGAACAACGCTTCAGCAACTGAAATGCCAACCGTCCAAGAACCATGATTCAGTTCTGCTAACTGAATCGTAACTGAACAATTAATCGTGAAGAGCAACAGTAGCCCTTCGATCAGATTTCCAAGTATCCAACACCGTTGGATTACAAGCACAGGGTCTCGCATTGATTTCACCATTTCGCATTTCGGTATTTCGGCATTCCTGTGGTGAGGAGTCTCGACACTCCAAGTCGCAATCCCCGAAATGGAGCCAGATCAACGGTCCACAAAATTTCATAATCTGATCCCTTCTTTTCTTAATCGAACAGCTGACGAGATTTCAACGTTTTTCCCTTCGAGTCATCGTGACTCCAACATTATAAAAATCATGATCACAAAATCTTTGAAGTGATCGGACGGTTCACATAACCCACTGAAATGGACGTTTGAGGGGATTTCGGAGTTTTGCCTTTCGGGTTTTCGAGACTCACAATAGTCCCTTTCGGCAATTCGGAGTTCGAGACTTCGTGATGGTGAAGTTTTTGCTTGCTATGTAAAACCCCAAAATAGAAAGTTTCGATGTGACGTAAACCTGCTAACGTCACACGTGGATTGACATGTGTTGAATCGCTGCCACGTGTCACTCTGATTCATGACTTACATGTGCCTGAAATGTTGAATCAGCTTGACACTTGTCATTTCCTGATTGTGCCACGTGTCCTTAGCTGACATAGTTTGTTGATGTGTATGTTTCGGGATTTCGAGTTTCGCTACTTCAAAGGTGAAAGTTCCTTTGATCTTTGATTTCCCGGTCTGCGAAACTGTTAGAACCCTATATAATAGGGGATCAGTGTTCTGAATAATATTTATGTTTTCCAGGCCCATGTGTTCGCTCACGACGCTTGGCGAAGGCGGTGAAAAGCGCACAACACTGACCAAGCATAAGGTGATTGCTTGCGCTCAAGCTTCCAAGCGATTTCCGGTGTAAAAAAATCGTGAAGTGTTTCGAAATGGCAAAATTTGACATTGGGGGTAAAGGCAAGGTTGGTTTATGAGCCAAGTTTTGGTTTTATTTATAAATTTCTTAGTCTTTAAAGCAAAATTTGGCCCCTCGACCTTGATACAGAGAATTTGGTCAAATTATAAAAAAAAATTGAAAAAAAAAATTATAGTTTATGCAAAAGTTATACTGGCCGAGGCCCTTTTCTCCAAGCGCACTCAACACCAAGAGTTAGCACCAAACCAACAGCAAACACACAAGCGCGCGCAACGCCGCCACCAAACCCCAAAGCCCAACCATCGGGCTCATTTCATCGATACAGTATGTAAGCGTTGGTTTATTTAAACGCTAAATGTTGAGTTTACCACATGCATGTGGGATATCACCCGCAGAGAATCAAAAAATATATAAAACTCAACTTTGAAACCCTACGCCAGTTGTTGAAACGGTTTAGAGGTGTCCAACGCAAGGAGCACACGTGCATGGAAGGTAATGAGGTGTCCGATGGATGTACCAGACCGCCTGCTCATCGATTCCACACGGCCATATACAGGAGATGGTGATTTACTGGGTTTTTGTAATTTACATCAACTGGCTCATGTTGGTCCTACTTCACCTCAGGAGGATTACAGACCTTTGTCTCTCGCTGATTCAGGAACCTACAGCTATGATTCATCACAATCTGTTTCTGTTGGTTATACATCAAGTCTGCCAGTTTCAACTGATAACAATTCACCTCCGCCTGATGTGGACTCTGGAACCCCGTGCTATACACCACAGCCATATTTGTCATATTTACCTCCACAAGGTTCTTATACCAAAGACAATGCGATTGGTTGTGTGGACAATGTGCTCGATTTAGACTGTCATCCAGTTTTTTTTCCATTACAAGCTCCATACGGATATATTCGAATACCTAGGAGGGATATTGGCCTACAGAAACCGGGCAAAAGTCGGCAGATCAATGAGACATATCAGGAGATGCACTTGAAGAATTTAGAAGTGAGGTACGAATTATGAAAAGGCTTCGCCATCCCAATGATGTTCTCTTCATGGGTGTAGTTACTAGAGCACCAGATCTTTCCATTGTGACTGAGTTTTCTTCCAAGAGGGAGTTTGTATACACTGATTCATCGTTCGAACATCCAGTTAGATTGAAGGAAGCAGCTGAGGATGGCACTAGATGTTGCGAGAGGAGAAACAATGTATAAAGATGATGGAGTTGAAAGTAGTGAGAAGTCAGTTATTTCCATGGTTATGATGTAAGCCAATGATTCCAAGAAGATGATCTATCCAGCAATGCCCTCTGCAAATGGTTTAAGTTGTAAATATCGTTACAGGGTTTTAAGCAAAACCGTTGTGCCCAAGAGTTGAAGACAACATCTATATAAAATGATGAGGTTTATTTATTGTTACACAGCGAGGGTGTCTGATCCATGCACCCTGATACATAGGTCAACGCCAAGCGTTTAGTCACAAGGGAGAAGCTTTTTATGATAATAGACAGCGCATAAAGAGAAAAGTGATTTTCTACCTGAGACTAAGCTTTTAGATATTAGAAAACCTGAGTCTCAATGTCCACGGATGAAATTGACTTTTACACAATAGATCATTGGTAACCTGGACTAGGTATTTGAAACAGGATCCAATGTCCACCTGATCATTATTGTTATGGTCAATTTGTTGGCATTTTGCTCACATCATTTATGGATAAGAAATAAGGACTTTTTGTGTGTTTGGAGTAGCTTCTTTCCTTGGAGATTTGATGAGAATGAAACTATGCAGGCTTACTCTAAAATGAAATATGGAGGCTTAATCGAAGAATTTGGAGGTTTACAATGAAGCTGTCAAGGATTTGCTATCACCTAGCAGGCCTCTTGTTTTGAGAGAGGATAAACAGGGTACTGTGGTTGCAGGGCTTACACATTATCAGGCATATTCTGCTGAAGAGGTGATGGCCTTGCTTAACAAGAAATAAGGAACCCAGAGAAAATCAAGATAAATGGCAGGGACTACCAAAACGCATATCATCTGGGAAAATGATACATTTATTTGACCATGGTTCTGATACTACTTTATAACTCTGTTATATTGGTTGCCTTTTCTCCAGAGTAAGTGTTTACAAATGAAAATGTTCTGACAGATGACAGTTCTAATGAACCAGATAGTTGTGTAAAGAACAATGAATCTTCAAATGAGCGGAATACGAATGGGAAGCAGTAGAGGGCTGACGGTTTCCCTCTCTGGATGGACTTGGGAAACTTGTGAAGTGTCTGTGTAACCTATTTTTCTCTGCACAGATAACAGTCATTTCAATGTCTTTTGACATTTTTGAAAATTTTGAATTAGAAAAAGCTGAAGATATGGCAGCCAAAGGAAAACTTGGAAAGTGCATTCCAAGCATGGTGTAGTGCCCAGATTTGTAAAGACATTTATATAGATGCAAAGACCAGATTTGTAAATACATTTATATTTCTACCAAATTACTTGATTTCTGTAAGCTTTTAAGAAGTATAATTTTCATAATTTGCAAAGCTATTTCCATACTTGCGTAAATAAAATTTGGCAAATAAATACTAAATTTAACTAAACAATCCACAAATTTAGTATAAATACCTCTCTCTGATGCTATCTGCAGCAGCTTGCTCCCTTCGCTTGAACCTATCCGTAGCAGCTTGCTCCTTAAGACACCCCAAAACCAGCCACCCTACCGACTAGTACGCCTAGCCCTAGGACATCAATGGATGTCCTAGCCCTCCGAGCCCAAAACCCCTCAGCCCCGGTGCACTGTAAATCCCACTGTCAACTAACTCTGTCCCAATACTCCCCATTTTTCCCTCTCGTCCAATGCATGAATCAATATCCCCTCTCCATAATCCTTCTCCTTCCCTTATGCCTCCTTCACCGCCCTCCCACATTCACTCCTCCACCAAACACCTTATCCCTTAATTAATGCCTTATCGATCCATTTATTTCTATTTAATGGTCTTATCCTTTATTAAATATTTCCCTTTTACGTATGGGTTACGTTATCCCTTATGGGATACGTAACCCATTTAACATTATGTTTCATTTTTTTTAACCTTTAATTTAATACTTAATCAATTAATGACTCACTTAATAATTAATCATTCATTAACCCTTAATTAAAGAGTTAATCATACTTAAGCTAATCATAGTAAAAAAANAATTAATTATAATTTAGCTAATCTTTAGGATTATTTATGAAATTATTCATATTAATAAGTAAAGGGTCATTACACATGGCACCAACTGTAGCCAATGAAAGGAGGCAACTTTCAGATATATCAAACACGGGCATACTTCCTCCATTAATGAAAAACAAGGAGAATAGTTGTTTAGAACAATTGAACAATGCGAGGAAAGTCATCTGCATGAGGAAATAGGTTCACTGAAGAAGCAGCTTGCTGAAATTGAGTATCCTTGATGCTTAAAAGATAGATTATAGACCTGAGGGTTTATAGTTCCTTCAAATGAGTTATTGAGAATATGATTCCAGATAATGAATTGTCAATTGATAGAGAAAAGCTGACGTTGTTTCTGCATGATCACCGTCAAATCTCTTCTATGTATACAGTTAAGATAATGGAACTTCAGCAAAAAGTTATTGAATTGTAACAGGAAGTGGAAAACGTGCAAGACATCAAGGCAATCAGAACAGATTGGCCAGCACAGATCAATCATCCCGGATTCGAGGCAACGGTTGAGAAAAATCGGGGGACACATGGCAGAAGTTAAACTCAATTTTCTCCAGTTGGCAGCAAGTCTCCAACGACCTCCAGCATCCAAAGACTGCTGCATTCATCAGTTTTGAGGCTGTTACAGTCTATGCGCCAGCAAATCATTAAACCTCCTTCAACGTGTTCCAGATGTCGAGCAATAGATATCACATTTCGTTTTCAGTTATTTTGATGTTCGATTTGTTTGAGGAAGTAATCGACAAGTGTTTATTTTGTAAATTGTTTTCTATTTTGAGAAACCAGAGGCAGAGCCCAAATCTTTGAGGGTTGGGTGGGATTTTTATTATTTATAGAGCTGTAAAAGATAGGAGGAGGGTTCGACTGGGCTGTAAGGAGAGAGTCAGACCTGTGTGAGAGGTCTCTACCTGTCGTTTTATTTTTCATTGTTGGACTGTGGGTTATGTACGACCAGAGAACCTTTTTCTTCTCTGTAACTTTTAGATGATCAATTCAGAGATGTGCAAGCTATTCCCAGGATTCTTGTGTAGAGATATTGGTGGTGTTTTTCTGCTTTGTTATTGTATTTCTTATCTTCTTTACAGTTTGTTTTCATTTCTTATTACTAGAAGGAAAGTAATAGGGGCAGAATTTATTATCAGATACTCTGCCTCTCAGCTTGTGGTGATCTTTATGTTTATCTTCTAAAGGCTAGTTCAGGAATTCTTAACTGCTCCTGTGCCTGGTTTTTTCCTCACCTATTTCTTCCTCTAATCCACGCCATAAACTTAAATCGATCCAATGTTTCTGCTACCTTGTCCTGTGTAATAGTCTTGTCCAGATCTGAGATGCTAATCACTTTTTAATCGCAGACCCCATTTGCCCAATGGCCCTCCTTGCTATCCCAAAGTAACCATCTCAAAATCAAAAACTCTATATTTTCCTTGCTTTTATAGCTAGCCTAACATCAGTCCTATTACAAACAAAGTTAAATCTAAAAGAGAGATCCCTCTCTGAGTCTTGGAGGGCTAGATCCAAGACTCGAAGCGGTTCGAGGTTGGCCTCTGTGATTGTCTTCGCAGCCTTAGGCAAATTACAGAGCGCTAACATTTTTGGCGACTCCACTGGGGAACATTCTCCAGATCTACACTTCAAGTTCAGATTTGACTTCTGATGGTGAACAGAAGCCAAACACAAGAAGGCTGTACCATTCACCTGGCGACTCCATTGCTCAAGATCCCGTGCTTCAAAGATCACAAGCGACTCTACTGCTGAAGAATCCAGATTTCAAAGCCTTGATCATACTTCAATATGACAAGGTATGTGGAAAATCCTATGTATCGTGAAGCTATAAAAGATTTCAGGGATACGTTAGCATATTTTCAATTTGATGAAGTTTCGTTAGCAGTTGTGATTCAGCGTTGTAAATCGAAAAATGTTCCTCATGAAATTAAAATGTGTGTTCTCGAGCTAGTTACTGAAAGACTTGCAAAAGATATTGAGCCTTTAGATACTCCGATTCAGTCTTATGAGCAAATCACATCTCCCAAACCAAAAGATATTGTGTCCTCTTCTGATTTTCTGATTGACGAACCTTTTGTTGAAAAGCATAAGTCTGAAGTTGAACAGTTGCAGTCATGGTCTGATATTGAGGACACGGATGGGAAACTTGTCCATGTTAAAGTGCTAAAGGAATACCCGGAGAATCAACAAAAAGATCATATATTTATTGACCCGATGGCAAATTACATGGAGCTCTTTTTCAGTGTAACTGTTCATACATGTTTTTCCTGCAAGAACCTGAGCTATCACCAGCTGCCAGTACATATTTCAGTCTTGATTTTCATCAAACATGATGAGGAAGCCGAATCATGGGATCAGCTGCTAGGTTGGCTCCATTGGCACTTTTTCATTACTTGATTGGAGCAGAAACTGTTAGCAAAGTAGGGTAGGTAGGAGTGTGCCAATAAGCTCAACAGAATGAGCATTTCTTCTTTTTCGTTTCTTCATAGTTTATTTTCAGTTTACGTTTTGGGGGCAGCCCAATGATCAGCTAGTCGGCGAAATTCAGAGTTCATGGATTCTAAACACCTCTTTCAGAGCTATTTTCCCCTCGTGGAGCCTATGTTAGAACCCTATATATAGGGGATCAGTGTTCTAAATAATAATTATGTTTTCCAGGCCCATGTGTTCGCTCACGACGCTTGGCGAAGGCGGCGAAAAGCGCACGACACTGACCAAGCATAAGGTGATTGCTTGCGCTCAAGCTTCCAAGCGAGTTCCGGTGTAAAAAAATCGTGAAGTGTTTCGAAATGGAAAAATTTGACTTTCGGGGTAAAGGCAAGGTTGGTTTATGAGCCAAGTTTTGGTTATATTTATAAATTTCTTAGTCTTTAAAGCAAAATTTGGCCCCTCGGCCTTGATACAGAGAATTTGGTCAAATTATAAAAAAAAATTGGGAAAAAAAATAATAGTTTATGCAAAAGTTATACTGGCCGAGACCCTTTTCTCAAAGCGCACTCAACACCAAGAGTTAGCACCAAACCAACAGCAAACACACAAGCGCGCACAACGCCAACACCAAACCCCAACCATCGGGCTCATTTCATGAATACAATATGTAAACGCTGGTTTATTTAAACGCTAAATGTTGAGTCTACCACATGCATGTGGGATATCACCCACAGAGAATCAAAAAATATATAAAACTCAACTTTGAAACCCTACGCCAGTTGTTGAAATGGTTTAGAGGTGTCCAACGCAAGGAGCACGCGTACATGGAAGGTAATGAGGTGTCTGATGGATGTACCAGACCGCCTGCTCATCGATTCGACACGGCCATATACAGGAGATGGTGATTTACTGGGTTTTTGTAATTTACATCAACTGGCTCCTGTTGGTCCTACTTCACCTCAGGAGGATTACAGACCTCTGCCTCTCGCTGATTCAGGAACCTACAGCTATGATTCATCACAATCCGTTTCTGTTGGTTATACATCAAGTCTGCCAGTTTCAACTGATAACAATTCACCTCCGCCTGATGTGGACTCTGGAACCCCGTGCTATACACCATAGCCATATTTGTCAGATTTACCTCCACAGGGTTCTTATACCAAAGACAATGCGATTGGTTGCGTGGAAAATGTGCTCGATTTAGACTGTCATCCAGTTTTCTTTCCATTACAAGCTCCAGACGGATATATTCGAATACCTGGGAGGGATATTGGCCTACATAAACTGGGCAAAAGTCGACAGATCAATGAGACATATCAGGAGATGCACTTGAATAATTTAGAAGTGAGGTACGAATTATGAAAAGGATTCGCCATCCCAATGATGTTCTCTTCATGGGTGCAGTTACTAGAGCACCAGATCTTTCCATTGTGACTGATTTTTCTTCCAAGAGGGAGTTTGTATAGACTGATTCATCGTTCGAACAGCCAGTTAGATTGAAGGAAGCGGCTGAGGATGGCACTAGATGTTGCGAGAGGAGAAACAATGTATAAAGATGATGGAGTTGAAAGCAGTGAGAAGTCAGTTTTTTCCATGGTTATGATGTAAGCCAATGATTCCAAGAAGATGATCTATCCAGCAATGCCCTCTGCAAATGGTTTAAGTTGTAAATATCGTTACAGGGTTTTAAGAAAAACCGTTGCGCCCAAGAGTTGAAGACAACATCTATATAAAATGCTGAGGTTTATTTATTGTTACACAGCGAGGGTGTCTGATCCATGCACCCTGATACACAGGTCAACGCCAAGCGTTTAGTCACAAGGGAGAAGCTTTTTATGATAATAGACAGTGCATAAAGAGAAAAGTGATTTTCTACCTGAGACTAAGCTTTTAGATATTAGAAAACCTTAGTCTCAATGTCCACGGATGAAATTGACTTTTACACAATAGATCATTGGTAACCTGGACTAGGTATTTGAAACAGGATCCAATGTCCACCTGATCATTACTGTTATGGTCGATTTGTTGGCATTTTGCTCACATCATTTATGGATACGAAATAAGGACTTTTTGTGTGTTTGGAGTAGCTTCTTTCCTTGGAGATTTGATGAGAATGAAACTATGCAGGCTTACTCTAAAATGAAATATGGAGGCTTAATCGAAGAATCTGGAGGTTTACAATGAAGCTGTCAAGGATTTGCTATCACCTGGCAGGCCTCTTGTTTTGAGAGAGGATAAACAGGGTACTGTGGCTGCAGGGCTTACACATTATCGGGCATATTCTGCTGAAGAGGTGATGGCCTTGCTTAATAAGAAATAAGGAACCCAGAGAAAATCAAGATAAATGGCAGGGACTACCAAAACGCATATCATCTGGGAAAATGATACATTTATTTGACCATGGTTCTGATACTACTTTATAACTCTGTTATATTGGTTGCCTTTTCTCTAGAGTAAGTGTTTACAAATGAAAATGTTCTGACAGATGACAGTTCTAATGAACCAGATAGCTGTGTAAAGAACAATGAATCTTCAAACGAGCGGAATACGAATGGGAAGCAGTAGAGGGCTGACGGTTTCCCTCTCTAGATGGACTTGGGAAACTTGTGAAGTGTGTGTGTAACCTGTTTTTCTCTGCACAGATAACAGTCATTTCAATGTCTTTTGACATTTTTGAAAATTTTGAATTAGAAAAAGCTGAAGATATGGCAGCCAAAGGAAAACTTGGAAAGTGCATTCCAAGCATGGCACCAACTGTAGCCAATGAAAGGAGGCAACTTTCAGATATATCAAACACGGGCATACTTCCTCCATTAATGAAAAACAAGGAGAATAGTTGTTTAGAACGATTGAACAATGCGAGGAAAGTCATCTGCATGAGGAAATAGTTTCACTAAAGAAGCAGCTTGCTGAAATTGAGTATCCTTGATGCTTAAAAGATAGCTTATAGACCTGAGGGTTTATAGTTCCTTCAAATGAGTTATTTGAGAATATGATTCCAGATAATGAATTGTCAATTGATAGAGAAAAGATGAAGCTGTTTTTGCATGATCACCCTCAAATGTCTTCTATGTATACAGTTAAGATAATGGAACTTCAGCAAAAAGTTACTGAATTGTAACAGGAAGTGGAAAACGTGAAAGACATCAAGGCAATCAGAACAGATCGGCCAGCGCAGATCAATCATCCCGGATTCGAGGCAACGGTTGAGAAAAATCGGGGGACACATGGCAGAAGTTAAACTCAATTTTCTCCAGTTGGCAGCGAGTCTCCAACAACTTCCAGCATCCAAAGACTGCTGCATTCATCAGTTTTGAGGTTGTTACATTCTATGCACCAGCAAATCATTAAACCTCCTCCAATGTGTTCCAATGTCGAGCAGCAGATATCACATTTCGTTTTCAGTTATTTTGTTTTTCGATTTGTTTGAGGAAGTAATCGACAGGTGTTTATTTTGTAAACTGTTTTCTATTTTGAGAAACCAGAGGCAGAGCCCGAATCTTTGAGGGTTGGGTGGGATTTTTATTATTTATAGAGTTGTAAAAGATAGGAGGAGGGTTCGACTGGGCTGTAAGGAGAGAGTCAGACCTGTGTGAGAGGTCTCTACCTGTCGTTTTATTTTCCATTGCTGGACTGTGGGTTATGTACGACCAGAGAGCCTTTTTCTTCTCTGTAACTTTTAGATGATCAATTCAGAGATGTGCAAGCTATTCCCAGGATTCTTGTGTAGAGATATTGGTGGTGTTTTTCTGCTTTGTTAATGTATTTCATGTCTTCTTTACAGTTTGTTTTCATTTCTTATTACCAGAAGGAAAGTAATAGGGGCAGAATTTATTATCAGATACTCTGCCTCTCAGCTTGTGGTGATCTTTATGTTTATCTTCTAAAGGCTAGTTCAGGAATTCTTAACTGCCCCTGTGCCTGGTTTTTTCCTCACCTATTTCTTCCTCTAATCCACGCCATTAAAACTTAAATTGATCCAATGTTTCTGCTACCTTTCCCTGTGTAATAGTCTTGTCCAGATCTGAGATGATAATCACTTTTTAATCGCAGACCCCATTTGCCCAATGGCCCTCCTTGCTATCCCAAAGTAACCATCTCAAAATCAAAAACTCTATATTTTCCTTGCTTTTATAGCTAGCCTAACTTCAGTCCTATTACAAACAAAGTTAAATCTAAAAGAGAGATCCATCTTTGAGTCTTGGAGGGCTAGATCCAAGACTCGAAGCGGTTCGAGGTTGGCCTCTGTGATTGTCTTCACAGCCTTAGGCAAATTATAGAGCGCTAACAGAAACTCTGAAATGGAGTCTTTGACATGCTCTGATCTTTCGCATTTCGCGATTTCATCATTCTTTTCGTGAGTGTCCTTGACACCTCCAACTCTCGGTATCCAAAACTCCAAAACGGAGATTAAGTCATGGTTTCACATTTCTCGATTTCATCATTCTTGTTGTGAGTGTCCTTGACACCTCCAACTCTCAATATCCGAAACTCTGAAATGGAGATTAAGTCATGGCTTCGCATTTCGGTATGTCGAGAGACATGCTGATCTCCAAATTAGGAACCACCGTGCCTGTGAAAACTAATCCAGGGTGCCTGTGCAAACTGACCAACAAACTCCCCCTTTGGCATTTTAAAGTTTGACATTAATGACAAAACCAAGCCCTATGCAAACTGTGCAAACTGCCCTACTGTGTAAACTGCCCTGTGCAAACTGTGCAAACTACCCTACTGTGTAAACTGCCTTGTGCAAACTGCAAGCCCTGCCAACAAATTCCCCCTTTGGCATTGATGGAAAACTTTAAATATATTCTCCCCCTTTTGACATCTATTGCAAAGGAATCAACCATACTCCCCCTGAGCAAAGAAAAAAACTTGCAAAGATGCATCAATTCAGCAGCAACTCCCCCTATCAATAATAGTCAATAAACATGTGCAATCTGATTTTATAATGAAGCCCATGCAATCTTTGAGAATGAAAAGAAATTACAGAGGGTAAACCCCCAACTGATCCTTGAGACTTTCAAATTGCATTTTAGATAAAGGTTTAGTAAATACATCTTCTATCTGATCCTTTGTGCCAACATATTCCACTTTAATAACTTTAGACATAACCTATTCTCTTAGAAAATGAAATTTAATGGGAATGTGCTTTGTTTTGGAATGCATAACAGGATTTTTAGAAATACTAATTGCACTAGTATTATCACAGAAGATAGGTATAGGTTCATTATAATGAATATGTATATCTTCTAGCATTTGTTTCATCCATAAAACCTGAGTGCAACAAGTTGCAGCTGCAATGTATTCTTCTTTAGCAGTAGACAGAGACACTGCTGATTGTTTTTTACTTGACCAACTTACAATACATCCTCCAAGAAAAAATGTTGCTCCACTGGTACTCTTCCTGTCATCAACACAACCTGCCCAATCAGCATCAGTGAAAGCATATAAATCAAGTTGATTACCTGTAGGATACCATAAACCATACTCTGTTGTCCCCTTAAGATATCTGAAAATTCTTTTGACTGCAAGTAGATG
>ML784461.1:420072-440824 GCA_009831015.1 Picea engelmannii | reverse complement strand
TTTTTGTAAGTTTTTCTTTGAAAAAACTTCTTATGTCTATTCTTGAATTCCTTAGGTTTTCTATCACTGTCTTCTTCATTATCAGTATGCTTATTGTAAGGACACTTAGATGCAAAATGTCCTATTCTACCACAATCAAAGCATTTCAGAGAAAGCTTACCTTTATACTTGCTAGTACCTCTTTTCATATTTTTAACAAAATTTGCTTCTTCCACATCACCTTCTGAATCCTCATGACTGTTGATTTCTGCTTCAATATTTTTCTTATCTTTATCTGCTACCTTGAAAGCTGCTTCTTTCCTGAAAGAATTCTCACCAGAGATTCTCATCTCATATGTTGTTAGTATTCCATGTAATTCATCCATTTCTAAATTATCAAGATCTGTTGTTTCTTCTAATGTAGATATTTTTGAATCAAATCTTGCAGGAAGTGATCTAAGTAACTTTTGCACAATAATATTATTATTAATTGTTTCTCCTAGACCTCTCATGGTATTAACAACTTCATCAATACGAAGAAAGTAGGTAATTATATCTTCAGATTCTTCCATTTTTAGGCTTTCAAATTGACTTCTATATGATTGTAGCTTAGCACTCTTTACCTTAGTGTCTCCTTCATATACATTTTTCAATTTATCCCATATTTCTTTTGTTGATGCACAATGCATAACTTTAACAAATTTTGACCCTGCTAGACCTCCTAGTATTGCATACATAGCTTTGGAATTGCTCTCATAGAGTGCCTTACCTGTAGCATCTATTGGAATGGTTGTTGGGACTTTATATTCATTTAGTACAGCCTGCCAGATATCTACTCCTTGAGTTTGTAAAAACAACTTCATCCTGATACTCCAAAAAGCATAATTATGACCATCAAACAAAGGCAATCCATGTTTTGTAAATTCTGACTTCTTATCCATTATGAATGATCAAAAACTTCCAGTGGTTAAACTAATATCTTGAAGTAACCTTCTCTAATACCAATTGTTGTACAGGATAAGTCAACTGAGAGGGGGGGGGGTGAATCAGTTGTATAAAATTTATTTCATTTTATAAGAAGATTACTTATTAATCAATAAATCATGCCTTTAACATTTAACTTGCAGTAATGCATTTAACTAATAAATATATAATCACATAAATGAAACAGTGACACAGTGATTTTTCATGAGGAAACCCAAAAGGGAAAAACCTCTTCTTCTTATGAATGAAAGGAAAGCTCCAACTCCTCTTTACATTCTTATTTTATCTGAGCTACAACCCACATGAGGTTGCTACCTCTGTTTCTTCAGCACCTACTAAATAGAAGCTACAACTCCCAGATGTACAAGCACCAACTTGTACAGGAGACTTTTACAGTCTCCCCTTGCTCCTCCCTACCACCCTGAAATCCTTTTTTGTCACTGAGAACCTGCAAACCAACTCTTTATCTTCTATGGCAAAGGATTCATCATTCAAGTCCTCTATGTTTATATAATCATATAAAAATCCATTCTTCTCCCCTTGATCTTTGTTATATCTTCATCATTTATTCTCACTGCCCCTGTATGATTTTATTTTGGTTTTATATTCATTTACATAAATGAATTTTACCTTAGAGCTACGGTTGTACCATTAATTCCATACGCACCAACACCACACAGTCACTATGTGTTTCTTTTTATCTTCTACAACCCCTTCGGTTACCCCTCAAATCCTTAGAACAACGCTTCAGCAACTAAAACGCCAACCGTCCAAGAACCATGATTCAGTTATGCTAACTGAATCGTAACTGAACAATTAATCGTGAAGAGCAACAGTAGCCCTTCAATAAGATTTCCAAGTATTCAACATCGTTGGATTACAAGCACAAGGTCTCGCATTGATTTTTCCATTTTGCATTTCGGTATTTCAGCATTTCGGCATTCCTGTGGTGAAGAGTCTCGACACTCCAAGTCGCAATCCCCGAAATGGAGCCAAATCAATGGTCCACAAAACTTCATAATCTGATCCCTTCTTTTCTTAATCGAATGGCTGACGGGATTTCGGCATTTTTCCCTTCGAGTCATCGTGACTCCAACATTATAAAATTCATGATCACAAAATCTTAGAAGTGATCGGACGGTTCACATAACCCACTGAGATGGACGTTTGATGGGATTTTGGAGTTTTGCCTTTCGGGTTTTTGAAACTCACAATAGTCCCTTTCGGCATTTCGGAGTTCGAGACTTCGTGATGGTGGAGTTTTTGCTTGCTATGTAAAACCCCAAAATAGAAAGTTTCGATGTGACGTAAACCTGCTAACGTCACACATGGATTGACATGTGTCGAATAGATGCCACGTGTTACTTTGATTCGTGACTTACATGTGCCTGAAATGTTGAATCAGCTTGACACTTGTCATTGCCTGATTGTGCCACATGTCCTTAGCTGACGTGGTTTGCTAACGTGGTTTGTTGATGTGTCTGTTTCGGGATTTTGAGGTTCGCTACTTCAAAGGTTAAAGTTCCTTTGATCTTTGATTTCCCGGTCTGCGAAACTCCGAAATGGAGTCTTTGACATGCTCTGATCTTTCGCATTTCGCGATTTCATCATTCTTGTCGTGAGTGTCCTTGACACCTCCAACTCTCGGTATCTGAAACTCCGAAATGGAGATTAAGTCATGGTTTTGCATTTCATGATTTCATCATTCTTGTCGTGAGTGTCCTTGGCACCTCCAACTCCCAGTATCTGAAACTCCGAAATGGAGATTAAGTTGTCGTTTCGCATTTCGTTATGTCGAGAGACATGTTGATCTCCAAATTAGGAACCACTATGCCTGTGAAAACTGATCAATGGTGCATGTGCAAACTGACCAACAAACTCCCCCTTTGGCATTTTAAAGTTTGGCATTAATGACAAAACCAAGCCTTATGCAAACTATGCAAACTACCCTACTATGTAAACTGCCCTGTGCAAACTGTGCAAACTTCCCTACTGTGTAAACTGCCCTGTGCAAACTGCAAGCCCTACCACCAGTATCCATCCCACCTGCTTGGTCCTGGAGTAATGGTGGGTCTTGCTCCATGAGGTAATGAGTCTGGCTATCATGGTATGTATCACTCTAATTTTTGAAGCACTTGAATATGTTGTATTGAATCCTTCTTCATTTCATGACGTTTTCTTGGAAATTATGCTATTTTCCTCGTTCATACCTGGAGGGGTGACAGGGTGCCCTAGTGAGTTGCTTTCCCTTTAGGATGGGTTGCTACTGGGTGGATTTATGAAAGGTCATCGCCCATTCCCTCCATACTTACTATTTTCCATATTTATTCCTTTCATCTCCACTATCCTTGTTTGGGCATTAAGATTGGCTACACTAGGAAGGGTTGTACCTTACCTCGTGGGAAGAAGGGGTTAAATTCCCAGAGGGTAAAAGTAGCTGGCAAGAATTAAAATCCAATGTTGAAACCTTCGAGATTCTTCGCCCAGGGATCCCCACGAAAGCAGTGAAAATATTCTTAGTAACAAAAGGGGACCCATAAGATAACATAAACACTCAAGGTATTAGTTGATGGATAGGGGGTCTCATCACGAGTCGACCTATTATGACCATGGACATGTAGCGGTATGACACTACCATCTATCTGGTCACCAAACCAGGGTAGTGGCTCTTGGTGGCATAGCCAAGAGAAAGGGGGTTTCATCACGATCCAGTCTTCTCATTTTTGTGAAATGTTTGTGGATAACGTTGTCACCTCTGGTCATCAAGACAGGACAGTGGCCCTCAACTATTCCCTTGAAGCATAAGAGCAAAAGCTCAAAAGAAATAAAGCTAAGAGTAAAAGGCAATGAATGGGCTACGAAACAATTGCATTTGTGACAAGGTGCAACTCACCCTCTACAAAGGCACCCACAGGTAAGACTTTACATTTCCCTGTTATTACATGCACCCCATGCCCAAATATCTACCCCATGCCACCTCATACACTTACATGACCTGCATGTGATTTACATGCTATGATCCCTGTGACTTATGAACCCCTGGAGGGCGTACTTATTGTTTTTGCAGGACCTTGCTCGATGGACATGTACACATGAGGGAATGATTAGCTTGGACCTTCATGGGGGCTTAAAGCCCACAGATGGATGTTGAAACCCCAACCAGGGGTAAGAATAAATTGAAGACTTGCACTGGGAGAAAGAAGGACGTTGCCTTTGGAGGCACCCTTGCAGACCTAGACCCAGGGGACCTTTCTCTTCCCACATGGAAGTTATCCCTTGAGGGCCCTGGATGTCACCATCATAGCCCTAGACGTCACTCAGGGCTAGGGTTTCATTTTTGGAGGCATTTGTGAGCCTGGTGGCACGTGTGGGCATCATTTGGGGCTTCTTGAGGCCAAGTGTCCCACTTTTCCAGCCCAGCATTTCACTTATGGGGCTCAACATCACCCTAGAGGGGCATGACGTCCCCTTTGGAGGTGTTTCTAAATGAAAATTAATTTTATTTATGTCAAAACTGAATGTTGTTGTAAATTGATCAGGTCAGCCTTGTTTTTGACTTGAAAATTAATTAAAGGTCAAAATTTTGTATAAATAAACATAAAGTACTCTCATTTTTACATCACAACTTGTCATCTAAGACAAGAGGTCTAAAATTTGCACCCTAATGAGGGTTATTGGCTGAAATTTTGAGGCTCCATTCTTGTTTAAGGCTATTTTTGGCAACTTGGATCAATCTTGGAAGTTTTGTGGTGATCTTGCATGGTATTCTCATGATTATTCTTGGTGCAAGTAAGTAAGATCTACATTTTTTTCATCTATTGAATGGTTTGTTGTATGGTTTTATTTGCTCATACAAGATTATGAAATTGCATGGTGTACTTTTTGCTTGAAGTAAGAAACTTAAATCGCTACTTTCCTACTTTTTATTTGCCAAGTTTTTCATTGAATTGATCTAGTAACTAGTAAAACCCTAGAGCCCTAAATTGCTAGCACTCTAAGGATTTTGACTTAGTTATTGTTGCATAAGTTTTGCTCCATAAAAATCCTAAGGAGAGCAAGGCGCTAGGGCCTAGAATTTCCCACACCCTAGCATCTTGTCTCTTAAGGTCAATGCATAGGGGGACTTAAGTTACTTCTTCTCCTATGCATTTCCCTCTTAGAATTTTGTGCATTATCATAAATTGATTTGCAGCCTTAGAAGAAGTTGTCCACCTTGACTCCATTACCCTTGAAGGCACTAGTCCTCTTATCCTATTCCTTGACAAGACTACACTCAACTTCACTTGCTATCTCTATCAACTTTACCTAACCTAATGAGGGTTATTGGCAGAAATTTTGAGGCTCCATTCTTGTTTAAGGTTATTTTTGGCAACTTGGATCAATCTTGGAAGTTTTGTGGTGATCTTGCATGGTATTCTCATGATTATTCTTGGTGCAAGTAAGTAAGATCTACATTTTTGTCATCTATTAAATGGTTTGTTGTATGGTTTTATTTGCTCATACAAGATTATGAAATTGCATGGTGTACTTAATGCTTGAAGTAAGAAACTTAAATTGCTACTTTCCTACTTTTTATTTGTCAAGCCTTTCATTGAATTGATCTAGTAACTAGTAAAACCCTAGAGCCCTAAATTGCTAGCACTCTAAGGATTTTGACTTAGTTATTGTTGCATAAGTTTTGCTCCATAAAAATCCTAAGGAGAGCAAGGCGCTAGGGCCTAGAATTTCCTACACCCTATCATCTTGTCTCTTGAGGTCAATGCATAGGGGGACTTAAGTTACTACTTCTCCTATGCATTTTCCCTCTTAGAATTTTGTGCATTATCATAAATTGATTTGCAGCCTTAGAAGAAGTTGTCCACCTTGACTCCATTACCCTTGAAGGCACTAGTCCTCTTATCCTATTCCTTGACAAGACTACATTCAACTTCACTTGCTATCTCTACCAACTTTACCTAACCTACTAACCTAGTTTTAAGGTACTAACTTTCTTTTGTTGCTAACGCTGCTACAGCCACTATATAGCAGCTCATTTAGCTTATAAGTCTATTAAACCAACCCAGAAAATTGCAAGAAGCAAAGTACTATCAGTTGGAGTAAAAGTGTGCCTAAATTTCTCTTCACAAAGTGCATTTCTGAAGGTTTCTTGCAGTTGTCATCACTTTTGTTTTGCCTTTGTTACAATCACTTTTGACAGCCTCGTAGATTCATTTGTTGATTGATAAGCCACCCAGAATTTGTATTAGGCAAGCCACAATCAATAAATGCTAAAAGTGTCCACTAAATTGTCTTAGCAAGGTACTTTTCTGAAGTTGTTTACTGTTGTCATAATTGTTAATTTGTTGTTGTTATAAGTAGTTTGACAGCCCTTCTAAAGTCATTATTTGGCTTATATTAATCTAGAAATTGTAAGTGGCAAAAGTATTATCATTGCAAGTTCTTTATCTTTTATTACATTGTCCTTATAAGTTACAATTTCTAGATTTGTTACTGTTGCTACACACCTATATTTTATGCATAAACTTGCTTGGTAGCAAACTTTTATATTGAAGTCACTGAATGAAAACATTGATATCATTGGTTAACATTTGTTGTTTATTTGGTAAAGGGAAGGTATCATTTACCTTAACCCCCTTGACCTAGAGAGATGCGTGGTATTACGTTGTCTTATCCTCCTTCATCAACCAACTAGGTCCTAGGACGTCTCCCTTGGAGTGAGGTTTTCCTCCTCCTAAAGAGAAAGAGGTACCCTATTGGGGTGACAGTGATAGGTTTGCCTCCATGTTACGTCAATCTAGGCCTCCTTGCCTTTTGGCTTGGGCTAGATTATGTGATAACACGCTTCACTTGTGTGGAACTATGTGTACCTTGTAGGTTGCTTGTATTAGATGAGGTCCACTAGTCATTGGTGACCTCCCTTCACCTCTCACATAAATAGAAGAAGGGGAGAGTCATTTATCATCATCATCATCATTGACTATTTTCTCATATGTAGTATACCTAGAGAGGTACCCAAGGGTAATAATAATAGTTAAATATCTATGTATTGTTATGTATGGAGGCCATTTCTAGTAAATAAGGCCCATGTAATAATGTGAACACAATGAAGGTGAAAAGGCTTACTAGAAGGTTCCTTCTCTAGAATGTTGTTAGGAAGTAGATAGTAGTATAGAAGGAAGTTGAAGGAATGTAATGAGCATAGTGAAGAATATTGTAATTGTATCAAGCTTTGCTCAAGAAATTATTTCCTTCCTTAGGGAATGGATAATGGTGTTACCCTAGCTCAAGGGTTTTCTCTACGATTTCTCTTATGTTTATTATTTTATGTGAGTGATTTGGTTCTATCTTACATTTTTGGGCCATATTATATGCACACTCTACTGAAATAGATTTTGCAGAAAACCATCTATATCTGATATTGGTTGGCCTTTCACCCGTTGTCAATGGAACCAGCGGGGAGATGCTAAAATTCCCATGATCCCGCAGAGATAGCTTGGCCCTCATGCGATTCGATGGAGAGTATTGTCTTTTAGGTGATCCTATCGAATCGAATTGAATCTGGCATACGATTTGGCAAACCAAAGTAAACCAAAGTATACACGAATGTCAGCCAAGGCCAAGGAGATAGATAAAAAGGCTTGGGGTGAGGATAGCCACTTCTTGAGCATATATATAAATATGGCTAGCTTAGGTTACAACCTAACTAGTTCTGGTCCTGACTGAATCCCTTAAAGAGCATTGGACCCTTCTATTTTTCTCATTATTATATGATGGGTTCTTAAAAGTTGTATCTCTTACCTCTATTTTCCACACTATTTTATAATCCTGGAGTGTGAGATGGCTAATCACTCTATACAACATTTCTAGTTTGTCTTATCCCACTATGAAACCAAGTTTTTGGATAATGAGTTGTGACATATCTTTACATAGGCCTTACACAAGAACTTACAATTGGAATACTTAGAATTTGCACTATTATCTTGAAATATGTAGTGGAAAGAGTGTGTATTGGCCTTGGAGACATATTACATTGAACATAACCTAATAAAGTCTAAGAACTCCCTTCTTTTGACTCCGGACAAGGAAGAATTGCTTGCTTGACAAAGGAGGGCAAGGAAGGTGGCTACTAAGCTCCTATTCGCTCGTCCATTTCACTAGAATTTCCCTGAAGTCTTGGCGGTTTAGAGTGCTACTCGACTCAACGACGTCATCAATCAATTGCAGTTCGATTCCAGACGAACACGAAAGGAGAAAGCGGCGGGAATAGAATGGAGATGCCTCTTGCCGACCGAGAGGAATGGAATGTGGGGAGATAACGGAGGCTCGAGGAACTGGGAAAGAGGGAGAGTCGGGTGGAGTGCAACGAAGCCCTGCCAAGCCTTTGGGACCCGAGAACTCTAATTGGTGCCTCAACCCGACCAATAGGAGTAATAAGGGCCAACTGCACTCACTAAGCGTTTTCTTTCCATCCACCCGCCTCCTCGCCCCTGTCGGTAATGGATAATGGTTATACTTTATTATAATAGTAGGGGTGTTTCCCGGTAATATAAATATGCCACGCCTGCCAATGGAATAGATAGAATGGAATGCTTTAGCTTTAGAATATGAATAGCTGAAACGAAAGAAACTCATTCTAGGAATAAGGGGTAGAGCTATTATTAATTCATTAAAAGTGAATACAATTTGATAAAAGTCCAGCAACAGTTAGGGATAGAGGTAGAAACGTGAAGGTGTTGTTGAACGTCAGCACCTTTCCATATAAATAAGAAAACAACATGATGGAGAATCTCAACTTGATGGCACGAAAAATTATATCAATTGGAACGAAGTTGCTCGACCAAGGGGAGAGGAGGCCCCGTCCGAAAATCGAGTTGCTTATATACCTTTTCTATTACGACGTATTAATATGACATGGAGAAATGTTGCTCATTGATTTCTCTATTTCTATTTAGGATCTCACCCATCGGATATCAACGTGCCCAGGGAAGCCCCTACTATACCCCTCTTTTTACGCATCACTACACTTCAAACCATTCCCCCTACCTACCTTTCTAACCACCACCACTAATACCTACCCTTATCCCTAACGCTATTCCGATCCAGGTTTCTTTATCAGGTGCTTCCAGTGTGATTTTGAACTAGATTTATTATAGTAAGGTGTTTCGAGAACAATTATTTATAGTATCTTCTTTTCAGTGGCAGCGATACCAACACGCCTGACAAATCAAATATTCATATGATGTATAGCACCTTCCCCTTAGGTTCACACGAGAATAATCCAGTACGTGATTGGGGAATCATAAGACACTCTTTTCTAACTACCCGAAGTATTTCATGGTTGGAGCACATCTATGGATTAGTTCAATGCTTGAATAAGGGTTGGTTCTTGTCGACTGATCCCGAGAGAAATGACTTCCAATGACCGCCCTTCTTAAATAATAGTAAAGGGGAAAGAAAGTGCCCTCTACCATTCAGTCTGGTTAAGTTGTATCGAGGGAATGCTTCCCACTCCACTCAGTTGTTTGGTTGATAATACCTTGGAACAATGGATGTATATATCCTCTCCACCCACTCTAGCTTGCTAATCACAAGGCTACCATCGAAAATACAACGAGTTCACTTATTGAAGCCTCTCTATTATCAAATCAACTGGCAGAGCATCTAGTCAATAAGTTGATTGAGCGCCTTCCCAATAAAGAGAAAAAATTCCCCTCTCACCGCAAGTACAGATTAACAAGAAGGGGGGTCTTGGTTGGAAAAACCTTGACTATGGAAAATAGATCCTTTAAATAATAGTAGGGGGAGTGGGATTGCTTTGTTTCATCTTTCCCAGTCTATTTATTTATTTATTGTGTAGTGTCCCAAGTCCAACCAATCGGAAATGCTATTTGTGTCTAAGGTTGTAATGTTTTTGACAATTTTCTGACTTTTGGATTTTGTCAAACATTTGGTGGATATGCCCAATCTTCGATGTTCATCACTTCCTCTGTTTTGTTGTAGCTTTTCTGATGCAAGTGTTTTATCAAACACTTTGTAGTCACACTCCCAAACCCCATTAGACAAACTCTGTCACTGCTGTTATGTATTTATGGTTGTTGTTTGGGTTGTATTCTTGTGTTTGTCTCAAGGAATGGTTGAGGAATTGATTGTCACACATCAGTTCAATTGCATGCAATTTCTATTACAGCCAGATACTACAGAAATACCACAATAAAATCAATATAACAAGAAGGGAAATGCCATACAAGGACTGATCTTTATTTAAATAATTATGACCTGTTACAGCTGGGCAGAATAGTGACATAGACAACCCACAAGAGGAATATGCTCAAGCATGAACAGCAGCAACTCCACAATAGAATGCAATACCAGCAAAGAGAATACGGCCAGTAAGATAATAACTCGCCCAACAGGAAAAAAGGATAACACAGCCACTCTAATATCGGCCTCGAGATGAGAAATAATCGCCCAGCAAAGAAATATGTCAGCCAGCAGTAAATATAAGGTTCCCATCAAGGAAATATGGCACCCAGTAGTTGTAACTCGACCCCAGCAGTAGATATAAGGCACCCAACAACTCTAAATTGGCCCTAACAATAGACAAAATGCGCCCAGCAAGGAGAAATAGCACCCAGCAGTAGTAAATACGAGCCAGCAGTGAAGATTTGGCCCTCTTCCTAAGAGTACGTCCCTAATAAATGAAAAGTGCAACTTCCACCCAAGGAGTGGCGACCACCACCTAGAGATCTCTCTCTGCAATTTGTAAATCGATCTCCAAAAGATAGATTATGCCTCCCACAAACAAAAATCAGCCCTGCAATCAGATTCTTATTTCCACAAATTCAAGAACCCTGCAAAATAAGTATCTTCTGTCAATGATAAATCAAATGGATAGCCTGGGTGATTCTCTTCTTTAGATTGGCTAGGGTGGAATCTTTTACCACCGAAACCAAGCTTGATTAGCTAGGGTGGAATCTCTCACCATCGAAACCAATCCAACTAGGGTTTACTCCAAACCTCCAAAGGCTCCAAGAGCTCTCCAAGTCAAATCACAATAATCATCTCACATAATGGGAATATAAGTCCCTACCTTTCTTTTATACCTCCTCTCACTTTTTTCCCTTCAAGTGACTTTTAATTCATCTTTAATTTTTTCTCATAAAATCACTTTAGTAATAATTAATTCACATTTTTAACCCCGCAAAGTGATTAATTCGCCATTATAACTTCTCCGGCCACTAAAAGTCACTTTTCATCATTCCAGTAGATGTTTTCTCCCCGGTTCCAACAAGCTATTACACTAAAGTATTTCTCCAAGAAACAAACTCCAAATAGTACCTTTAGTGTAATTACTTAAAATATGTCCAATAATAATCCCATTTTACGGGAATCGTCGGAATGCAACGGAACCAAGAACAAGTTGTGCAGAATTGATCATGATGATGAATAATGGTAAATAAACTAAGTCGGGCCCCATAAAACCCCAAACCTTTTGGGCTCACTGATGACCTAGTATCACCCCTCTGACCTGGTTGATTTAAACCTCCTAAAGTAACTCTAGTCGCATAATAAGGGAATCCAAAAATGGGGACATGACAATCCTCCCTTCCCAAAGATTGATTGTCCTCAAGCAATTCCATCACAACCATAGGAACAAAAAATTGAACCAAATTGAAACTAATAATGATCCCTCGGTCCCAAACTAATCTAGAAAATGTGAAGCACCCTCTACTCAAAGCACCGTCCTGCAAGGTACTAACACAAGAGGCCCTTTGAATACTACCCATAAGTAGAGCAATCATATACTGCAAAAACCCGATCAACCCCTCAGTGAATGGCTCGTCTAGGAAACCAACCCAATGTACCATAGGAGAAAACTCCTGAAAGTAAGGACTGGCTCTCTCAACTCTATCAGTTTCTATAGTGCCAAATAATGTAACCCCAGGGTTCCAAACTAGTCTTAGAAAGGAACCATCATGTTGAAGTTGCACCACTCTGATCATAAATGTCTGCCCATCGTGCCCAAACTGCATTCTCCTCTCCTGGAACCCCAAACTGAAATACCTGTAAGTGCTAAATTCTATAACATGGAAGATCTTCTGCCCAAATTGCTAAAACATCTCAGTATGGTATACCTTTTCCATCTTGTTGTCCAACATGTTACCATTGTACAACTGTAATAGAATCCTAGGCATACTTCCATTGTTGTAAATTGAAGGCACCAATGTAGAAGTTAGAAATAACTTAATCATGTCTACAAACTCACCAACAACTCACTGCCATAAAACCTATAAGTAATCAATCTTCTCATCAATAGATGTTGCCAAAATTAGCGCTAAAATGTTGGAGCAGCAGTGTTCATAATGAAATACTCCTAAATACATAAGAGATGCGAGCATGGAAAAGGTTGGAAGAACTTCTTCAATGACAGGATCATCTTCATCACTTGGCCCCATCAAGAAAATATTCCACTCCTTGGCTGGAAATGCTTGTCGATCTATACATGACAAGAAATCCAAGTCCTATGTTGGTTGAATTGGATGTGGACAACAGCTCGAACTCTGTGATCATGTTCACCACCCCACTTCTAAGTCATTCCCTCACAACTAGGAGTTTCACATGGATCCCATATCCTATGATTAGTACCAACCATTTTACTAAAATCAAGAAGAGCTCCATCATTCAACTCAAAAGGTGGATTATCAAAAAACGTCTCAGTATCCATCTCAAATAATTGAACACTATCATTGTCCTCATGCTCAACCCAATCCTCCTGTTGATCCAAACTTCTATTTTCTGATTTCTCGGGACAATGAACTAGATCAAAACCCTCTTGAATGTTATCTAGTTCTTCAGTTACTTGGCCTACCTCCTTCGCCCATTCTTCCTTTTGTTGTTCCCTTAATTGTTTGACCACATAAAGTTGATCTTCCACTTCTAGAAGTGTTTTTTCCACCCTAGCCAATCTAAAGGAGAGAATCACCCAGGTTGTCCATTTGATTTATCATTGACAGAAGACACTTATTTTGCAGGGTTCTTGAATTTGTGGAAATAAGAATCTAATTGCAAGGCTAATTTTTGTTTGTGGGAGGCATAATCTATCTTTTGGAGATCGATTTACAAATTGTAGAGAGAGATCTCTAGGTGGTGGTCGTCACTCCTTGGGTGGAAGTTGTACTTTACATTTGTTAGGGTCGTACTCTTAGGAAGAGGGCCAAATCTTCATTGTTGGCCCGGATTTACTATTGTTGGGTGTTATTTCTCCTTGTTGGGCGCACTTTGTCTATTGTTAGGGCCAATTTAGAGTTGTCGGGTGCCTTATATCTACTACTGGGGTCGAGTTACAGCTATTGGGTGCCATATTTCCTTGCTGGAAACCATATATTTACTGTTGGGTGACATATTTCTTTGTTGGGCGATTATTTCTCATCTCTGGGCCAATATTAGAGTGTCTGTGTTATCCTTTTTTCCTTCTGGGCGCATTATTATCTTACTGGTCGTATTCTCTTTGTTGGGATTTCATTCTATTGTCGAGTTTCTCCTATTCATGCTTGAGCATATTCCTCTTGTGGGTTGTCTATGTCACTATTCTACCCAGCTGTAACAGGTCAGAATTATTTAAATAAACATCAATCCTTGTATGGCATTTCCCTTCTTGTTATACTGATATTGTTGTGGTATTTTTGTAGTATCTAGTTGTAATAGAAATTGCATGCAATTTAACTTGTGTGTGATAATCAATTCCTCAACCCAAACAACAACCATAAATACATAACAACAGTGACAGAGTTTGTCTAATGGGGTTTGGGAGTGTGACTACAAAGTGTTTAATAAAACACTTGCATCAGAAAAGCTACAACAACACAGAGGAAGTGATGAATAGCGAAAATTGGGCATCTCCACCAAATGTTTGGAAAAATCCGAAAGTTAGAATGATCCAGATGGATATCGGTGGCCACCCACCTTTTCCAACTAGCTTAAAACAGTTTTCTGACAATTTTGACAATTTACTATTTTTAGCAGTTTTCACTTCCGGGGCCATTTTGAGGGCCTAAATGAAGGTTTTTCGGGATCGATCTTTTGAATGACATTCGAAGGCATAATTGAGCCCCCAAAATGAATCTTCTCGACAATACCTTTTCAACGGACTATCATACGCCTAAAACAGAGATTGTATGAAAAAGTTATGACCCGAGAAGTTAATGTACTAACTTACCCAAAGGGGGCCCACATGACTTTTGGCGCTTCATCTCCTAGGGTTAGGTTTTTGGATGTATAGAGTTTTTGGCATTCTTGTTTATTGTAAAAGGCCTTCAGAGCCTCATTGTAATCTTCTTCTTGCGAATGAGCGCAGCCGTCACATCTCTTCTCAAAGATAAGCCACCACCATTGCAGCAAGCTTGTTTCCGCTGCATTTTACAGTTTCAGTTTTTTTCATTATTGAATAGAAAACTAGTTTTACTGTATCTCTGTTATTTTGTGTTAAGAATCTGTTAATAATCTGTATTCATTTCGTTCTGCTCATAAAATCCAGATCAGTGGTTTTAGAGCGGTATGCTCCTTGTCGTCTTAATGCATGTCCGCAACGAGGTCAGAGTACAAAGAGTTGGGTCCTGAGCTTGTTTCTCTTGAGGACAAAAGCTCTCGCACGCCCAAGTGACCTCTCATGGAAGGAGAAAAGAAAGATGACGGGACAGGAGATCCTTTCAAATTGTTGATTGAGGAAGCCCTCACGCAACAGAGGAACGAGATGATGGATAGTTTCGCACAAATCCTTCGGCAGCTACCAGCAGGCGACGCATCTTCTTCGAGTGGAGGTGCCACCCCCTTCAAGGTACAAATAAACTTCGAAATTCCTATATTTGAAGGTCAGATAGACACAGATGTTGTAGACAAGTGGTTGAATCTACTAGAAGGGTATTTTTTTGTCCATAACTTCTCGAATAGAGAAAATATTACTTTTGCGCTCCTCAAAGCCGTCCCCCATGTCAAAGATTGGTGGGAAACGTTCTGTGAGCAAATGCAAATAGAGGAACCCTTATTATTTACGATCACAGCCACCTGGGATTCCTTTAGGGATGCTATTAAGGAACAATACTACCTTGTCGGAAGTTATAACGACTTATATACCAAATGGACCACACTGCAGCAAGAAAGAGACCAAGCAGTGCCATATTTCACAAATATCTTCCATACCTTGTTCACCAAGCTGGGTATCAAAGATTTGGAGTGACATCTGGTGCTCAAGTATTGTGGTTCTCTGCATAGATACACCCAGACTGAAATGGAATTTCTAGACATCTCATCCTTGGGCGCGACCTACCGATATGTCGTCAAAATCGAGCAGAAGCTCAAACAAAAGACGCGGCAATTTGGGCATGGGAACCCCTCACAACAAAAGTCAGGAAAGGGCGGCCCCAACCCACAGAACAAAGGACAAAGCAAATATGGACAATATCAGAATAACCAGTCCAAGTCGCAAGCAAAGAAGGACACTGGAAAGACAAAGAAAGATATTGGGAAGTGGTGTGACTTACATAAGAGCCCTTGTCATAACACTATTGATTGTCGCTCAAAGTAGTCGTTGGTGACCGAAGTGAAAGCCTCTGAATCATATGTGGATTCTGACTCTGAGCCAGAACCAGAAAGGGGAAGACAGATCATTAACATGGAACCCAGTGCCACCATTGCTACCACCAAGCTCCAGCATGGTGAACCAGACAAACCAGAAGAAAGAGAGTGCCTCTTCCATTCGCAAATGTGGGTAAAAGGCACCCCGCTGCACTTCATCATTGATAGCAGTAGCCAGAAGAACCTCATCTCTGCATAGGTTGTCAAACGATTGGCCCTGCCCACAACGCCTCACCCACAACCCTACAGCATTGGATAGCTTCGCCAAGGAAGCGATCTTTGTGTCAACCAACAGTGTTGATTGCCATATGGAATCAAGCCCTTCAAAGATGAAGTATTGTGTGATGTTGCTCCTCTTGAAGTTTGTGTTGTTCTTTTGGGCCAACCTTATTTATGGAAACTTCATGTTGTATATGAGTCTAGGTCTCATAGTGTTATTATTACTTTAAACAGGAAATTGTACAAGATACCTGAGGCAATCCCACCTAGTGTTATTTCCTTGATCTCTGCTAAGCAATGTAGGAAGGTCATCTCTCAGACGGGGAAGTTTGTCTTCTTCGTGATTCGCTTTAGAATAAACGAAAGATCACAGCCACATCCATGGTCTCTGTGGCTGATCTCTCCACACAGCAGAAGTAAGTAGATAAGGTCGTGGAAGAATACCCGTATATCTTCTCCTCACCTACCGCGGTACCTCTACACTGCCAGGTCAAGCACCCCATCGATTTGACCCCCGGTGCACCGCTTCCCAATGGGCCAGTCTATCGTCACTCTCTGTTAGAGAATGAGGAGATCAAGTGACAAATCCAAGAACTGCTCCACAAGGGGCACATCCATCCCATCTCATCACCTTCTGGGAGCCCAATCGTGTTGGTACAGAAGAAAGATGGAAATTGGCAACTCTGCATTGATTACCGGGCTCTGAATAAAATCACAGTCAGAAACCGGTACCCGATTCCCCGAATCGACGACCTACTTGATCAACTCACGAGGGATAAATACTTCAGTAAGATTGATCTGAAGTCTAGCTACCACCAGGTCCCGATAGAATAGACAGATGTATGGAAGACCACCTTCAAGTCAAAGGAAGGCCTTTTTGAATGGTTTGTCATGCCCTTTGGTTTGACAAATGCTCCAGCCACTTTCATGAGAATGATGGGCGATATCCTGTGACCATTCACCAATAATTTTGTAGTGGTGTATCTAGATGACATTCTCATTTACAACAAGACTTGGGCCGAACACTTGCAGCATATTCAGTAGGTTCTGCACACCCTGCGGCAGCACAAGCTATACGCCAACTTGGAAAAATTCTCCTTCAACATGGACAGGGTCCATTACCTGGGCTACATCATTGATCAACATGGTGTACATGTGGATCCAGCCAAGATCCAAGTCATCCATGACTGGCCAGCCCCAACCACACTCACTGAGCTTCGGAGCTTCTTGGGCCTTGCCAATTTCTACCGCAGGTTTGTGTTGGGATTCTCCCATATTGCCTAGGCCCTCAGCCAAATCACCACAAGTGGTGGTAAGGAAAAATTTGCATGGGGCTGGTCCCAACAACAAGCGTTTGATGATTTGAAGCAATGTTTGTCCTCATCCCCATTACTTTCACTACCAGACCTGCATCATCCCTTTGAGATCGAGACAGATGCTTCAGACTATGTTGTGGGTGTCATTCTCACTCATCACGGCCACCCCGTGGCCTATCATAGTGAGACACTATCTGATGCTATCTGTAAGTACCCTACTTACGACAAAGAAATTTACTCCATTGTGCAAGCCTGCCGCCAGTGGAGACATTACATTCTTGGGAAGGAGACAGACATCCACATTGATCATAAGCCACTACAGTTTATGCAAACACAAGGAAAATTGCAGAATGACCGCCATCAAAAGTGGTCCACATACTTGCAGCAATTCCACCTCAACATCAAGTATAAAACAGGAAGCACCAATCGTGTCACTGATTGCCTCAGCAGACCACTAGTCGCGGCACTCACCACGGTGCTAGACTCTTGCGTCCATGAGACCTCTAGATGGCCCTAACTCTATGAGACAGACCCAGACTTCACCACCACCTACCAAATGTTGGGTGCAAAGATAGTTGTTGATAATTTCTATCTTCAGGATGAGTTGATGTGTCGTCTAGGCCATATCTGTGTTCCATCAAGCAAGCGAGTGAAGTTGATCTAGGAATCCCACTACAGTCGGGTGGTAGGACACTTTGGTGTCGAAAAGACAGTGGTGATACTACAGAAACATTTCTACTGGACGAAACTCTGATAGGAGGTCAGCAAGTATATTAGGTCTTGCATTGCCTGCGTTATTTCCAAACCAACCACTAAGAAACAAAGCATGTACACCCCTCTTCCTACTCATGACATGCCATGGGAATCCATCTAAATGGACTACATGTCGATCCTCCCATCCACCAAGTGGGGAAATGACTGTGTTTTTTTGGTTGTTGATCGCTTTTCTAAGATGGCGATTATGGTTGCCTACAAGAAGAACATCACAGCAAAGGCCACTGCCAAGCTCTTCTTTGAATGGGTCTAGATACATTTTGGACTCCCACAGACCATTGTCTCAGATAGGGACAGTCGATTTCTCAGCACATTCTGGTCAAGCCTCTGGTCATTGCTGGACACCAAGCTAACCAAATCCACAGCCTTCCACCCCCAGACAGATGGCCAAACTGAGGTCGTCAATCGAATGGTCGTACATATCCTTCACATGTATAATTCAAAGCACCCTTGCACATGGGATGAGAGCCTTCCCTATGTCCAACATAGCTACAACCAAGCCCTGCATAGCTCAACCGGCCACAACCCCTTTCAGGTGGGGTTGGGATTCCAACCATTGGGCCCCATAGATGTTGCACTTCCCCTTGTGGTCACCTCAACCGACTCATCTCCTGTTCCAACTGAAGCTGACAAAGCCACCCAGTTCATTGAGCGGATCCAGCACATCCGCCAATAGGTTCAAGATATCCTATAGAAGTCCAATGACAAGTACAAACAACGCCATGATCAACATCAGGTGCCACATAAGTTTCAGGTGGGAGACAAATTTTGGTTGCACTTGCAGAAATAATCCCTTACAGGACCCCATCGGAGGCTTCCCGCACTCCGTTATGGGTCGTACACCATCACCAAGGTTGTGGGGGATAATGATTTTGAGCTCAATATTCCTCCTTTCCTTGGCCTACACCCAATATTCAATGTGGATCTCCTTCGCCCTTATTTCCCACCATTATTGGACACCTCAAACGTAGTAGAACAACTGACACCAATAGAGATCAACCCCGAATGCATCCAATAGGCATCCAACAATTAGATTGTGGACACACAGATCAAGGGAACTCGACAACAAAGGATCCAGCTTTATCGAGTCGTCAAAGCAGGGCAACTTCTGCACCAAGGCAAGTGTCTCACTCGGGGCCAAATTCAACAGAAATTTCCTCATCTGATGGGGAAATTCAACACATTGGAGACCATTGCTTCCTAAGGAGGGAGGAATGATCCATATGGATATTGGTGGCCACCCACATTTTCCAACTGGCTCAAAACAGTTTTCTGGCAATTTTGGCAATTTACTATTTTTAGCAGTTTTCACTTCTAGGGCCATTTTGAGGGCCTAAATGAAGGTTTTTCAGGATAGAGATTCTTAATTATAGCCTAAGGAATAATTGAGCCCCCAAAATGAATCTCCTCGATGATACCTTTCCAACGAGCTATCATACGCCTAAAACGAAGATCGTATGCAAAAGTTACGACCCCGAGAAGTTAATGTACTAACTTACCCAAACGGGGCACACATGACTTTTGGCGCTTCATCTCCTAGGGTTAGGTTTTTGGATGTCTAGGGTTTTTGTCATTCCTGTTTATTGTAAAAGGCCTTCAGAGCCTCATTCTAATCTTCTTCTTGTGAATGAGCGCAGTCGTCACATCTCTTCTCAGAGATAAGCCGCCACCATTCCAACAAGCTTGTTTCCGCTGCATTTTACAATTTCAGCTTATTTCATTATTGAATAGAAAACCAGTTTTATTGTATCTCTGTTATTTTGTGTTAAGAATCTGTTAATAATATGTATTCATTTCGTTCTGCTCATAAAATCTGGATCACATAAATTGTCAAAAATATTACAACCTTAGACACAAATAGCATTTATGATTGGTTGGGACACTACAGTGGTATCAGATCTGGTTTTCGTGCCACCATGTGAGTGCATGCACTCGTAATGTTTTCGAAGATCTTTCCAACCTGTTGAGTTGTCTTATTCAGAAAATGTTAGAGCTATAACAGTGAAGTCCAATAGTGGTATCGACAGAATATGGGAAACTAAGGTACAAACGGAATCAAACCATGGGGCCTCTCAGCGAAGAAGAATTTTTTTGGGAAGTTTATAGAGAATATAAAGCAATGGGAGTAGAGTTTCAGACTCATATTTCATTTGTTGATTTCATGGACATTAAGATAAAGTATGATCAAATATTGCAAAGGAAAAAGGAAAATTTGTGTAGGAAGCTTTACATTGCAGGTATGAAGCTTGAAGACCCATCTCAATCAAAAGAAGTTCTTCTTAGTACTTTGGAGGAACTTGAAACTTGTTTAAAAACAATTGATCAATCACCCTCTCACATATTGAAATTATCAGTGAGTCCATCAATGTATGCCTTGGTTAAGTCAAAGTTCTTGAGACATTCAGATGATGAGATTAAGTTGATGGTTACTTCTTGTTTGAGTGAAATCGTGAGAATTTCAGCACCTAAAACTCCATACAATGACAACATGATGAAGGAGATATTTCAGTTGATTAAGAAGAGTTTCCATAGGTTGGATGATACTAGACAACCTTCTTTTGATAGAAGGGTAAGAATTTTAGAAAATGTTGCTAATGTTAGATCCTATGTGGTGATGATTGATCTCAAATGTGATGATTTGATACTTCAAATGTTTCAGTGCTTCTTTGCCAAAATTAGAAAATATCATGCAGGGAATGTTATAACAGCAATGCAAATTATTTTGTCTCTGATTTTAGATGAGGAGGATGATATATCCAAGCAATTGATATCTAACTTGTTGGCCATTTGGAGAAAGGAGCAGGTTGTTTCAGCCATAGCTCATGAGTTATCAAAAGGATTACTTGAGC
>ML784461.1:364689-418810 GCA_009831015.1 Picea engelmannii | reverse complement strand
CAGCAGTGAAGATTTGGCCCTCTTCCTAAGAGTACGACCCTAACAAATGAAAAGTACAGCTTCCACCCAAGGAGTGACGACCACCACCTAGAGATCTCTCTCTGCAATTTGTAAATCGATCTCCAAAAGATAGATAATGCCTCCCACAAACAAAATTCAGCCCTGCAATCAAATTCTTATTTCCACAAATTGAAGAACCCTGCAAAATAAGTGTCTTTTGTCTATGATAAATCAAATGGACAACTTGGGTGATTCTCTCCTTTAGATTGGCTAGGGTGGAATCTTTCACCACCGAAACCAAGCTTGATTAGCTAGGGTGGATCTCTCGCCATCGAAACCAATTCAACTAGGGTTTACTCCAAACCCCCAAAGGCTCCAAGAGCTCTCCAAGTCAAATAACAATAATCATCTCACATAATGGGAGGATATAAGCCCCTACCTTTATTTTATCCCTCCTTTCACCTTTTTCCCCTCAAGTGACTTTTAATTCATCTTTAATATTTTCTCATAAAATCACTTTATTAATAATGAATTCACCTTTTTAACCCCGAAAAGTGATTAATTCGCCATTATAACTTCTCCGCCAACTAAAAGTCACTTTTCATCATTCCATCATGTAGATGTTTTCGCCCCGGTTCCAACGAGCTATTACACTAAGGTATTTCTCCAAGAAACAAACTTCAAATAGTACTTTTAGTGTAGTTAATCAAAATATGTCCAATAATAACCTCGTTTTATGGGAATCGTCGGAATGAAACGGAACCAAGAACAAGTTGTGCGGAATTGATCTTGATGATTAATAATGATAAATAAACTAAGTCGGGCCCCATAAAACCCCCCCAAACCTTATGGGCTCACTGATGACCTAGTATCACCCCTCTGACCTGGCTAACTTAAACCTCCTGAAGTAACTCTAGTCGCATAATAAGGGAATCCAAAATTGGGGACATGACATATTGAAGCGATCACCCTACGGAATCGATATTGTGAGGTAATCAATTATTTTAACCACGCTCAGACCCCTTTAATAAGCAAGCTTGTTGTGTATGAATAGTTGTTGTTGGCGTCTAGCATGAAAATGTGCTTTATTGCTACAAGAAAGAAGGGATAACCCTTCGCTATTTGAGGGGAGTTGAGGTAAGGCATAACGTGTTTCAAGGCTATGCATATTGAAATCTAGGCATAACGTATTGAAAGCTAAGTAAGATAATAGATATAGGGTCATGTTTTCATATTACAAGGAAGAGCTATCTCAAGTAATACTAGGTCTCGAAAGACTATTTCTTCCCCTCAAAGAGCTAGCTAGAAGGTAGGGTTATCCCTATATTTCTTCCCCTCACCCACAATAGGTTTCGCGTTTCCACCCTCACCCTTGGGTGAGGGAGAGCCAATAAACAATATTAACGCTCGACCATACGGAGAGAGACCTTATTGCCTTCCTGGACATTCACGGAAGATGGACATTATACGAACAAAATATATATGGGGCCCTTCAAGGTTATCCAAGGCGTGTTATCTATGCTTTAATAGTGCTCTATCTCTCCTTTCCTTCCTTGACATTAATTGGATAGGGACACTAGGCTGACTTCAAATGGCATTAAGTAGGTCGACTTTAACAATTCCTTGTTGATGACCATTATATAGCGGTTTATCTCTTTGAAATTCCCTTCTTTTTAAATAGTAAGGAAGAGATGTCACTTCGCTTATCTCTTTAGTCTAGTCCTTAAGAGAAGGAAAGGGAAGGCACTCTAACTACCTTTTAGGGGGAAATAGAGTAAATATCCTTCTTCTAGCCTTAAGGGGAAGGGGAAGGTGAATAACACCTAAAAGCCTTACAGGGTGAGGGTGTTCCTATCCTTATAACCTTAAGATAGGGAAGGGGAAGAACTCCAAGCTAGCCTTACGGGGCAGGCGAAGTCTCTTCCTTCCATCCTTAAGGGAAGGGGAATGCTCAGAACTCGAAGCAAACCTAACGGGGGCATGCAGAGTCACTATCCTCCACATCCTTATTCTTAAGAGAGGGAAGGGTAAGAACACCTTAAAGCCCTTAGTGGTGAGAGTGTACCTATCCTTCCAACTACCTTAAGAGAAGAAATGGGAAGGAGAGGCACTCCAACAAGCCTAATGGAGTCAAGGAGCACCTATCCTTTCTTTCCACGTCCTTCTCGATTGTCGCAAGGCCCATCCTTTACTCTTATGGTTGACCTAAGTTGACAATATGGGGGGTGATATGTGACATATTATTATACGTTAACACGGTCGCAATACTTCTCTACCTTACATTTTCATCGATTTCCTCTCCCTAATGGCCTTCGTGTCGTCAATAACCTCACCCTCCCTATGGTTGGTCGAGCGGCTCGTAAACTCGCCCCTTAGAAAATAAATGTGAGCAAAGTGAACATGTAGTAGTTTGTTACAAGAAGGAAAGGATTCATATCAAGAGTGATGAGCCTATAAGTTCAGTTACTCTCTCTATGAAGGGTAACATCTCACTTTCCTCAATGAATTTCACAACTTCTCAGAGAAAACCAGCTATGAGATAAGGTGGTTAGTTCCTTAGGTTTGGGAGAGGAGAGATCCAAAATTCTTTCTATTGGGGTGGGGCACTTCATAGGCAATTATCTAGGTCAATCTTTACGAAGGAAAGAAACATTTATAATAGAGTTAGTGACAAACGTACAATCGGATCAAGTATTGTGAACGTATGAATAGAGGAATTGGTTGACTTCTAGTAGAAGTGGGAATAGCTTTAACAGGGTTGACTAATTAATGGAATTGGGCCGACTTAAACCGACCGCCTATCACAATCCAACCGACCCACTCGGATCGACTGAGACTGACCGATCAACCCATCCAATAGAGAAGAAGAGCGACCAATTGATTGATATAGACCGATAGGGAAAGAAAACCATCAACCCAAGCCCAAGAAATAGCTTGAGCCAAGCCCAAGAAAGAAAATCATCCATCAAGTATATAGGGGAGCAATAGGACCCAAATAAGGAAGTAATCAAGCATTAAATCCCTTTTCCTTGCAGGTGCAGGAACAACCAATCAGAGATTTAGCCATTAAGAGATAAGAGACAACCATATAAGAGAAAAGCTTGAGGAATAGTGCAGGCCAAGCCCAAGAAAGAAAATCCATATCATCTAAGGGTAATTTCATTTGAAGGTAAGACATCGTAGGGGTGCCTTATTGTTGTTGTCATGTATTATCTGGGGAGTAGGGCTTCATGTGTTATCCAAATAGCTTTGGGAGTGCGCTAGATAGATAGGGACGATTTAGATCTATTATTTTATCACTGATTTGGAAGGGTTAGATCAATAGGGAGCTAGATAGATGAGCTAGATCAATGACCAATGAATAAAGAAATATATCCATTATTCGAGAGGAATAGTTTGTTGAGCAGAGCGAGTTCCCCGATAAGCACAGGAAATCAAGCAACCAAGCATTAAATCTATTTTCCTTTCCCAACTTACAGAGATAGTTGTTGATTTTTCAATAGGAAAGGTTTAAGCATGAAGTTTATTCCATTTTAGCATTTTACTTAAACCATAAACAATTTTGTTGCAGCAACCAAGATCACAAGAAGAAACACCATGCACAAGTACACAAGAAGTATCCTGGGAAACCCTTATCAACAAGGGAAGAAAACCCAACCAATCTTTTGTTATATTCTTCAAGAGAAAGACCTCCACCGCTAAGAAAACCTAGCACACAAAAGGGTGCTTACAAACTCTATTACAAAAATCGGCGATAAATCGCCAAAAATCGCGATTTTTTGTCAAAAACATTTTTTTCTAAAAAAATGCTGCAAAGATCGGGCGAGTTTTTGGTGATTTTTTAGGAAACAATCGCCAATAAATCGTGGGTCGATGGAAAAAAACTCCTATGTAAAAACAATTAGAAACTCCGCGCGTTTAAGGGTCTCTGAGGGGTTTTTTTTACTTTTATTTGTGCATTTATCCAAGGAGGAGAGCCAAGCCATCCAACCATCCAAGGAAGAGTTTGCCATTGGTGGATTCAAGGGTCATATTTGTGGATTTGGCATTGGAATTTTTAGTCCATTTCATTGTTTTTTCATTTGGAGGTAAGTAAAAAAAATTTCCCATTATTTCACATTTTTCCACCATAGATTTTCATAGGTTTTCAGTGGCAATGAGTTTTACATCTTCAAAATAGATTTTTGATGAATCAAAAACCATTTTTTTCCATTGTTATGTGATTTTCTTTCTTACCATGTATGCCCAAAAACGTTTTTGGGATTTTCTTGCCCTAGGTTGATGTAAATTAGTTTTAAAAAATTGTGTTTATTTTGGGTTGAAAACCAAGTTCGAATGCTAGATACATAAATGATTTATCTCTCATTTTTAAATTTTCATTTTTTAATCAATACCACATGCTAAAAAAAGATTTTTTTTTCCCTAGGTTCATATTTTTCCATATTAAAGATGCCAAAGCCATTGGATCCATTCTGGGATTATGGTGAGCTTGATCCTCCAGGGAATCGACAACATCTCTCATGCAAGCTATGTGGGAAAGTAATGAACGGTGGGGTATACCAGCTAAAATACCACCTTGCGAAAATTACAGGGAATGAGGTGGATATTTTTCTTAGTTCAAGCCTAAAACTTGTTGCGAAGGCCACAAAAGAAATTGAAGAGTATGCAGAAAAAAAAAAAGTACACAGAAGCCAAGAAAAAATAAATGGCTTCAAGATCGAAGTCAAGGGAAAGCACACACACTCATGGGGCAATGGGAGTGGAGTCTAGTGAGATCTTCTCCTCACAGTCTTTAATGCCTACAACAACATCATCATATTTTATGCCAAGAACCACACCTGGTGCACAACCATCTATCAAGTCCATGTTGAAAAAAAAAGAGAAAGAAGAAGCAGACAAACTTGTGGGTAGATGCCTTCTATGGAGTGATATTCCATTCAATTTTTCCAGGAACCCATTCTATGTGTCCATGTTTGAGGCTGCTAGTAGTGTTGGTCTGGGGTATAAGCCCCCCACTTATGAGGAGTTGAGAGGCCCCATCCTTCAAAATGAAAAGGTCAATTGCACTCAGAGGTTACAGGAGCTTCAAGATTCATGGCATTTCACAGGATGCACGGTGATGTCAGATGGTTGGACTGATGGGAAGGGTAGGACCCTTCTCAATTTCTTGGTTAATTGTCCCAAGGGGACAATGTTTTTTAAATCTATGGATGCATTTGCACATGTCAAGGATGCGGCATTACTTTGTGATTTGTTGGATGGGTTCATCCAAGAGGTAGGTCCACAGCATGTTGTCCAAGTCATAACGGACAATGCTGCAAATTATGTGGTTGTTGGTAAGATGCTTATGTCCCGGTATCCTAGACTGTTTTGGACTCCTTGTGTCGTTCATTGACTTGACTTGATGTTAGAGGATATGGGAAATATTGATTGGATCAAGGAGGCTGTTGAAACAAATTTTAAAATTTTTATCCCTAAGAACTAAACTTTCCTTTTTCGGGTTTTGGCTTTTCATAAAGCATAAGCTTCATTATCATTCCCAAAATCCCGGTACCGATTTCCTGGAAAAAATTATTGTTTAAATAATAAAAGGCAAAAAACCTAAAATGTTATAAGAGTCGTGACGCATTTTCTATAAAGTTATTTTTTTCATGATAAGCTTAAAACCTAAAGGAGTTAAGATTAACTTTAAAAAGTTTGCGGGATTCGAGGTTTGCTGAGAACATATGTTTCAATACATATTGAATCACGAAATCTCGATCCCCAGTTTCCCGAGAGAATGAGAGTTAGTTCAAATTCTGATTAATTAATTCAATAACACGAACAGTTAAGGCTTAAGTTAATCTTATTGCGATTTCGGGATTCGGGGTTCAACGATAACATATCTCTTGTTAACACGGTTCCCGAAATCTCGAAATGCAAAATCTCGACCCATAATTTGTGTTAAACTGAATTAATCATGTTTTGTCCTTAATCCTAATTAATTAGTTAACTAAATTGAAATTAAGTCCTAATTTAAACATGTCGCGATTTCGCAATTTCGGAAATCAGGATGCAGCGATAACATACCTCTTGTCAACTCGATCCCCGAAATCCCGACTCAAAATCTATTTTAATCTAAATTAATTATGTTTGGAGGTTAGACTTTAATCATGATTAATTAATTCGCTAATATCAAAAATTAAGGTTTAAGTTAATCATTTCGCAATTTAGGAAATCGGGATTCATCGATGACATACTTCCTGTCAACATGATCCCCGAAATTCTGAAACGCTTAATACCAATCAATTATTTTTCTAAAACGAATTTAAGTCATAATTTAATCTTGTCGTGATTTCACGATTTCGAAAATCGGGATTCAGTGATAACATACCTCTTGTCAACTCGATCCCCGAAATCCCGAAACATGAAATCTTGACTCTTAATCTGTGATTAGTCTAAATTAACTCTATTTTGAAAGCATGATTAATGACAATCAATATTTTTAGGTTTTGTTCACGTTTCGGTTTCTGATTGAATAAAATGTTCCGATTTTTGAATTCAAAAGCGCCAAAATGTGGCCACTTAAATAAAGAATAACTGGTGATATGTCACACTAATGCGTATTTTAGTAAATATCTGTTGCATTAAATGTCTTGAATTCTTGTCAGCTGTGTCAGTCCCTTCATTGTTAAATGAATCAAAAGAGATTTTGAAGGTCTGTGTTTCACAACATTTTATGTTTCATACTATCAAGGGCAAGATGCATTCATTCGAGCTCATACACTCCTTTTCTGTGACAGGTTTTCCATCTAACTTAAAGTCATGGAACCAAAAAAGGCACCAAAGAAGAGTGAAGATACACAGGAAGGAGATATCATATCTGACACTACGCCACATGCTATCGACTCAATTAAATCTTGGACACAAATCTCTGAATTCCTAGAATACGAATTTAAGAATTCTCATACTGATTCTGAGAATCACTTTCGGGATATAGCAGAATCAGAGCTTCATAAGATCGTGGCACACCCTCGGCTTATGGCGTACAATGATATGATCAATTGGGTCCTAGAAAAGGTTGATTTTCCGACGAGGAGCATCTTAAACAATCAAGGGGTTGTTGTCGGCTCATTCAGGCCATAACATATACAAGTAATGTATAAGCTCTCAACAAATCCTAAGTACACTTTTAATGTAGATTTTTTAGCTGAATTTCAAAGGAAAGAGTGTACTGAGGCAGACCGAACCTATCTCGATCTAATTAGAGAATGGTGGAGATGTCAATCAAATTTTAGGGCCGATACCCATGGGGTTTATGCCACAACATCTTTGAACGAATACATGGTCTATGTAGCCATTATGTTGTGTAGACTTTTCGAGAAAAAGGATCCCTGCCATTTTCCTGCAGAATGGGTGCCCTTTTTAGAAAAATCTTCAGAAGGATTCACTTTCAACTGGAGTAAGATTCTGTCTGATAACCTAGCTCAAGAAATTTCAAACTACAGAGTTGCAAAATCTAAAGGTCAACCACTGGCCTTTTATATGTCAACGTACATTATCGGCGCAATTTTCTTTATGACTCCTTTTCCCTTGATGAATTGGAGTTGGAACATAACTTGCCTTGAGCCCATTCATGAATATCATTCTGCACTTTGGGAAGAAAATGCTAAGAATGCATTTTACGAAATTTGTCATTTCGTAATAATTCCAATGCATAAAATGTTTTATGGCTGTGAACCCCCTCGCATTTCTGAGTCAGTCTCAAGAAATCTAAAAGCAACAGCCGACTGGTTTGTTGATGAAAATTTCTCTTATATTAGGGTTTATGGATGCTCAATCCCCCCTCACGCACTTCCAAAATTCCTCCTGGACAAACTAGTATTGAGGGAGGTAGCACATCAAATAGTGAATAGTGGTATTGGAATAGAGCTAAAAGAAGCTCAAAATAAATCCTGGCCAATCTTCCCTGTGCATGTCGAGAAATTTTCATTACTAAACCTCGGCCATTCTAAAGTGGAGGTTGAAGCACTAGAAGAAATCAAACTGGTAGATATTGAGCACAGAAAGCATGACCCTTATCAATTAGTAAGCAGACATTTGATGCACTGTAATTTGAAAGCTTATGAGCACGAAACATTTGTTTATGATGATATATTCAAGGAGGTTAAAACCTCTGAAGAAGTATTGAACAAGGTACAATCCATGTCACCTGAATCAAAGGTTGGTTTCATGTCATTCCAAAGTCATAGGCAAAGTTGTTTACCAAAGAGTTTGCAAGGTGAACCCACGACCCCACCTCCAGAGCATGAAGGGCCTCCCCCAGGATTTGAAACAAATGTACAGTATAAATCAAATACAAAAGGAAAAATGAAGGAGGGTGAAATGCCTTCGCAAGAAACAGAAGTCCCCCAGATAGAAAAATCAGAGGCAGGGAAAGGAAAGGAGTTGGAAACACCTTCAGAAATCCCTGAGAGTTTTCCAAAAAAGGTAGGAGGAACAACATCGACAGAACTTGGAAGTCCCATTACTTCCTTGACTCCATTGCAATCTACTTATGGAAACCCCCACGAAGGAACTCTATATGTTAGTGATCTTGAGCCTATTTCTAGGGATGAGATTCCTTCATCCAATTATTTTTTCAGTAAAAAGAGGAAGGCTATCCTAAAACAGGAAATGCATCCTAGAGGAGATATGATGATTAAAAAGCACAAAATCATTATAGATGGACAAAAACTTAAAGAAGGAGAATTCGCTACAGAGATAGCAGGCACAATGGGAGACTTAACATTGGCGAATTTATACTCTGTGGGTAGTTAAACAACTATGTTGGAACAAAAAGACCAAATGATATCTCAACTACAAGATCAATTGAAAGAGTCCGAAAGAAATATCAGTTGGGGAATAAAAAAGGGTTTAGAACAACCTAGATTAAATGATATTCAAGAGATTCATAAAATGAAAGCAAGCTTAGAGGAAGCAAATCAGAAAATACAGGTCACTCAAGCAAAGGTCATAAAGCAAGAGGAAATAAATAAACAATTACAAGATAAGATTAATTCTATTTCAAATCAAGTGGTTGAGCTCGAAATCTTCCAGGCCCAGGTATTGGAAATACAAATGAAGATAGAAAAAGAACAACAGGGAGTGTTTTTTAATCTGGAATTTGTCCAGAATTACTTTCAGGAAACTAATAAATCCTTGGAAGATATTCTCCAGAAAGAAAGAGAAGTAAAAGCGGCCAGAATGACTTTCCAAAAAGCAATGGCCCTTTCAACAAAAGAGGAGGTCGAAAAGATTCAAAAACTATCTATTTCAGAGCAGGTTAAAGGAGATGTAATACTCAAGGTGTGGGAGGCAGACCTTGCAGAAAAAAAAAGAATAACCAGAGAGGTCAATGATGATTGTCAAGGAATTTTTGATCTTTTAGAAAAAGCTTCTTTGAACATTGGAAAAAAATAGTTGTTCGAGGTTATTAGGAGAAATTAACATTGTCAAGCACCAACTAAGATTCAAGGAAGATCTGGAGGAAATGCAGGTGGAGATCCCAAAAATAAAGGTAATCAATGTCACCAAAATCGACAAATGGATAGTAATGCCGAACTTAAAGTTGCAAACTATTAATTTCACAAGGAAGATAATGGAAGTTCGTCTGCCCAAACTACAGAAAAAGTTCTTCATATTTGAGGCAAAAGATATACCAGAAGCTCCCAAAGTTTTGGTGAAGTTTTTGGGAAAATGTATTCATTGTCTTAAGACAGAAGAAGGAAGTTCATCAACGCACACATGAGATACTCTTTTGAAGATTTTCATCATTAGAATAATAAAGCAGTTAGAATAGAAATGTAAATGGTTTGACATTGTTCATTCATGTAACCGTAGTCTTAGGAAGTTAGTTAATCACCAACGGGAAAAATATTTGGTGATCATGTATAAATATATTTTCACAAGACTGAGAAAGGACTTTTTGTTTTGGAGGGAAAGCCGATTGTATTAAAAAATTTCAATCCATTGTGATATAAATAATATAGACGAGATTCTGAATTCTGTCAACTTGAATCTATGTGTTCTTTAACCCTTTTTACAATATATTTCTATGTTTCTCTTTCAATATCTTTCTAATGAATGATCAACTATAAGTTTATTTCATACATCTTTTGTAGTTTGAATTGATTTGGTTAGAAAATTATTTACATCTTTTCCTCTGAAATTGTTATCAGTAATTTTAAGACCTATAGATCATTTGAATCATAATATTTAACACTTCATTAGACATCTCATTTTCCTCTTTACTTCCTGTTACAATATGAGATTCTTTCGTGATTAAAGCCTCATATTTTTTCAGCAGTATTTCCTTGTTATTTTACTATTCTCAAAATTGTTTCAAGTCCAGGAAACAACCTCAACTGTTATTATGTTACTATTTTGAATTTCAAAACTATTTTTCCTATTCTCATCCCTTAAAAACTGAAGCAACAATTTATCAAATTCTTTCATAATTAAATAAAATTTTATTCTCCATGACTGTCCCAAATAACAGACGGCCCAACATAGAACCTGGTCTCCAAGATAAAACTAGCATTGCTTTGAACCTTTTTAATACTATTCTGCAAACAACGACTAACCAGGTTGAATTAGAACATTCATGGGCAGTTATTGAGAGAGATATTAGCATCCAAGAACAAAGGGAAGCTAGACGTAGGCAGTTGGGAAACCAACTCTAATTCATCCTTCCTTTTGATTTTTTCCCTTTAATTACCTTTATCTTTATGGATTCCTTGATGGTATACTTTAGAGCCTTAAAGTATAAACTCATGAACAACATATTTTTGGTGTCGTTGTCAGGGAACGAAGAAATGAAACTTTTTCCCTGGGAAGAACGACATTGACACTTTTTTTCTTTGATAGTGAACAAAGATAGAAAACCTTCTAAGGCTACCTTTATTTTTCACTTGGTGACTCCATGATAATTAAACTGGCTATTAGCCGAAAGAACACCAGAAAGAACCCAAACGACAAGTAGACCTTGCCATTCTCTGATCCATAAAAGATTTTAAAATCACGAAGATCACTTGGACAAGCCTTTTCACCCATACATACTATTTTTCATCCTGATTTTACGCAGTTGAACGTTTCAGAAACACTTGAGAGATTCGTCTCGCTCCCCCTCTCATACGATACATTCTCTTTTACTGAGGTATTTTCCCCAAATTTTCGTGAATCTTCTCCTCACACATTCCGAGCTTCAGCCTCAAATCAATCAATGGTTGCACATGGAGGTGTTGGAGCTGGAGGTGGTGCCCCAAGAGGACGAGCAGGTGTCCAAGCACCGCTTCCTAGAATATTTGCTAAGGTAGTTTCCAGATACACCCCCCTTGTCCTCCCTGTTCCCCTACATGACCTTCCCGAAAACTATATGAAAAGTTTTCCAAAATTTACGGGGGAAGGAGATCTAACTTCTCAAGAACACATAAATTTATTCGACCAATTCGTTGACATCCTCGGAATAGAACACGAAGATGTCTATTCTAGACTCCTCGTTCAAACTTTCGAAGGACAAGTAAGAACCTGGTTCCGAGATTTAGCAGTCGGATCTCTAAGATCTTATGAAGAACTTGAAAATGCCTTTATTAGACAATGGGGGGAGAGGAGGGACCACCTCTATTACCTAACTGAATTTGGAGCCCTCATAAAGAAAAATTCATAATCAGTTATAGAATTCACACAAAGGTTTAACAAGTTGTATAATAAAATCTCGGTCGAGGTCAAACCCTCTCAACCCGTAGCAAAGGTGACTTTCGTTGGAGCCTTTGATCCTGATTTCTCTCTATTATTGAGAGAAAGGAGATCAGTAGATCTCACAAAAATGCAAGATGATTCTCTTGAGATTGAATCAAACATGATGGCATCAGGGAAATTAAAAGCTAAAATAGAAACCGGGAATAAAGAAAATAGGAAATTCAAAGAAAAAGGTAGATCCTCAGGATCGGGTAAATCCTCGGGAGATAAAATAGATGAGATGGCTAGGGTAATTAGGGAACTTTCAAATAAGATCTCAAAAATGGAACTAGAGAAATCGAAAAGGGATAATTTTCTTAGGAAGAATTTTAGAAGGAATCCTAATCCACAAGCCCCACAGAAAACAATTAAAAATGAGGATAAAAAAATCCCAACCCCCTTCAAAAGTGAAAACTTCATTGGAGAGGAAGATATAGAATATTTTGAAGAGTTTGATGAGGATATTAATAATCTTGGCGACGATAATAAATCACCTTATTTATCGAGACAAGATTACGAAAAATCCTTAAATAAAGAAATTAGATCGGAAGATAATGTTAGCAACGATACGTTTGAAGATTTGGCCTATCAGGGTATCGCAGATGATGTTATATCCGAACTACAAGAGAAGTATAATTTAAGACCTAGGAATAAGAGTCTTCCAACCGTCCCAACAAAAAATATCTTGCCTAGGGGCGAAACAGATGAAGCAACTCAAAAGGTTGCTGAGAAAAAAACTGCAAAAACCCAAATCGTTGACACACAACCTGTCAAGTCAAAGTCAGTAGGAACACCCGCTGAGAAAAAACAGGATCTTGTGACTAAAACCAAGTCTGTACCACAAAGAAAAGCTGAAAAGAAAGGAATGGAGGCCCCAAACATAGAAAGCGACAAGGCCCTGGGAAATTTTAATCTGGAAAACGAAATAAATAAAATCAAAAACCCTATCCCACTTGTTGAACTGGCTAAAAATCCCATATATAGAAAACAAATTGCCAAAATGATTAGCTTTTCAGAAGACGAAATCCAAGCCGATGTCATCAACTTAGAACATGATAAGTCAAACATAGTTTTTGGTCTGCATTTCGAAGGTGTGAGAGACATTGTTGCCCCCTTCTATATCACGTTGACCTTGTTCGACCACCTACTTCATAATTGCATGCTAGATTCTCGAGAATCTCACAATGTGATGCCAAAAACCATTATGAAGAAACTAGGTCTCGAAATCACTAGGCCATATGGAGACTTATATTCATTTGATTCAAGAAAGGTCCAATGCATAGGCATGCTTAAAGACCTGGTGGTAGGTCTGGCACAAATACCTGCAAAAAGCATTCTTATGGACATAGTGGTCGCCGACATCCCTCTGAAGTATGGTATGTTGTTATCTAGATCATGGGGTGCCAAGCTTGGAGGATCTCTCCAACTTGACATGACATATGCTATGATTCCAGTTTTTGGAGGACAATACACATGTCTTTACAGAGAAACTAGGTTGGCATTCACAATAGGTGATCCACATAACCCAAATAACCATCCTGTATATATTTCTGATCAAGATTTAGGAAATTGTATCTTATCTATTGATGACGATTTTGAGGTAGGTATAAACGAAAGTTGTACAGAAGAAAACTCAGAAAAAATAAAAAATAAAAAAAATGTATATAGTACTGGTATATGGAAAATGTTTTTTGACGATGCTTCATCCTACTTAGGGGTTGGAGTAGGGGCACTCCTTGTGGCTCCTGATGATCAAATTGTAATTCCCTTTTCCTATAGGCTACAGTGGAATGTGGACTGAACAAATAATGTATGTGAGTATGAAGCCTTAGTTTTAGGATTAGAAGCCGCTAGGAGAATGAAAATAAAAAACCTTGAAGTCTTTGGTGACACCGAGTTAATCATAAAACAGGTAAACCGACAGTACCAGGCCAAACATCATAGGTTGAGGTCCTACAGGAATTGTGTCTGGTATCTGATTGAAAATTTCTTCTCCTCTGTGAATGTTCATTTCATTCAAAGAACTGAAAACCAACATGTTGATGCGTTAGCCAAAGCAGCCTCAATGTTCACACCTCCCACTACGTTTAAATTAAAGTATCACATAAAAATGAGGCATCGACCTTCTATACCGAATAACATACAACATTGGCAAGTCTTTGAAGATGATGAACAGCTTCGCAAATTTTTGGAATCTATAGACAAGTTTTCCGAAACGCACGCTGACCAAGAAAACAAAAATGAACCCATTTGGATCATGCAGGAAGGTGAGGACCCTCAAGAGTTTCACGATAAAATCGTGAATCACCGAATGATTGTTCTTAAAAATAACCAGATACCTAAGGGCCTGATTCCCTTGGAAAGATTGTTCAATCAAGATGATATCCCTTCAAAATCCGCCCTACAGCCTCAACCTGAAGAAGTTGAGGACTGTGACATAGGTACTACAGAAAACCCTCGGTTGGTGAAGTTATCCAAATATCTGTCCCTTGAAACCAAAAATAAATACTCAGAGTTGCTTAGAAAGTACAAAGACGTTTTTGCTTGGTCATATGAAGAGCTGAGAACCTATGACACCTCTGTGATTGAACATAAGATACCCCTGAAGCCTGGTGTCAAACCCTTTAGACAAAAACTCAGACAAATTAATCTTATTTTATTGCCCGTGATCGAAAAGGAAGTCAAAAAACTCCTGGATGCAAAAATAATTGTACCACTGAGATACTCTGATTGGGTAGCAAACTTGGTCCCTGTTAGAAAGAAAAACGGAGAAATTAGATTGTGTGTCAATTTCAGAAATCTTAATAAGTCATCCCTCAAAGATAATTACCCCCTACCCAAAATGGATCATGTTTTAGAAAAAGTAGTTGGGGCAAATAGGATGTCAATGATCGACAACTTTTCTAGGTACAATCAAATCGTCGTCTGTGAACATGATAAAGAAAAGACAACCTTTACCACCCCTTGGGGTATATTTATGTATGATAAGATGACTTTTGGTTTGATGAATGCAAGTGCTACCTTCCAATAGGCTATGGATATTGCTTTCATTGGCGAAAGAGACAATTTGTGGTTATCTATCTTGATGATCTAACTGTTTTCTCTAAATCTGATGAAGATCATCTGACTCGTCTCAAGTAGACATTTGAGAAATGCCGCAAGTTTGGTTTGTCTTTAAACCCCAAAAAGTCTCACTTTGCTATGCAAGAAGGTAAACTCTTGGGCCATATTGTGTCTCGAGATGGAATAAAAATTGACCCTAAAAGAGTGGAAGCTATAGACACAATAAATATTCCTAGGAATGTAAAAGAGATTCAGTCATTCTTAGTAAAAATAATTTTTTTGAGGAGATTTATTCCAAACTTTGTTGAAATCGTGAAATTGATCACAGATATGCTAAAGAAAAACAACGAAGTGAAATGGACAGCAGAAGAAAAAGCATCGTTTGCACGCATCAAAAAGGTTATAAGTGAGGTACCTGTACTAGCAAGCCCTGATTATCTAAAGGATTTTCTTATTTTCTCATTTGCCTCCAAACACACACTCACCGCGGTTCTCCTCCAAAAATATGAAGAAGGTTTCGAGCAACCGATAGCCTTTTTTAGCAAAAGTCTTAGAGACGTCGAACTTAAATATAATATAATGGAAAAACAAGCATATGCTATGGTGAAGGCATTAAAGGCTTTCAGAACCTATGTGTTGCATTCTAAGGTGATTGTGTGCATACCCACTAGCTTTGTAAAAGATATTTTGTTCAGTCCGACAGTGATGGCAAAAGAGGACGGTGGCTTGCCAAAATTCAAGAATTCGATTTGGAGATTAAACCAACGAAACTAGTGAAGGGACAAGGTTTAGCTAAACTCTTAGCTTAATCAAATTTCAGAGCTCTCAGGATAAATAACTTATAGAGAAGTGAAGAGTGTGTGGACATTAATGAACTTGATGAACAACGAGTTGAAATCAGAATCGAAGAGAAATTTGCATCATCAAACTGGTACAAAGACATAGTGTCCTACTTGTTGACCTTGAAGTGCCCAAGTGACTTACCCTCATATAAATCCAGAACGCTGAAGCTGTATGCGGTCAAATACTGTATGGGTTCCCTTTTTAGAAGAAGCTTCAGAAGGATTCACTTTCAATTGGAGTAAGATTTTGTCTCATAACCTATCTCAAGGAGTTTCAAACTACAGAGTTGCAAAATCTAAAGGTCAACCAGTGGCCTTTTATATGTCAGCGTATATTATGGACGCAGTTTTCTTTATGACTCCTTTTCCCTTGATGAATTGGAGTTGGAACATAACTTGGCCCAAGCCCATTGACGAATATCATTCTGAACTTTGGGAAGAAAATGCTAAGAATGCATTTTACGAAATTTGTCATTTTGTAATAATTCCAATGCATAAAATGTTTTATGGCTGTGAACCCCCTCGCATTTCTAAATCAGTCTCAAGAAATCTCAAAGAAACAGTCGATTGGTTTGTTGATGAACATTTATCTTATGTTAGGGTTTATGGATGCTCAATCCCCCCTCACGCACTTCCGAAATTCCTCCCGGACAGACTGGTATTGAGGGAGGTAGCACATCAAATAGTGAATGGTGGTATTGGAATAGAGCTAAAAGAAGCTCAAAAGAAATCCTGGCTAATCTTCCCTCTGTATGTCGGGAAATTTTCATTACTAAACCTCGGTCATTCTAAAGTGGAGGCTGAAGCGCTAGAAGAAATAAAATTGGTAGATATTGAGCACATAAAGCATGACCCTTATCAATTAGTAAGCAGACATTTGATGCACTGTAATTTGAAAGCTTATGAGCACAAAACATCTGTTTATGATGATATATTCAAGGAGGTTAAAACCTATGAAGACATATTGAACAGGGTACGGGCCATGTCACCTGACTCACAGGTTGGTTTCATGTCATTCCAAAGTCATAGGCGAAGTTGTTTACCAAAGAGTTTGCAGGGTGAACCCACAACCCCACCTCCAGAGTAGGAAGGGCCTCCCCCAGGCTTTGAAACAAATGTACAGGATAAAGCAAATACAAAAGGAAAAATGAAGGAGGGTGAAATGCCTTCGCAAGAAACATAAATCCCCTAGACAGAAAAATCAGAGGCAGTGAAAGGAAAGGAGTTGGAAACACCTTCATAAATCCCTGAGAGTTTTCCGAAAAAGGTAGGAGGAACAACATCGACAGAACTTGGAAGTCCCATTACTTCCTTGACTCCATTGCAGTCTACTTATGGAAACCCCCATGAGGGAAATCTATACGTTAGTGATATTGAGCCTATTTCTAGGGATGAGATTCCTTCATCCAATTATTTTTCAGTAAAAAGAGAAAGTCTATCCTAAAATAGGAAATGCATCCTAGAGGAGATATGATAATTAAGATGCACAAAATCATTATAGATGGACAAAAGCTTAAAGAAGGAGAATTCGCTACAGAGATAGAAGGCATAATGGGAGCCTTAGAATCGACGAATTTATACTCTGTGGGTAGTTTGACAACTATGTTGGAATAAAAATACCAAATGATAGCTCAGCTACAGGATCAATTGAAAGAGACCGAAAGAAATATCAGTTGGGGAATAAGAAAGGGTCTAGAACAAGCTAGATTAAATGATATTCAAGAGATTAAGAAAATGAAAGCAAGCTTAGAGGAAGCAAATCAGAAAATACAGGTCACTCAAGCACAGGTCATAAAGCAAGAGGAAATAAATAAAAAATTACAAGGTAAGATTAATTCTACTTCAAATCAAGTGGTTGAGCTCGAAATCTTCCAAGCCCAGGTATTGGAAATACATATGAAGATAGAAAAAGAACAACGGGGAGTGTTTTTTAATTTGGAATTTGTCCAAAATTACTTTCAGGAAACTAATAAATCCTTGGAAGATATTCTCCAGAAAGAAAGAGAAGTAAAAGCGGCCAGAACAACTTTCCAAAAAGTAGTGGCCCTTTCAACAAAGGAGGATGTTGGAAAGATTCAAAAACTATCTGTTTCGGAGCAAGTTAAAGGAGATGTAATACTCAAGGTGTGGGAGGCAGACCTTACAGAAAAAAAAAAAAGAATAACCAGAGAGGTCAATGATGATTGTCAAGGAATTTTTGATCTTTTAGAAAAAGCTTCTTTGAGCATTGGAAAAAATAGTTGTTCAGGGTTATTAGGAGAAATTAACATTGTCAAGCACCAACTAAGATTCAAGGAAGATCTGGAGGAAATGCAGGTGGAGATCCAAAAAATAAAGGTAATCAATGTCACCGAAATCGACAAATGGATAGTAATGCCGATTTTAAAGTTGCAAACTATTAAGTTCACAAGGAAGATAATTGAAGATCGCCTGCCCAAACTATAGAAAAATTTCTTCATATTTGAGGTAAAAGATATACCAGAAGCTCCCAGAGTTTTGGTGAAGTTTTTGGGAAAATGTATTCACTGTCTTAAGACAGAAGAAGGAAGTTCATCAACGCAGACATGAGATACTCTTTTGAATATTTTCATCATTAGAATAATAAAGCAGTTAGAATAGAAATGTAAACGGTTTGACATTGTTCATTCATGTAACCATAGTCTTAGGAAGTTAGTTAATCACCAACGGGAAAAATATTTGGTGATCATGTATAAATATATTTTCACAAGACTGAGAAAGGGATTTTTGTTTTGGAGGGAGAGTCGATTGTATTAAAAGTTTTCAATCCATTGTGATATAAATAATGTAGACAAGATTCTGAATTCTGTCAACTTGAAGCTATGTGTTCTTTAACTCTTTTTACAATATATTTCTATGTTTCTCTTTCAATATCACTCTAATGAATGATCAACTATAAGTTTATTTCATACATCTTTTGTAGTTTGAATTGATTTGGTTATCAAATTATTTACAGCTTTTCCTCTTAAATTGCTATCAATCATTTTAAGACCTGTAGATCATTTGAATGATAATATTTAACACTTCATTCGAAATCTCGTTTTCCTCTTTACTTCCTGTTAGAATATGAGATTCTTTCTTGATTAAAGCCTCATATTTTTTCAGTAGTATTTCCTTGTTATTTTACTATTCTCAAAATTGTTTCAAGTCCAGGAAACGACCTCAACTGTTATTATGTTATTATTTTGAATTTCAAAACTATTTTTCCTATTCTCATCCCTTATAAACTGAAGCAACAATTTATCAAATTCTTTCATAATTAAATAAAATTTTATTCTCCATGATTGTCCCAAATAACAGACAGCCCAACATCGAACCTAGTCTCCAAGATCAAACTAGCATTTCTTTGAACCTTTTTAATACTATTCTGCAAACAATGACTAACCGGTTTGAATTAGAACGTTCATGGGCAGCGATTGAGAGAGATATTAGCATCCAAGAACAAAGGGAAGCTAGACAGAGGCAGTTGGGAGACCAACTCTAATTCATCCTTCCTTTTGATTTTTACCCTTTAATTACCTTTATCTTTACAGATGCCTTGACAGTATACTTTAGAGCCTTAAAGTATAAACTCGGGAATAACAGAGGCCATTGATTCAGAGAGGAGCATCACAAAATTCATATACAATCATGCTTATGTACTTATCTTGATGAGACAATTCACAGGTGACAAAGAGTTGTTGCGTCCTTCCATCACACGCTTTTCCACTACTTTTATTTCTCTTCAGTCTCTTTTGAATTCTAGGTGGGAATTGTAGACAATGTTCCTTTCACCTAAGTGGCATGCTTTATCATTTAGAAGTAAACCAGAGGGGCAAGCCATTATGAGGCTAGTTGCATACCAGGACAGATTTTTGGATGTGGTGAATGAGGTGTGCACCATCAATGAACCTTTGGTAAAGGTTCTTCTCTTAGTCGACAGGGACAAGCCCACAATGGGCTACCTATATGAGGTCATGGATAGGGCCAAAGAGTCCATTCGTGCTTATTATATGGACAAGGGGGATCAAGGGAATGAGATAAAAGAAATGATATGGATGGTGATTGATGACCGATGGAACAACACACTCCATCGTCCCATCCATGCTGTAGGGTTATACCTCAACCTTGCATTCTCTTATAGCTATGGCTTCAGGTTTGATTCAGAGGTTATGTCTGGCTTCTTTGAGTGTGTCCAGAGGATGGTGCCAAGTGCAGCTGATCGATTAGATCTCCCCCAAGAGTTGGAAATCTATAAGAGGTCCATTGGCTTATTTGGGTTTGAGATGGCCATAAATGACAGGAAGAACATAATGCCAAGTAAGTTTTGACCTTGTTTTAACTTTTAACTTTTAAGTTTCAAAATACATTTTTCAAATTTCAATTTGTCTTCTCTTATGTTTCAACTTTCTCTAATTCATTGTAGATACTTGGTGGGAAAACTATGGCACAAAGGTACCTATTCTATAGAATATGGCAATTCAGGTTCTTAGCCAGACATGTAGCTCTTCTGGTTGTGAGCGCAACTGGAGTGTATTTGAAAAAATACACACCAAAAAGCGCAACAGGTTAGAGAATTTCAAATGAAATTTCAAATTCATTATAAAATTATAAGTTATTAACTTGTCATTTAAATTTTATGCTCCTTTACACTCTAATAAATTAATTTATGATCCTCTCACAGGTTGGATACCTCACGCCTAAATGATTTGTTCTACGTCTCCTACAATCTCAGGTTATAGGTGAAGCAGCTTGAGACAAAAATTGATGTGAATGTCATTTCATTGGATGGGATTGACACCACTGGAGCATGGAGGGTGGATATTGAGGAACCTGTTATTGATACCACCCTTGATTGGCTAGAGGATAGTGGTGATGATCATGGTATCTCCGAGGACTTGGATCAGGATGTTTCATAGGATATTCAGTTTCACGCCGAGTCTGCAAATGAGAACAATATGATAGACCAGAATATGATTTTGGAGCAACAAAAGAAGAAGTTGAAGAAATTTCATATTGGGTAAAAGGCTTCAAAGATTTACCCAAGTCCATTCCTGCAAAATATCTTTAGATGCTTCATATCCCTAAAAGGGAATAATCTATCTCCCATTCTAGTTATTTCCTTCCTCCCTCTCCTAACCCTTATTTTGGACCTCCTCCTCCTCTTCCTAGTATGGATGTTATAATTTCTGAAGCCGCTTCTTCTACTCCCACGAACAAATTCCATTTTGGTGTAGATAGTCTGAATAAATTAATATCCCAAATTCCTGAAGAACATGTTCTCAATATAGTCTGCCAAAAGAAAGCAGAAATCAGAGATGTCATCCATATTTTAGGCAAATGGGTGACATATAAAAAGACTCAGGATCCAACCTATTGTAGCTCAAGTTGTAGGTTGGGAAAATCGCAACCCAACCATGAAACAAGTGCTACAACTTGGGAATCCTACACCCAATGTCACCTCGATGTAGGTCCCGCACTTCAAGGGTGACTAGGTCACTCCAGAGAAGTGATCTCAGTGACCATAGGGGGATTGAGATGGAGATGAAGATGGATGGAGATGAAGCCCCTATAGGTCAAGTCTAAGTGGAGTGAAAGGTGGAAAGAGATGCCTTGAAAATCAAGAAATTGTTTCCCCGTAGGTATAACACTTCTCCGGATGATTGTACCTACCCGAGACACAAGAAAAGACACTTTGCAATAGTATATGTTATTTGGATAAGCAATTTCAGCTTGTTTTCCCTAATTTGCAGCAATGGATAACAGTATATATCAGCAAGAATAAGGTACTATAAGTTGCTCAATAAATGCTAAAGATCAAGTAGAAAATGCAAGAGATAAACTAGTAAATAACTAGCTAAACTCAAGATGAAAAACCAATACTCTTAGCATACAAGATAAGGTTGTTGTAAACACTTGTCTGCAACAAATTTTATCAGCCTTATGGCTGTAACATTCAATGTATTACAGCAAGAAAATCAGCCATTGAAATTTCCTCAAACTTTTCCAAAAAGTGTGCTAGGAGAAGGAGAGTAAGTGTGCAAACTTTGAGCAAAAACCAATGGTTGATAAGAGAGTTATTATAGAAAGTAAGTTAGGGTTTCTGCATCCCTAATGGTTGAAGATGAAATTTTGTAACAGCGTCAATAAGTAGCCCCTAGATGGGGACACCCTAGTGGTTGTGTGTAATGTCCCCCACCTCTTGATGAAGAGGTATGGAGAGACTCAGTAGTCTAGTCATCCCCACTAGACCATAGTCTCATGCAGCATGGGGAAAAGTTAGCTAAACTCAATGTTATAATTTGAAGTTGACTTGAAAAGGTAAAAAGTAACTCACTGAAGAATTAGAATGCTTGAGGTTGAGTTAGGAGTTGAACCTAAGGGTTAACTTAACTCAACAAAGGAATCGAAAGGAGGTATAAAGGAAAGCCTAGGGCGCACCTCTCATGCATCTTGGATTATTATTGCAAATTGCTTTTGGGCTCTTAAGCACACAGTTTTGAGGGTTTTGAGAATACAAAACCTAGAGAACAATTCGGTGGTGAAAGATTCCACCTATCTTGTTCCAAGCTTGGTCTCGAGGATGAAATACTCCACCCACACCATTCTACAACATTCACAGGTATCATCACTCATCCAGGACGTCTATAGGTCATACCCTTGAGGATTTTCAGTAGGAGGGTGCACCATTCAGTGAGGGAAGTTCGATCTAGGAGATTTGTAGGTCTTTGGGACATTCTAACACTTGGGTTTTTCTTGTAGGGCCTTGATCATCAGTTCTAGTGCATTTTGAGAGGGATATTCTTGCTGGATGATTTCCTAGAGAATTGGCATGATTTAGAGAGAAGGAGTGCGTTGTAGAGATTCATATCTACTCAGTTTGGAGGGGTTATACCTCATATATGACCTTGAGCCTTCACCTAGTGACTTGCAATGTCCCGATCTATGTTTCTATGGAGTTTCAAGATATTTGGAGGTCTCTTTCATATGGGCTGAATTATTGGGAATTGACAGGATCCAGGAGGGCGCAACTTCACTTAGGGTTTCGGCATTTGGAGGAGCATCCCTTAGTATTTCAGTCTAAAACTTTAGGAGGGGGTTCTACTCACCTCGATATATCATTCTATAGGATTTGGAATCATTTGGAGGCTTTCATCACCCAGGCCAAAATATTGGGTCTTCTTAGGTCTTCAGGAGGACGTGCCATCAACCAGGGGGTTTGGACTTGACCCTGGTACTTCTTGTACTGGTCTTTATTTTGTATCCAGCCTTTGGAGGCTTACATCTTCTTATCGAGAGCTTTTTGTAGCAGCTCATATCTTCTCTCTTGGAGCTATCTGATGTTATTCCAAATCAACATCCTTATTGTATCAGGTTCTTGCTTATTATATCAATAAAGGTCAGATCTATGTTATTTGGTTCCACATCTTGTGTTATTGGTCATATCTTGTATGACATTGTTATATATTTATATCTATGCTTGTTAATTGAAATATAAACCCTAAGACATAACTCAGAAGTAAACCTGCAAGCAAACACACATCTATCAGTAAACAAAGAGCAGTTAGTGTTCCAAGCAAAAAAATTGTCTTGGGAACATTACAGTGGTATCAGAGCGTTGATCCTCCCATCCTATGAGGGTTAGCGCATGCAAAATTTCAGTGGCATTTATATGGGCAGAAGAAGGAAACATACAGGTGACGTAGAGGCCAAAATGGAAGGATTAGGTTAGGACAATGAACCACAAATGCTAGCAGGGATCACTAGGGAGCTACAACACTCCATAGAGGTGTCATAGAGCAGCCTTGTACATCACCTGCAGGAAAATCAGGAGGAAACACGTAGGGGAAAAACATAGCTGGTTGAAACCTTAAAGAAGGTAAGTGAAAACCAAGAGTTGATATCATGGGTGTTGATGCAGATCCCCTACTTTTATGGTTCGGCCAAGATAACTGCACAGACTTGGGTACAAAAACTAGACACTTACCTGCAGCTTAATCAAATGAGAGAGATGGATGCCATCAAGTTTTCCTCCATGTTCTTGGAGGGAAAATCTCATGACTGGTGGTACCATGGGTTAGCTACCCTTGGCCACAATCAGATAGTGGCATACACAGAGTTTACATAGAAGCTCATTGAAAGGTTTGACCAGGGGGGTCCAGAACTCCACTTCAGGGAACTCACACAATTCAGACAGACAGGATCACCTGAGTTGTATATTGAGGAGTTTCAGAGGATAGAATTCATGGTACAAGACATGTCACAGTCAAGACTCATGATGTTTTTCATAGAGGATTTGATGGAATCCTTAAAGGGTTGGGTTAAAGCTTTCAAGCCTACCAACTTGCAAGATGCTATATGGAGGACGAGAGATCTAGGCCCAACAGCGAAATCTAAGTTTATTCCTAGACCACCTCTAAACATCAGAGGAAGAGACCAAAGACACCCAATGAATCCAGGAGGAAGAGACCCAAGGGGGTTTGACAGGGGAAGAGGTAGGATGGATGATAACACGAGGGAACTAAGAAGAAAGAAGTTAGGCTATACATGCAAAGAGTCTTGGGATCCATCCCACAAGTGCATGGGCAGAGGCAAGACCCACTACATTGAGGTTACTTCAGACAATGAAGAGGAGGAATATTTCAACCACCTGCAAAATATAGAAGTAGATACCACCGAAACTGTTGAAGAATAAGTTCAAGGTCACAGCATGACAACAGAAGAGAAGGCTACGTTAGCATCCATCAGTGGGGTACCCAAGTATAACACCTTCAGTATGAGAGGGGTACTGCAAGGACAAAAGGTTTCGGTTATCATTGATGGGGGTGCTTCACACAACTTCATTGACACAACACTGCTACAGAGGAGGCACATACCCATAGTTGAATTTGAAGGACTCAAGGTGGAGGTAGCAAGAGGAAGCACCAATAGGTATATTCCAGAGATGAAGCTTACACTAGGTAGACATGACTTAGCACAAGACTTCTACGTGATGGACCTCCTTGATACAAACATCATCCTTGGAGTTCAGTGGTTTAGTACGTTGGGACCAATCACCACCAACTACAAGACTATGGAGATGCCTTTCACAGAGGAAAGTGGGAGAAAGGTAGTTCTTGGGGGAATGTAAGGAAACACGGCTAGGGTGGTTACAACAAAGCGCATGGAGGCCATTTTCAGAAGAGAGGACATTGTATATGTTGTTGAGTGTAGGATTTTAGTACGTGTGCACAGGGAAGGAAAGGCTCACTATGCACCATAGATTCATAGGATCATTGACAAACATATCAAGGTGTTTGGACCCATTCCACCTGAATTACCACTAGATAGGGGGTTTGAGCATATCATAGAGATGGAAGAGGGAGAAAAACCATTCATCACCACTCCCTACAGACACCCAAAGAAGTACAAAGATGAGATAGAAAAGGCCATCAAAGAACTTGGTCACATTAGACCAAGTTCCAGTCCTTTTTCATCTTCAATAGTACTAGTGAAGAAGAAGGATGGAAACATGCATGTGAATTGATTTTAGGGCATTGAACAAGAAAACTATTAGGAATGGGTATCCCATTATGAGGATTGATGAGTTATTGGATGAGCTCCATGGGGCAGTTTACTTCACCAAGATTGATTTACGCTCTGGCTATCATCAAATCAAAATGACGGAGCAGGACATCCCCAAAACTGCCTTCAGGTGTCACTACGACTACTATGAATTCTTAGTGATGCCATTTGGATTGACCAATGCACCAGCCACATTTCAATCTTGCATGAATCATGTCTTCAACAAGAAGTTAAGGAAGCACCTTCTAGTGTTCTTTGATGACTTGTTGATCTATAGCAGGACTTGGGAGGAACATATGCAACATGTGGAACATATTCTAGCCATCATGGAGGACGAATCCTTGTATGCAAAAGAGTCCAAATGTGAGTTTGGAATGACAGAGGTCCTCTATATGGGACACATCATCGAAGTAAAAAGGGTACAGGTACACCAAGAGAAGATCAATGACATACCTGACTAGCCCACACCTAAGACCCTTACAGAGTTGAGGGGGTTTCTCGACATTTGCAACTATTACTGGAGGTTCGTCAATGGGTTCTCACAACTTTGTGCACCCTTGACCGATCTAACCAAGAAAGGGGCTTTCAGATGGAGTATAGAGGCACAGTCGACATTTGACAAAATGAAAAAAGTAATGAGCACATGCCCAATTTTATCCCTACCAGATTTCGGCCAACCCTTCACATTGGAGTGTGATTCCTCCGAGGAGGGAATTGGGGTCATAATTATGAAGTATAGGTACCCCGTTGCCTATGAGAGCCGAAATTTGAGGTGCCCTGAGCTTCTCTATACTATCTACGATAAAGAAATGATGGTCGTCATGCATACCTTGGCCAAATTCATGCAATACTTGGTAAGAGCAAGATTTGTAGTGAGATTAGATCACAACAGCCTTAAGTGCTTCTTGGAACATAAGGACTTGAATGAGAGGCAACATAGGTGGGTTAGAAAAATACAGGCTTATGATTTTGACATTGAATTTGTCAAGGGGAAGAATAATGTAGTGGCAGATGTATTATCTAGAAGGCCATCAGTTTATGGTATGACAGATATTTCAGTTCACTGGAGGGCCCACCTCCTGGTGGAATACTCAAAAAATCAGTTCACTTGTCAGTTGATGGATGGGTGGATATAGGATGACAGCTTCATAATCATAGATGATGTCATCTACTACAAGGGCTTAATATTCTTGGTTCCTGAATTAGCCTTTAAGGCCAAGGTATTACAAGCATGTCACGATTTACTGGTGGCAGGGCACTAAGGTATTGTAAAACATACAGGAAGGTAAGGGAAAGGTTTTCATGGAAAGGTCTCAAAGAAAATGTAGTGCGCCACATCAAAGAGTCGACTACTTGCCAGGAAAATAAGGATGAGCATACACATCCAACAAGACTGTTACAACCTCTACCCATCCCAGAGCACAAATGGGAAAGAATCTCTATGGACTTCATCACATGATTGTTCAGGCCATAGGGGAAAGATTGTATTTTTGTGGTGGTGGATAGGTTAACTAAATTTGCACACTTTTTCTCCATTGCCACAAACTTCAATGCAGCACAAGTTGCATATTTATTCTTCAGGGAGATCTTCAGACTACATGGTTTACCGAAGACCATTGTTAGTGACAGAGATAACTGATTTATGAGCACCTCTTGGCAGGAGTTATTCAGACTGGTTGGCACGGACTTGACCCCTAACACTAGTTACCACCCTCAGACTGATGAGCAAACCGAAATGGTCAACAAGTGGGTGGAAGGCTACCTCAGAAATTATGTAGCAGGGCAACATAAAGCATGGGTTAGGTGGCTACACTTGGGGGAATACTGTTACAACACCACTTATCACATGTCCATTGGTATGACTCCATTCAGGTCCTTGTATAGTTATGACCCTCTCTCCTTTATAGATATTTCTTTCGGTGATAGCAGATCTCCTATGGTACAGGATTGGGTGCAGCACAGTCAGGACATACTCAGAGAATTAAAAGATCATCTACAAAGGGCACATAACCAATAGAAGGTCCAGGCAAAAAAACACAGGGTAGAGCGTACTTTTGAGGTTGGTGACTTGGTCTACTTAAGGCTCCAACCGTACAGATAGGCTTCTATCAAAAGAAGTGGAGCAGAAAATCTCCAACCCCTATTCTTTGGACCCTACAGGATCAGCAAGAAGGTAGGGATCGTGGCCTATGAACTTGAGCTTCCATAGGGCAGAAAGATACACAACGTCTTCCATGTGTCATGCTTGAAGAAGTCCATTGGTCAACACATCACCCCACTTGAGATACTTCAACCTGTTGGATCCGCCTTTGCTTTTTTTTAGCCCGTCACAAATTTCATTTTTTATGCCTGAAATCGAAAGATGGTTTTCGTATGTTCCGTCTGTGGTTTCAAAATATCTGAAGCTTTATCACACGAGCAGCGATGATTATTGTACTCTCGATACGAGTCCTACCTTTCGTAAAAATGTTTCCTCTCTGTTCTACCTCGGGATCTCATAGGTCGGATACTATAAGTCACGTATTTCACACGTCCCGAGCTACGAAACAGCGAAATCATTTTTTTTTTCACCCGGGGCAGTAACGGGAGTAAAGTTTTCCTAAACCATGAGTTAAACGTCATCGGGTTTTCGCACCTCAGCACCCACCAAATACAAAAGTTTATTGTCGTATCCCCAATAGCCGAGAACATGAGGTCCTTATTTTAGTAACTCGGGTCAAGGTTAAAAGTAAAAGCTAAACCATGGTAAAAGTTCTGTCGGAAATTCGCCACACGGCGTTTTCTTTTTTAAAAGTTACACTGTCTCAGCCCCGACTCGCGAAGTCGCGATAAGGATATAAACCTAATTAATTAATTAGTAAATCCGAGTTTATCTTCCCTTTTTATTAAGTCGTATTATCATGATCTCGCGGTTTCGCAGCTCGGCATGCAAACCTCCTGGAAACTTATTTTCGAAGCTCCGAGTTGCAATATGGAGAATATAATAATTATGAAATTAATTGAGCCCCTAATCATGATTAAGTTTTTATTAACCAAAATTGATCATCGCAGTCTCGGGTGTTAGAGGTTCAGAGTGTTAAAGTAAAATCCCCGATATAACGAGTACCGAAATATTGATTAACGTTGGTAAAACCAGATTAATTAAGCTAAATCAATACATATCCCGTGTTTCAATACTTCCACGATTTATGAGGTAACCTTATTTCTTCCATACGCCAACTGAAATGTCAAACCGCCAAAATTTATGGCATTAATTAGGAAATAGGGCAAATTGACGAATAAATATCGTATTTTTATGGTGAAATTTATTTCTAAAAATGATTTGACAGGCCTGTTCTGAAAGGTACCGAGTTTTCGAATATATATAAGAGTTGTTATGCATTTTAACAAATTCATTTCTACATTACGCAGGGCACATTATCGCTGAGCAAGCTTACTTCTGTATGTATATGTATTTCTATCGCAGAAGAGCTAAAGCACAATCTCCAGCCATGGCTCTGCGAAAAGCATCCAAAGCCAGTGTTGAGGTTTCGGGACAAGGCTCGGACAACGTTGTTGATACTTCACCTTGAAGTATCGACTCGGTCTCGAATTGGTAGTTCGTTTTGGATGTTCTGCAGGCTGAATTGGTGGATTATTCCGATGATTCCAGCGACAATGAAAAAGATGATATAACCACCAAGTATAAGATCGTCATCCAATTCAAAATGCACAAAATAGCAGCCAGACCATGATTTCTTCCATATTATGACATGGTCCAATGGGTATTAGACCATGTGGACATACCGACCAGAACCATCATGAATGAGTAGAAAGTCACCATCGGGATTTTCAGGCCGGAGCATCTGCAATCCATGTATAAGCCACCTGCAATATCCGACTATACATATGGCACCGAATTCTTGGACAAGTTCAAAGAGAAGAAATGTGTACAGTATGATAAAACCATGTCCAACTTAATAAAAGATTGGGTTTCGCATGCCGCGAAGTTCAGGGCTGACAGCCACGGCATATATTCAATAGCTTCCTTAGAACCGCAGTACAAGTATGTAGCCATGATGACATGTCGGTTATACGGGAGAGAGGGCACCTCACATTTTTTCCTTCCATGGGTGCCTCTAATGTTTCGGGTCGCTGAAGGCAGTTCCTTCGACTGGGCAAAAATGTTGTCTGATAGCTTGACCAGTCGGATCACAAAGTATCGGGCACAGAAAGAGAGCGGAAAGGCCTCTTCATTCTTCATGTCTACATACATTATGGACGTTGTTTGTTTTTTGACACCATTTCCCTTAATGAGATGGAGTTGGACTCCAGCAGAAGACGAGCCCATACATGTCTATCATTCAAAATTATGGGAAAACAAAACAGCAAGTTTTGTATACGAGATCTTCAACTGGGTGATGGTGCCTCTACATGTCACTATTTTCGGTCACCCGCCACCCAGGATCTCAGACAGTATAGTAATGAATCTGAGAAGCATAGCAGACTGGTATGTAGAAGTGGAATTTTCATACCTCATAGTTTTTGGGGCTTCTGTTCCCCCGCATGCGTTGCCATTGTTCATTCCCGACAAGCTGGCTTGCCGTGAGGTTTCCAGACAAACAGTAATCGGTGGTATAAGAAAGGATCTTAAGGGATACTCAAAGAAGGTATGGCCACCTTTTCCTGTTCATTTAAGTTCATATTCTTTATTAGATTTCGGGCATGCCAAAGCTGAGGCAACGACCCTAGAAAACCTAAAATTGGTCCTCATTGAATACAAGAAGCACGACCTGCAAAGGGTCATGAGCAATCATTTGGCCAGTTGCGGGCTCAAGAGATTTGAGCACGAGAATTCCCCCTCGGATGAAATTTTTCGAGGCGCAAGGTCCTATGTCGAGATTCTAGCTTGGATACAAATCTTGGAACCCGAGGAAAGAGCCGATGTTCTGAATTTCTAGGAACATCGATGCAGTTGTATTCCCCCAGTATTTTGGGGTGAGAGCCCAGCTACAGAGGAGGTTAAACAAAAGGGTGTCGAAAGCTCTAAAGATGCGACTCCTGATCGGGAAAAACACCAGGACAAGGGAGAGAAAACTAAGAATTCGAAAGCAAAGATCAAGACTCCTGACCCACCGAAGAAGAAGAGTCTGGTTACTACTATGGGAAAATCAACGAAGCAGATCGGAGAACCTATCACATCAGTTACTCCCCTGCAGTCAACTCAGGGAAATATCGACGCAGGGTGGATCTTCAATGAAGAGTTGAGGCCTATAAGGGTAGAAGAGCTCCCTCTGAATGAGTTATTTTTCGATAAGAAGAGGAAGGCAGTGGTAAAGAGGGAATTCTATCAGGAAGGAGAATCAACAACCAAGAAATACAAAGTCATAACTGATGGGAAGGACAGGAAGAATGAACAGTTCACAATTGAAATAGTAGGGACATTAGGAGCATATGCCTTGGCGAATCAATTTTTAGTCAGGCTTTTGAAAAACCAGCTTAAACAAAAAAATCGCCTCATCAAGACACTTGAAGCCAGACTAGCCACAGCAATAGAGACTGCCAAAGACCAGGCAAGCATAGGAATAGAACAGGCCAGGTTGGCCGATAAAAATGAGATAGAGCTACTCAAGACTAAGCTCAAGCAAGCACGGCTGGTGGTCTGGGATAGTCATATGCAAGCGAGCCAACAAAGGGATTTGATCGAACAGCTACAGGCTAGGGTGGAGATCCCCAAGAGCAAAATAATAAATATCAGGATGTTCAAATCCCAGGCGATGGAGATTCGGAGCAGAGTCTCGGTGGCCCAACGAAATTTACTCGCCAAGGTAGAAGCGATCTGGGACAACTGTTTGCTAGTCAACCAGGTTTCAGAGAACTTATCTGCTAGAGAAAGGGAAGCTGGAGCAACACAGGTCGCCTTCCAAGAGGCTGTAATAGCCACAAACAATAGGGATTCAAGAAGTACTCCCAGGTTCACCATCTCGGAGCAGACCAAAGGAAACATTCTATTAAAAGAATGCGAGCATAGCATCGCGGAAGGCAAGTTGCAAGCCAAAAAGGTAAAAAATTCCTTGGAAGAGGCCTTTAGTTCTATAGATGGTGATCTGCTAGGCATTGATAGCGGGGGTAATGCCGAGGCATTGATTCAAATGAATATGGAAAAAATCTCGCTTGATCTAAAGGAAAAAGAGGAAAGAGATTCGGTCGAGATTTCCCAAGTGACTATGGTGGACATAGTCCAAATAGACAAATGTATGATTAAACCAAGTGCGCAATTATGTGCTATCTTCATCATAGACGGAGAGATGGAAGACAAGCTGTCACAGATAGCCCGAGAATGTTACTTTTTTGAAGCCAACTGTCAAGCAGAACCGTCGAGGCTGATATCTCAGCTGGTTGAAAGATGTGTCACCTGTACCGAGCACACGCGAGGACAAACATCTGGCACCAAGTGAAGACAAAGAATAAGAAATGGAGCGATTTCTCTTCCCCCTATCATAACCAAAATTTTGTAATGATTGAGATTCTATCTTATTTGTAAAGCTGTATAAATATACCACAGAAAGAAAAGAAAGAGGTTGGACCTTTTTGTGTCGATTGTAACAGAGTTTTTACAATTTTGAGAGTTAATACAAAGCAAATATGAAGATTCTCAATTCTGTCACGACTGTGTTATGAGTTTGCTTTCTTGTATCTCATATTTCGTTTCATTTCATATTCATAACTGATGAATGCTTCGTTATAATTTAGTACGACCACTACTATAGCGAATGGGTTTTGGTTTTCTGTAATTGTTTATTGTTTTTCCTCTGTACCAGCTATTAGCAGGTGTAAGACCAGTCAATACTTTCAGAATTCTACACATATTTTATGCTACATCGGGTTACTTCCTTATAGTTTTCCTCTTCTGTTTATATGTAAGATTCTCCCTTGATAGGAGCCTTACACCATAGACAGCTAAATGTTTTTCTCCCACCTCATACATTTTATTAAGATATAACTCAGTTACGGGAAAGAGACTTTGATTTGCACCCCGTTTTATTTCCGAAACCGTAAACTCTCTTTTATTACGACCAAATTGAGACAACACTTAATTTCCCTCTGAAGTTTTCTTATTTTTACTGTTCCTCCATGACTGTCCCTGTACCAACACAACCCAATATCGAACCCGGATTATCAAATCAAACGCACATTGCCTTAAACCTTTTCGATACTATTCTTAAAACAGCTACTACCCAGGTTGAACTTGAACATTCATGGGCAGCGATTGAACAGGATATAACCATCCAGGAACATCTAGAACCTAGAAAATGCCAACATAGAAATCTTCCTTAGTTTCCTTTGCCAAAGGTTGATGTTTCTCTCTTCTCCATCCTTTACCCACTTTCGGATGCCTAGACACTGTACTTCTAAGCCTTGAGTACAGACTTTGGAACAACATCTTTTTGGCACCATTGCCAGGGACCGAAGTTACGAAATCTTTTTCCCTGGGAAAATGACATTTGTTTTTCATTGAAAGTGTTACCCTTTGATAGTGAACAAAGAGTACACACCTTTTAAGGCTTCCTAATCTTTCACTTGGCGACTCCACAAATAATAAACTAGCATCCGGTCGAAGGAATACCAGACCAAACCTGGATGGTAAGCAGATTACGCCCGTTACCGATCCCAAGAAGATTCTAAAGGTGAGAGGCTCTCTTAAGCCAACCTCTGCAGTTTACAAACCTAAAACCCCACAACTGAAGACTAAGAGTTCTTCCGAACCTTCAACTTCACGCAGTCCTCTCTTTGATACTAAAGTTTTAATGCCAAATTGCTCCAAAGTTAGGAGTGAGATTCATCTGACAATCCCCTTAGTACACAAAGGAAAGGGCCCTCTTGAAATTTCATCGGCAGTTGACATACCATCTTTCCTTCAGTTAAATTTCCCGACCTCACCAAATTTTGAAGAGTGTGTTACACATTTGGTTTCCACACCCATTGGTTCTCCTGATTTCGTCTCTTGCAAATCCGAGGAATCGAGTCCTCGCGTTCCTTATCTTTCCTCATCGTATTTTCCTCTTCACGAAGAAAATAAAGAATCCCTTTTAATTTTCCGAAACCCCCTTTACAAATTTCCACAAATAACGATGGCAGCCGCTGGAGGAGGAGGTGGAGGGTTTATAGGAGGAGGTGGAGGGTTTATCGGAGGAGGAGGGGGAGGAGCCCCTCTAGGAGGATCTGGAGGCCAAGGGCCTTCCCCCCCTCCCAGAGTGTTTGCGAAAGTTGCAGCCAGATATGCTCCCTTAGTATTGCTCGTCCCTCTACATGACCTTCCCGAAAATTACATAAAAAATTTACCCAAATTCACCGGGGAAGGGGATCTGACAGCGGCTGAACATATTAATTTCTTTGATCAATTCACAGATATCCTAGGTATCGAACATGAGGATGTATATTCGATACTTCTTGTCCAAACATTTGAAGGCCAGGTCCGAACTTGGTTTCAGAGCCTACCTGCAGCATCTATCTTGTCTTATGATGCTTTGGAAGATGCTTTCCTCAGACAATGGGGCGAGAGAAAAGACCATCTATATTATTTAACCGAATTTGGGTCTTTAAGAAAAAAGAACTCAGAAACAGTCATGGCATTTATTCAAAGATTTAACAAACTATATAACAAAATCCCAGCCGAGGTTAAACCGTCCCAACCCGCGGCCAAGCCGCGGCCAAGGTAACTTTCGCAGAGGCTTTCGAACCAGATTTTGCACTCCTTTTGCGGGAAAGAAGGGGAGCCACCCTAAACCGAATGCAGGACGATGCTATAGAAATTGAGTCAAATATGATGGCTTCTGGTAAGCTTAAAGCTAAAATAGAAACTGGAAACCGAGATACCAAACGCTTTAGAGAACAAGCAAGTCCGTCAGGGTCTAATAGATCTGCAGATGATAGGGTAGACGATATGGCCAGAGTAATTAAAGAACTGTCTAATAAAATATATAGAATGGAGCTCGAATAGGCCAAAGATGATTCTTTCCCCAAAAAGGATTTCAAGAGGAACCCCAACCCCCTGAACCAGCAAAGACAAATAAAAAACGAAGATCAAAAAATGCAAGCTCCCTTAAAGAACAAAAATTTTATAGGAGCGAACGATTTTCAAGACTTCGAAGATTCAGATAATGATGTCACGAACTTTTGTGATGACTGCACACAACCATATCTTACTTGAGAAGATTATGAGAAATCTCTAAGCACTCAACAACCATCGAATAAGGGTGAAGAAAGTGATCATGCTAACCCTTGTGAATCTCAACAAGAAACTGAGATGATGATGGTTGAGTTTCAACCTAAGTACAAATTAAGATCTAAGAGTAAGCCCACCTCAACCACTCAACCTAAGAAAATCCTTCAAAGAGGCCAAACTTATGAGCCTACTTCGGAAGAGGCCCTATTACTTAGCAGCAAAATGAAAGCAATAAGCACACAAGAGTCTGAAGTGGAAAAAGTTGAAACCCAAGCACAAGGAACCGAAACAGTAAATAAAATTATGCCTTCAACCAAGACCATGAGTAATAAAGCGGTCCATATGAATAAGTCAAAAATGAATGATTCAGAAGTCTCAACCAAAGAAACAGACAAGGTGAGCGGAGCTTTCAGTTTTGAAAATGAGATAAATAAAATTAAGATACCAATCCCTTTGGTAGAATTAACAAAAAACCCCATTTATCGGAAGCAGATTACCAAAGCGATGGGTGTCTCTGAGCTAGAAATCTAGTCTGATGTTTTAAACCTGGAAGATGACAAACCTAACATCACTTTTGGTCCCCATTTTGAAGGGGCCAAAGACACCATTGCTCCCTTTTATATAACTTTAAATGTGTATGATCAATTGCTACATAATTGCATGTTAGACTCCGGAGCCTCCCATAACGTTATGCCTAAGATTATTATGGACAAATTGGGTCTCCAGATCACCATAACTTATGGATATCTTTACTCTTTTGACTCAAGAAGGGTTAAGTGTATGGGCATGATAAAATATTTGGTAGTTACCCTGGCACAGGTCCCGGTTAAGAGTATCCTGATGGATGTGGTTATTGCAGATATTCCCCCTGCGTATGGCTTACTGTTGTCTAGGTCATGGGGAGCCAATCTGGGGGGTTCCCTTCAATTGGATATGACTTTCACCACAATTCCTATGTTTGGCGGTCAATTTACTCGGTTGTACAGAGAAACGAGATTAGCATATACAGTGAGCGACCCTCAAAACCCAAACAATTTCCCTATTTACATTGCGGACCAAGATTTAGGAAATTGTATCTTATCTTTTGATGATGGTTTGGATGGTTGTCGGGAGGAAAATGATATAGAGCCAGAAGATTCAAGTTATATGATAGAGGATCTGTGTAGCACCGGTGTCTGGAAAATGTATTTTGATGGTGCCTCATCTTGTGAAGGGGCAAGTGCAGGAGTGCTTTTAGTGGCTCCCGAAGGAAAGTTCGTGGTTCCTTTTTCCTATAGACTGCAGTGGGATATAGATTACACTAATAACGTATGTGAATATGAAGCGTTGGTCTTAGGATTAGAGGCTGCCAAGAAGATAAAGATAAATAACTTAGAGGTATACGAAGATGCAGAGTTAATAGTCAAGCAAATAAACCGACAATACCAAGCCAAGCATCCCAGACTAAGATCATACAGAAATTGTGCCTGGGATCTCATGGAAAACTTTTTCTCCTCCGTAAATGTTCACTTTATCCCTCGCGCAGAGAATTTACATGTTGATGCATTGGCTAAAGAAGCTTCAACCTTCTCTCCTCCCACGACCTTCAAATTGAAGTATCACATTGAAATCAGACACAGACCATCTATACTAGACAATATCCAACACTGGCAGGTCTTTGAGGATGACGAACAAATTAAGAAATTTCTTGAAGCAGTGGGTGAATTCTTCGAAACTCATGCAGACCAAGAAAATCAAAATGACCCGATATGGATCATGAAAGAAGGGGAAGATCCTAAAGCTTTCCAAGAAAAAATTGTTGATCATCGTATGTTGGTCCTTAAAAACAACTAGATTCCGAAAGGATTGATTCCTTTAGAAAGAATTTTTTATCAGAACGATGTACCTGTAAAATCCACTTTACAACCCCAACCAGAAGAAGTGGAAGACTGTGATATAGGAACTGAAGCAAAATCCAGTATAGTAAAAATATCCAAGTTCCTTCCTCCCAAAAAAAAAAGTAAGTATAAAGACCTACTCAGACAGTATAAGGATGTTTTCTCCTGGTCTTATGATGAGTTAAGAACATATGACACTTCCGTAATTGATCACAAGATACCTTTGAAGCCTGGGGTCAAACCATTTAGGAAAAATCTTAGACATATCAACCCCATTTTGTTACCTGTGATCGAAAAAGAAGTTACGAAACTTTTAGACGTGAAAATAATCGTACCTCTGAGATATTCGGACTGGGTAGCAAACCTGGTCCCGGTTAGGAAAAAGAGCGAGGAAATCAAACTGTGTGTGGATTTCAGGAATCTTAATAAGTCATCTCTCAAGGACAACTATCCGCTGCCCCAAATGGACCATGTGTTAGAGAAGGTAGTTGGAGCTAACCGAATGTCTATGATTGACGAGTTCTCTGGTTATAATCAAATCACCATGAATGAACAAGACAGGGAGAAAACTACTTTCACTACACCATGGGGTACGTTCATGTATGACAAAATGCCTTTTGGTTTGATGAATGCAGGGGCCACATTCGAGTGTGCTATGGACATCGCTTTCATAGGAGAAAGGGATAAGTTTGTAGTCATTTACCTCAACGATTTGACGGTTTTCTCTAAAATCGACGAAGAACACTTGATGCATCTTAAACAAACTTTCGAAAAATTCCACAAGTTTGGTCTATCTTTAAACCCGAAGAAAACACATTTCGCCATGTGGGAAGGTAATCTTTTGGGTCATATCATATCTAGGGATGGAATCAAGATTGATCCTAAGAGGATTGATGCAATAGATACTATAAATATTCCCAAAAATGTAAAAGAGATTCAATCTTTCTTAGGAAGAATAAAAATTTTATGAAGGTTTATCCCGAATTTCGCTGAGATTGTAAAATTGATCACAGGTATGTTGAAAAAGGACAGCGAAGTAAAATGGATAATCGAGGCCAAAGCATCATTCACACATATTAAGAGAGTCATAAGCGAGGCACCTGTGTTAGCGAGCCTAGACTATCTGAAAGATTTTCTTATTTTCTCATTTGCTTCCGAACACACTATCGTCGTGGTGCTCCTACAAAAGAACGAAGAAGGATTCGAACAACCGATCGTCTTTTTCAGCAAGAGCCTTAGAGACGCAGAACTGAAGTATGATATAATAGAAAAACAGGCTTATGCCATGGTAAAAGTATTAAAGGCATTTAGAACGTATGTACTAAACTCAAAGATAATTGCATACGTGCCTACCAGTTCTGTGAAAGATATATTGGTACAACTAGACGACGATGGAAAAAGAGGGCGATGGCTCGCCAAAATCCAAAAATTTGATTTGGAAGTCAAACCGACCAAATTGATAAAAGGGAAAGGCCTGGACAAACTCTTAGTTGAGTCGAATTTCAGAGCCCTAGATATCAATTGCCTGTAGGAAGGCGACGAAGACATGAACCTAAACGAGCTGAATGAGGAAACAGGTCCAAACAATATTGAAGAGAAGTTCATATCGTCAGGCTGGTACAGAGACATAGTGTCATACCTGCTAACTCTAAAATGCCAAAATGAGCTATCACCATATAAATCCAAAACTTTAAAACTCCATGCAGTTAAATATTGTATCGTCGAAGGCTAGCTATATTAGAAAGATCCACTTGGTTTCTTGCTAGTCTGTTTAGTCGAATCGGAAACTCAGCGGGTTATAGATGAATTTCATGAGGGAATCTGTGGGGGGCATCACGCTTGGAGAGCTACAACTTACAAGATTCTGAGGGCTGGGTACTACTGGCCAAAACTTTTCTCGGACGTTAATGCTAAAGTACATGCCTGCAACCCTTGTCAACTATTTGCAGGTAAACAGAAGCTCTCGGCACTGCCCTTAGTTCCAGTCAAATCTGAAGCCCCATTTCAGCAATGGGGTCTAGACTTCATAGGTGAGATTAATCCCCATTCCAGTGCTCAACACAAGTGGATCCTGACCGCAACAGATTATTTTACTAAATGGGTGGAAGCCATCCCAACCAAAAGGGCAACAAACTCGGTGGTAATCAATTTCTTAGAAGACAACATTTTTTCAAGATTTGGTTGCCCTCGGAAGATAGTTACTGACAATGCCCAAGATTTTAAATCTATGGCTATGATCAGTTTCTGTCAGAAGTATAACATCATTCTCGGCCATTCCACAACATATTACCCATAGGGAAATGGATTGGTCGAATCATCTAACAAGAGCCTGGTAAATATAATCAAGAAAGTATTGGATAAAAATAAAAGGTCTTGGCATGTGCACTTAAAATACGCATTGTGGGAGAATCGCATAAGCACAAAAAGGTCGATCGGAATTTTTCCTTTCCAGATGGTATATGGGACCGATGTTGTGCTACCTATAAACCTAGTTCTCCCAGTGATGAAGTTATGGCAAGATCAAAATGAAGAACCCAATCATGTCACCAGAAAGATAAATCAATTGATCGAGGTTCAACAACATAGAGTCGAAGTAGATGAAAAGATGCAGAAGTACCAAGATGACATGAAGGAATTATTCGACCGCAAAGCAAAGGACAGAGATTTCCTCCCAGGTGATTCAGTGTTAAGGTGGGATGCAAGAAAGGAAGAAGCGGCAAAACATGGCAAATTTGACCACCTCTGCTATGGGTCATTCAGGGTCTCGGCTTTGGAAGGAAAAAATTCTTCCCTACTGGAAAATATAGATGATGAAGTCCTCAACGCCCCTGTCAACGGGCGGTATCTGAAGCATTATATGATGTAACAGTCACCAAACTCAAATATATATATATATATATATATATATATATATATATATTGTGTACATATATATATTTTTCATTTAAACATTGCTCTTGATTTTCTTTTTTCGTTCAAGAACTTTCGACACATTTCGGATAATCTTCGTATTTGCCTCTTACAGGATTCCAGGTGCACACAAAACGGTAGGAAAAGTAAACCGAAAGTTGGTCTCAAAAATAAATCAGCTTAAACAGGTGATATCCAAGAAATCTGATATTTTGCAAATAAATTGAAATGAAAAGGTATAGATGAGTTCTCCTAAAGGACATGTTTTAAAGGAATATTAAAAGAATCCAAGGTTAACGTCATTCAAACAGCAATATCGTATGAACTGATAAATAACAAAATTGTTTCTTTGTTTAATCAGAAGTTAAAATAAATTAAATAATTCACCCAATTTAAAAGCAGTCAGTCAAAGTAAAGTATCCTCGAAAAAGATCTACATGATTCAGTTCCAAATTTTTGACCTTTGCATTTTCAGCCCGTAAGTCACCGCCTGTCACCCTTTTCTATCTCCGGGTTTACCTTTTGAAAAGTCAGCATCTTTCCGTTTCGCATAAGAAGGGATAAGAGTTTTTGTTTCAACCTTATGAGCTTCAAAGAAGATTGTGAAAAGAGGGTGGGTCTTCACAACTCCTCGATCCCTTGCTAAACGAAGAGATGCCTAAAGTGATCCTAACTTTCCTAGGCTTTTCAACCACATCGGAGGATTGAGGCTTGCTCAAATAGAATGCCTTGAGAAAGTTATTTTCCCTTTTTCCCCTGAGAACGAAGGTGTTGTGAAGGTCAAGGGAAGGTTGGTACCGAGTAATCAAAGTAAGTTGACAGACCTATAATGCAAAATATTACACAGATATCAACCTTGATACAAACTGATTGCCCCCATCTTCGTGCTCTAAAAAGAAAATTATAAGACAGGTGTTGAAAGGAAATTCAGAAATGATTGCCCCCACCTAGTCCAAGAGACGATGAAAGGAAATTCAGAAATGATTGCCCTCACCTCAGCATTTAAATGCATAACTATATTCCGAAGTGGTGAAAGGATATTCAGTAAAAGGGGCCAGATAACTTCACCGGGGTACTGAACAGGCTCATTGGCAATGAAGCAATATCTGAGATATATGTAAGGCTGTTATACATAAATATCACTCTACTCTGGTAACCAATTCTTTTTAAAAACTTGATCTACATCCCAAGTTCAGACAGGACTTCCCAATTAAAAACATATAATCTTCTTCTTTTGATGCAAGTTGATAGCCGCAAGATCTGTTGGGTCTCCTAGAACTGTTTTGATTGTCTTAAAGCAAACCTGAAATTAGTAGCGGGAAAGGGAAAGTCGTGAAAGGGACTGCAGCTAAGTTTAAAAAGAGTATCTGAGTTTGTAAAAGCTTTTTGAGGTAAAGAACGAAGTCTCTTTCCCCCTTCGATACCCTGTTCTTAGGAACCTTTTCGCCAGATTGAAGCTATTGACTCAATTTACTCAATATTGGCGCGTGGTCTACTGTTCTTCCCACCTTATAAGAAAGCGGGATCCCTAGTTGGAGCCTATGTTGGAGCAACCTTTTTTTTTTTTTAGCCCGTCACAAATTTCATTTTTTATGCCTGAAATCGAAATATGGTTTTCGTATGTTCCGTTTGTGGTTTCAAAATCTCTGAAGCTTTATCATGTGAGCAGCGATGATTATTGTACTCTTGAGATGAGTCCTACCTTTCGTAAAAATGTTTCCTCTTTGTTCTACCTCGGGATATCGTAGGTCGGATACTATAAGTCACGTATTTCACACGTCCCGAGCTACGAAACGGAGAAATCATTTTATTTTTTTTCACCCGGGGCAGTAACGGGAGTAAAGTTTTCCTAAACCATGAGATAAACGTCATCAAGTTTTCGCACCTCGGCGCTCACCAAATACAAAAGTTTATTGTCATAGCCCCGATAGCCGAGAACACGAGGTCCTTATTTTAGTAACCCAAGTCGAGGTTAAAAGTAAAATCTAAACCATGGTAAAAGTTATGTCGGCAATTCGCCACTCGACGTTTTATTTTTTAAAAGTTACACCGTCTCAGCCCCGACTCGCGAAGTCGTGATAAGGATATAAACCTAATTAATTAATCACTAAATCTGAGTTTATCTTCCCTTTTTATCAAGTCGTATTATCGCGATCTCACGATTTCGCAGCTCGACATGCAAACCTCCCGGAAACTTATTTTCAAAGCTCCGAGTCGCGATATGGCGAATATAATAATTATGAAATTAATTGAGCCCCTAATCACGATTACATTTTTATTAACCAAAATCGATCATCGCAGTCTCGGGTGTTAGAGGTTCAGAGTGTTAAAGTAAAATCCCCGATATAACGAGTACCGAAATATTGATTAACGTTGGTAAAACCGGATTAATTAAGCTAAATCAATACATATCCTGTGTTTCGATGCTTCCACGATTTACGAGGTAATCTTATTTCTTCCATAAGCCAACTGACATGTCAAACCACCAAAATTTATGGCATTAATTAGGAAATAGGGCAAATCGACAAATAAAGATCGTATTTTTATGGCGAAATTTATTTCTAAAAATGATTTGACAGGCCTGTTCTAAAAGGTACCGAGTTTTCGAATATATATAAGAGTTGGTATGCATTTGTTACATTACGCAGAGCACATTATCACTAAGCAAGCTGACTTCTGTATGTATACGTATTTCTATCATAGAAGAGCTAAAGCACAATCTCCATCCATGGCTCTGGGAAAAGCATCCAAAGCCAGTGTTGAGGTTTCGGGACAAGGCTCGGACAATGTTGTTAATACTTCACCTTGAAGTATCGACTCGGTCCTGAATTGGTCATTCGTTTCAAATGTTCTGCAGGCTAAATTGGTGGATTATTCCAATGATTCCAGCGACAACGAAAAAGATGATATAACCACCAAGTATAAGATCATCATCCAATCCGGAATGCACAAAATAGCAGCCAGGCCATGATTACATGCATATTATGACATGGTCCGATGGGCATTAGACCATGTGGACACACCGACCAGAACCATCATGAATGAGAAGAAAGTCACCATCGGTACTTTCAGGCTGGAGCATCTGCAAGCCATGTATAAGCTGCCCGCAACATCCGACTATACATATGGCGCCGAATTTTTGGATGAGTTCAAAGAGAAGGAATGTGTACAGTATGATAAAACCATGTCTAGCTTAATAAAAGATTGGGTTTCGCATGCCGCGAAGTTCAGGGGTGACAGCCACAGCATATATTCAATAGATTTCTTAGAACCGCAGTACAAGTGTGTAGCCATGATGACATGCCCGTTATACGGGAGAGAGGACACCTCACATTTTTTCCTTCCATGGGTGTCTCTAATGTTTTGGGTCTCCGAAGGTAGTTCCTTCGACTAGGCGAAAATGTTGTCTGATAGCTTGACCAGTCGGATCACAGAGTATCGGGCGCAGAAAGAGAGCGGAAAGGCCTTTTCATTCTTCATGTATGCATACATTATGGATGCCATTTGTTTTTTGACACCATTTCCCTTAATGAGCTGGAGTTGCACTCTAGCAGAAGACAAGCCCATACACGTCTATCATTCAAAATTATGGGAAAACAAAGCAGCAAGTTTCGTATACAAGATCTTCAACTGGGTGATGGTGCCTCTGCGTGTCACTATTTCCGGTCACCCGCCACCCAGGATCTCGGACAGTATACTAACAAAAATAAGCAGCGTAGCAGACTGGTATGTAGAAGCCGAATTTTCATACCTCAGAGTTTTTGGAGCTTCTGTTCCCCCGCATGCGTTTCCATTGTTCATTCCCGACAAGCTGGCTTTCCGTGAGGTTGCCAGACAAACAATAATCGATGGTATAAGCAAGGAGCTTAAGGGATACTCAAAGAAGGTATGACCACCTTTTCCTGTTCATTTAAGTTCATATTCTTTATTAGATTTCAGGCATGCCAAAGCTGAGGCAGCAGCCTTGGAAGACCTAAATTTGGTCCTCATTGAATACAAGAAGCACGACCCACAAAGGGTCGTGAGCAATCATTTGGCCAGTTGTGGGCTCAAGAGATTTGAGCACGAGAATTCCCCCCTGGATGACATTTTCCAAGGCGCAAGTTCCTATGCCGAGATTCTAGATCAGATACAAACCTTGGCACTCGAGGAAAGAGCCGATGTTCTGAAGTTCCAGGAACATCGACGCAGTTGTCTTCCCCCAGTATTGCGGGGTGCAAGTCCAGCTACGGAGGAGGTTAAACAAAAGGGTGCCGAAAGCTCTAAAGATGTGACTCCCGATCGGGAAAAACACCAGGACAAGGGAGAGCAAACTAAGAATTCAAAAGCAGAGATCAAGACTCCCGACCCGCCGAAGAAGCAGAGTCTGGTTACTACTCCAGGAAAATCAGCGAAGCAGATCGGAGAACCTATCGCATCAGTTACTCCCCTATAGTCAACTCAAGGAAATATCGATGCAGGGTGGATCTTCAATGAAGAGTTGAGGCCTATAAGGGTAGAAGAGATCCCTCTGAATGAGTTCTTTTTCGATAAGAAGAGGAAGGCAGTGGTAAAGAGAAAATTCTATTAGGAAGGAGAATCAACAGCCAAGAAATACAAAGTCATAACTGATGGGAAGGACAAGAAGAATGAACAGTTCACAACTGAAATAGCAGGGACATTAGGAGCATATGCCTCGGCGAATCAATTTTCAGTCGGGCTTTTGAAAAACCAGCTTAAACAAAAAAATCTCCTCATCAAGACACTTGAAGCCAGACTAGCCACAACAACAGAGACTGCCAAAGACCAGGCGAGCGTAGGAATAGAACAGGCCAGGTTGGCCGATAAAAATGAGATAGAGCTACTTAAGACTAAGCTCGAGCAAGCACAGTTGGTGGTCCGGGATGGTCAGATGCAAGCGAGCCAACAAAGGGATTTGATCGAACAGCTACAGGCTAGGGTGGAGATTGCCGAGAGAAAAATAATAAATATTTAGATGCTCAAATCCCAGGTGATGGAGATTCGGAGTAGAGTCTCGGTGGCCCAACGAAATTTACTCGCCAAGGTAGAAGCGATCCGGGACAACTGTTTGTTAGTCAACCAAGTTCCAGAGAACTTATCTGCTAGAGAAAGGGAAGCTTGAGCAGCACGGGTCACCTTCCAAGAGGTTGTAATAGCCACAAACAACAGGGATTCGGTAAGTACTCCCAGGTTCACCATCTCAGAGCATACCAGAGGAAACATTCTATTAAAAGAATGGGAGCATAGCATCCCGGAAGGCAAGCTGCAAGCCAAAAAGGTAACAAATTCCTTGGAAGAGGCCTTTAGTTCTATACATGGTGATCTGCTAGGCATTGATAGCGGGGGTAATGCCAAGGCGTTGATTCAAATGAATATGGAAAAAATATCGCTTGATCTAAAGGAAAAAGAGGAAAGAGATTCGGCCGAGATTTCCCAAGTGACTATGGTGGACATAGTCCAAATAGACAAATGTATGATTAAACCAAGCGCGCAATTATGCGCTATCGACATCATAGACGGAGAGATGGAAGATAGTTTGTTGCAGTTAGCCCGAGAATGTTACTTTTTTGAATCCAACTGTCAAGCAGAACCGTCGAGGCTGATATCTCAGCTGGTTGAAAGATGTGTCACATGTACCGAGCACGTGCGAGGACAAACGTCTGGCACCAAGTGAAGACAAAGAAGAAGAAATGGAGCGATTGCTCTCCTCCCTATCATAACCGAAATTTTGTAACGATTGAGATTCTATCTTATTTGTAAAGTTGTATAAATATACCACAGAAAGAAAAGAAAGAGGCTGGATCTTTTTGTGTTGATTGTAACATAGTTTTTACAATTTTGAGAGTTAATACAAAGCAAATCTAAAGATTCTCAATTCCGTCATGACTATGTTATGAGTTTGCTTTCTTGTATCTCATATTTCGTTTCATTTCATATTCATAACTGATGAATGCTTCGTTATAATTTAGTACGACCACTACTATAGCGAATGGGTTTTGGTTTTATTAATTGTTTACTGTTTTTCCTCTGTACCATCTATTAGCAGGTGTAAGACCAGTCAACACTTTCAGAATTCTACATATATTTTATGCTACATCGGGTTATTTCCTTATAGTTTTCCTCTTCTGTTTATACGTAAGATTCTCCCTTGATAGGAGCCTTACACCATAGACAACTAAATGTTTTTCTCTGACCTCATACATTTTATTAAGATATAACTCAGTTACGGGAAAGAGCCTTTGATTTGCACCCCGTTTTATTTCCAAAACCGTAAACTCTCTTTTATTACGACCAAATTGAGACAGCACTTAATTTCCCTCTGAAGTTTTCTTATTTTTACTATTCCTCCATGACCGTCCATGTACCAACACAGCCCAATATCGAATCTGGATTATCAAATCAAACGCACATTTCCTTAAACCTTTTCGATACTATTCTTAAAACAACTACTACCCGGGTTGAACTTGAACGTTCATGGGCAGCGATTGAACAGGATATAACCATCCAGGAACAGCTGGAAGCTAGACAACGCCAACACATAAATCTTCCTTAGTTTCCTTTGTCGAAGGTTGACGTTTCTCTCTTCTCCATCCTTTACCCACTTTCGGATTCCTAGACACTGTACTTCTAAGCCTTAAGTATAGACTCTGGAACAACACCACCCTTAGATGAAGAGGGGCAATTGATACTAATGACGGAGGAAATACTAGAGGTTCAGGAGAAGAAACTCGGGAGGAGGAGCATCAAGGAATACTTAGTCAAATGGAAGGACTTGCGTATTGAGGATGCTACGTGGGAGAATGAACAGATGATATAGGAGACAAGCTCAAAATTGCTTGTGGACAAGAATTTTCTAGCAGGGGAGATTGTAATGTCCATCACCTCTTAATGAAGAGGTTTGGAGAAACTCAGTAGTCTAGTCATCCCCACTAGACTATAGTCTCATGTTGCATGGGGAAAAGTCAGCCAAACTCAATGTTATAATTTGAAGTTGACTTGAAAAGGTAAAAAGTAACTCACTAAAGAATTAGAACGCTTGAGGTTGAGTTAGGAGTTGAACCTAAGGGTTATCGTAACTCAACAGAGGAATAGAAATGAGGTATAAAGGAAATCCTAGGGCGCACCTCTCATGTATCTTGGATTATTATTGCAAATTTCTTTTGGGCTCTTGAGCACACTATTTTGAGGGTTTTGAGAATACAAACCCTAGAGAACAATTTGGTGGTGAAAGATTCCACCTATCTTGTTCCAAGATTGATCTCGGGGATGAAATACTCCACCCATGCCATTCTACATCATTCACATGTATCATCACTCATCCAGGACGTCTACAGGTCATACCCTTGAGGGTTTTCAGCATGAGGGCACACCATTAAGTGAGGGAAGTTTGATCCAAGAGATTGGCATGGATTTGGGACATTCTAGCACTTGGGTTTTTCTTACAGGGCCTTGATCATCAATTCTAGTGCATTTTGAGAGGGTTATTTTTTTTGGATGATTTCCTAGAGCATTGGCATGATTTGGAGAGAAGGGGAGCGCTATAGAGATTCATATCTACTCAGTTTGGAGGGGTTATACTTCAGATATGACCTTGAGACTTCACCTAGTGACTTGCAGTGTCTCGATCTATCTTTCTAGGGAGTTTCAAGGTATTTGGAGGTCTCTTTCATATGGGACGAATTATTGGGCATTGACAAGATCCAGGAGGGCACAACTTCACTTAGGGTTTCAACATTTGGAGGAGCATCCCTTGGTATTTTGGCATGAAACTTCAGGAGGGGGTTCTACTCACCCCGGTCTATCATTCTATAGGATTTGGAGTCATTTGGAGGCTTTCATCACCCAGGCCGAAATATTGGGTCTTCTTATCTCTTCAAGAGGACCTGCCATCAACCAGGGGGTTTGGACTTGACCCTGGTACTTCTTGTATTGGTCTTCATTTTGTATCTAGCCTTTGGAGGCTTACATATTCTTATCGAGAGCTTTTTGTAGCAGCTCATATATTCTCTCTTGGAGATATCTAATGTTATTCCATATCTGCATCCTTATTGTATCAAGTTCTTGCTTATTATATCAATAAAAGTCAGATCTATGTTGTTTGGTTCCATATCTTATGTTATTGGTCATATCTTGTATGCCATTGTTATATCTTCAAAAATATGCTTGTTAATTGAAATATAAACCCTAAGACATAACTCAGAAGTAAACCTGCAAGCAAACACACATCTATCAGTAAACAGTGAGCAGTTAGTGTTCCAAGCGAAAAAAAATTGGCTTAAGAACATTATACTGTGAGGTGCCCAAGGCACAAGGAAAACAATCCACTTTGCAAGAAGTAAAAATGACCAAAAATCATGTTTCCCAATGCAATATTTTATTTCTCCAATGCAACAAATCAATTACTAATGCCTTTTCTATTGGGTTAATGGAGTCACAAGGAGCTTAGAGAAGTTACCTCCTTGGGGCTGTAAGCCCTTTTACTCCCTAAGGCAAGTTTCTCTAAGCTAGGGTTTAAGCTAAGAGGGTGTATGCCCTTATACTTCTCTTACACTACAACAAATCCATGTGATTTGCTCCCTTTTTTGCTTCCAAAGATGGTTTTAATGTATTTTTCTTCAATTTTTTGAACAAGTCAGCACTATTTATCGGGATGGAGCTATTCATGGCGTTTTTTGCATCGAACACAAAATTTAGGCACTAATAGCATTGGAAATTTCTCCCCATTTAGCGTCGTACATTGTGCCCCAGTTAGCGCCAGAAATGACACCTCATTTAGTACCAACAATTGTGCCTCGTTTAGCGCCTGATTTAGCACCCTAGTTAGCGCCACAAATTACACCAGAAGTAGCGCTAGATTTAGCGTCAGATGTATCCAAATTAACCTAAATAGTTAATTAGTTGAGGTGTTGGGGTTAAGTGGATAGGGGATTTGAAGATTTAGGGATTTGGGGTACAAGGATTAAGGGTTAATGGATTAGGGGTTAGGGTTTAAGGTATTAAGGGTCAAGGGCTAAGGGATTTGGTGCTTACAGGTTAGGTAGTTTAATGGTTAATGTATTAGGGATTATGGGCTAGGGGATTAATGTTTAATGGATTAGTGGTTTATGGATTAAGGGATTAGGAATTAGTGAGAAGTGTTAGGGGATTAGGGGATATTTTGTTAAGGGATTATTGATTAACTAAGGTTGATGACTTAAGGGTTAATTAGGGATTAGGGCTTAACTAGGCTTTGAGGGTCAATGGATCAGGGTTTAGGGGAGTTAGGGCTTTGTCAGAATTACTCTCTTTAAATTTCATGGAACCTCTTCCAACACGACAATCACCAATGTCATCCACTGATGTCACATGGTGAGTAGTGAATGGGGCCAACGTTGAAATTTCTTCAAACTGTTAATGCATGCATTGAAATATGACACGGTTAGAATAGACACAATGTGCCTTAACGGTATGTGAGGTTTTCAAGACTCAAGGATACATGATGTCCTCACATAATCTTTGAGATCGTCCACATTTGCATCAGTGTTCATCATGTAGTCTCATTACCGTCATTTGTCATTCACATATATGGAATGATTGTCAAAACTCTCTTAAAATGTCATGGATTAATTTATTCCAAACACATCACCAATGCCATCCATCAATCTCTCACGGTGAGCAGTGAATGGGGTTTAGCGTCGAATGTGCCTAAATAGTTAATTAGTTGAGGTGTTGGGGGTTAAGTGGATAGGGGCTTTGAGGATTATGGGATTTAGAGATTTGGGGTACAAGGATTAAGGGTTAAGAGAATAAGGGATTAGGGTTTAAGGGATTAAGAGTCAAGAGATAAGGGATTTGGCGCTTATGGGTTAGGTAGTTTAATGGTTAATGGCTTAGGGATTATGCGCTAGGGGATTAATGTTTAAGTGCTTAGGGCATAGGGGTTTATGGATTAATGGGATTAAGGATTAGTGTTTAAGTGTTTAAGGGTTGATGGCTTAGGGGTTAGGGGATTTAGGGATTTTTGTGGTAAGGGATTAATGATTAACTAAGGTTAAGGGCTTAAGGGTTTAGGGATTAGGGCTTAACTAGTATTTAAGAGATTTATGGCTTTTGTGGTAAGGGATTAGTGATTAACTAAGGTTGAGGGTTTAAGGGTTTAGGAATTTGGGCTTAATTAGGCTTTAAGGGTCAATGGCTTAGGGGTTAGGGTTTAGGTCAAATTTTGACATGGTTAGATGAGACACATGCCTTGATGGTATGTGATATATGATATATGGTGTCAGGTATTGATGTTGAGAGGAGGATGCACTCAACATCCTTACAGTGTGATCTACATCCAAGGACATGAATAGAGCATTAAGGACAACATCAATTGTCATAGCAGAAGGAAGTAATCCTATGTGTCTTCATGAACATATGTTGATATAACTTTTGTGTCTTCATGAACATATGTTGATATAAAATGGATGGAAGAAGCATACAAGTAATCCTATTTTTTTCTGCCAACAATTCATACCATATCTTGAACACTTTAACGATATTGCAATAGGTGATTTGTATTGACACAAATAATACTGAACCATTTCAAATGCTAGGCTATAAGAATCATTATTTTTTAAACATGGATTACAAACAATTCTGAAATCTAGAATTGTTGGTCATTAACATCATTGTCTGCAACAATGCCATCTAGTGTATCATTGTCAATGTTCATATGATCTTTCAAGTAGTTAATATTATCACCATCCTCATCTTGACCTACATCATCTTCATCGTCATTGAAATTTGACTATAGATCATCCATATTCTTATCAGATGTATTTGGATCATCATTTTGTATACCATCCATATTGTTGTCTTCCATAACATCATCTAACTTCAGATTGTTGTCTTCTTGTGCATGAACATAACCATCTTCAACATCATCATGGATGTTAATTTCTTCGATGTTCTTTTATCCATCTCTCTCATTTTGTTTGCCACCATTGTTTTTCTCAATATTCACTAATGCATCGTCAAATACATGCCTTAATCTTGGATCATAATGTATGACAAACAACCATTTCAGGTCCAGAATATCTTCATAGAAAAATACCTACACATGAACGAGTACAATATACATATATTAGACATATGTTATAACAATTTTATTGATTCATAAACACATGTATATATTCACAATAAACAATGTATTAATACATTATTGATCACTACCATTTATCGCAGTTTGAGTTAAAGAAATACTTGCTCACAATGAATTGGTAGAACAAAAGCCTCTTTATCCTCCGGTAGGAACCTTGAGGAATCTATAGAAAACAATCCACTATGGGTATCATGTCTTTGTGTCCTCTCAAATGCTTCTACAACATTTAAAAGAGTGATAATCCGACTCAATAATTTCTTGTATTTTCCCAACATATTGTAGATTTCCTTCCATAATATTCTTATCTTTTGAGCTTGATCGACTGGATTTCTTGAAGTCAACCATGATGCCACAATCAAAGGATCATCTCTTTACATCTAATGTTCTACACGATATTTCCTCTAGACATGTTGATTTAATCTTCTGTTATGTTTGAATCTATACCCGCATCTTTTCTTTGATTTTGAATTTCTTCAGTAACCCATTCTAGTGTGCAATCTTTGCCCCATTCCCCTTATAGATCAGTAGGAAATGGGGTATTCTGTGGGTTTGATCTCTTAAATTGTTTCCTTGCTTCTAACACTTCTTCTCTTTTTTTATGATACAAATCAATCCATTTGTTCATAAAGTCCATGTGGTACATAATGAACTTGTCGAGTATAGCACTTCCGTCTACACCTATTACATGTCAGCAAGTTTATTTCAAACTTCAAAGGCCATTTTGTTAATTGGACAAATAAATTACAGATTAAATTAATTATTGCAATAAAAACAACCACAATGAAAATGAATTTACTTACTAATTTCTACTTGAACACCATTAGATTGTGGTTTTTCTCCATCAATAATATATGATGCTCGTCCTTCATCCCATAAGCATAAACCATCTTCGAAATCCTTACCAAGGAATTCACATAGGAAGAAAAATGCTTCATTCAATACATACCCTTCATCCATGCAACCGTCTGGATGTTCCTTTTATCGGACATATCCTTTTAGAGTTTTCATATATCTCTTAAAGAAAAAACATCCACCTCGTTGATACGACACCCGACAATTCAATGTCATCGACTAGGTGTATAAGTAAATGGACTTGTAGGTCCATGAAACTTGTAAGGAGATCCTTCTCAAATACACATACAATTTCTGCAATTTTCTTCTTCCATTTTGGCACTTTACATTCGTGGATCTCCTTGGATGTCACGCACCTAATATAAGAATTGTAAATTAGTATGAACCTTTAGGAAAAAATTAAAATGAAATACAATATCTCTAATATGTCTCTCACACATGAACATTCCATGCCACATACCTTGCAAATGTTGATAATTCACTTATGGCATTCCTCAAGTCAACGGTAAGACATGAATCCTTCCTAATTGTCAATGGCATGATATGTTGTCAGACACAATAGAATATTAGAATATATAAATGATGATATATAATACCTTCATAAATGTCACCCATAAAATTATGAAATTCATGTGTTTTAAATCATGTGATATGTCCATCAACTGTAAAAGATTTAACCAATGATGACCCATAGCCAATAGGTGTCCTTATTGAACGCATGACATTTTTTAGTTGGTCTAGCTCTTTCTTTTTCAAAATCCACGAAGATTTTACATATGATTCATTTTCCATGTTTGGCCACAAATGTTTTCTATCTAATTTGGTACGTGAAAGAGCAATATCTCTCCTCGAAGACAAGGTGTCCTTCTCTTTACCTAATATATGTCGAAATATTGAATATTGGACATTTTTTAAGGTGTGCATAGGATCTAATAGGTGAGATATTAATAGATCCTTCCAGTAAGGGAGATCATAAAATATGGATTTCCTTTTCATCCCTTATGGCATCTTAATTATAACTTGTTTTGGTTCTTCAATAGAATCACCCCCATCAAAAAAACCCTGCCAAGCTTTCAATTCAGCATCTTCATACTTCCTAAGCCAATTAGTTGGACCCATAATCATGGGAGGGCCTCTATTTTCAACTTTTCCATCAAATTGTTTCTTATGGCGGTTTCTAAACCTATGATCTGGTGGTAAAAAAACCCTGTTGTTTGCATAAATAAATTTATGTAGATCTTTAGAATACCGCCTTTGAAATTGTTCTGCACATCTTGTACATGCAAATATCCCCTTTTTTTGAAGCCCTGCAATTCAATAAGTAAGGTTAATAACATAAAAATAATAGTATAAAATTGAGTATGAGAGTTGGGATGAAAAAAAATTATTAGTATAAATACGTAAAAAAAATTGTCTCACTGGAACAAACACCAAGTCCTAGGAAATCATGAATAGTCCAACATATCACACCATACAACATGAAGGACCTATTTGATGGAGGACCTGATATGTCATACATTCTTATGCCTTTCCATAGCAATTGCATCTCATCAATAAAAGGCGCAAGATAAACATCCATGTTTTTAACTTGATGTTTTCCTGGAATAATGAGAGTCAGTATAAGGTGCTCATTTCTAACACTTATCCATGGAGGAATATTGTATAAATATTACTGGCCAAACACTATAATTTGAGCTCATGAAAGAAAATGGGCACACTCCATCAATTGCAAGACCACACCTGATACTACGGGGTTCATCTTTGAATTTTCTTGGCCATTTTTCCTCTATGCATTTCAATAATTTGGAATCGACCAAAATTCACATGAATCCATATTTACTCCTATTCTTTGCATGCCATTCCATCAATTGTGCAAGTGACTCGCAAAGAAACATTCTTTGAAGTCTAGGTATAACTTGCATGTGACGTAAAACCTTCTTTGGAACTGTAGGACCTTTTACATCTGTACGATATCTCTTCTCTTTGCATACAGGGCATTCTACCTTGTCTTGATATTCATCTCTGTATAAAATGAAATCATTTATACATGAATGAGTTTTATTATATTCAATCCCCAACTCAACCAACGATGGATGCACCTCTCTGCAAGTTGATGGCAACAAATTCTCTTCAGGAAATATTTTGGTTTTTAGTGCCCTGTAAGATTTCCAATGATTAGATCAATTGAATGTTTTTGACTTATGATGAACATGTTTGATATGTCAATATATATTAGGACTATTCATAAACGAATTACGTACACCAATTGACAATGCATTGTAAGAAATAGATTTCAACTCACTTCAATAGGGTGGTGAATCCTTTGTCTGACCAACCAAATAGTGTCTTGATTTCTAATAATATTAATGTGCATGCCAGTTTTGAGGTTCTACTTGCACCAAATTTGAACATGGGCGCCTTTACTTCTTGCTTGATTGAGTCTTTCAGGTTGTTATCATCAACATTACATTGGCGGTAATTACCCATGTTGTCATCGTTAGTGTCATCCATATGATCAATGTTGTCATCATTGTTTCCATCCCCAAAGAAACATGTAAGAATTTAATTCAATCCTTCTTCATGCACTAAATTTTCACTATCATGGTCATCGTCGATAAGGCTAGGTGACATGTCGTTAGTGTATGCTAATCTCATCAGTTGTTCAAATTTCTCAGGTGGTAGAATTCTCTTTAAATATGCTCTTTTCACCTTGGTATGGTTTAAAGGATGGTTTGAATCATCCCGTCCAAATCTTAATAGCCTAGTTGGATCGTGGGTATTAGTAGTCATTATTTCATCATCATCTTCTACCTATCAACAAACACAACCATTATTTAATGTTTGGAAACAATTGGATAAATCATAAATGTATCAATTTCAAAGAAATATAATCACATATGGCTTAACAAATTATAATATAAAAGGTATGAAC
>ML784461.1:351367-363360 GCA_009831015.1 Picea engelmannii | reverse complement strand
AGAACCCAAGGTAACATGTTTACCTACAAACCCTTCTAAATTGTATGCCAATCCTAAAGTGAATGATGCATTCCAAAAATATAATTGGTTGGAATACTTGAGCATTCCTTATTATTTTTTACAGTCTCTAAGAGAAATGAGTTCTAAAGTGTAGGTAGGAAAGGTGGATGCCAAATGAGTTACAAAGGATTTGGGAGAATTCCATGGGGAACTCATGCTAAGAAGAATAATCCTAGCATAAAGGACCCCATTGTCAAATTAGAAGAAGCTAGGGAAAAATCCCTAAGGTGGAAGACAATGGCAAAAGACAAAAGGAAGTTAGAAATTACAACTATGCTAAACTCTAACCACAATTGGGAAGCATATTGTGGACTTATAGGAAAAGTTCTAAGTCCTTAAAATGTAACATTTGGAGGATAGGAAACAACTAGAGAATGAGAACGAGGATTTAAAAACAACATTGGAAAAACAAAGAAGGGAGGTTGAAGATAAAGTCGAGAAAATTGAGGAACTAGAAGAAATTTCCTATAAGACCATTGAATTGGCAAAGGACATGCTCTCTTGAAGGCCTCCTGTAAGAACATACACCTTTTTTTTCAAAGAGCAAAGCTCAAGCATCGATTGGGACAAATTTCCAAGAGCCTCCCTCATGAGTTGGACACTCAAAAAGAGTTCACATAGGCATATCAATGATGCAATAACGAAGATAAAAATAATCTCTATGAGTTCTATCTCCACAATTTTTTCATGCCTCACCCTTGCAAATGGTCCCCTAATCCCTATGTGGGGGATATCCAAATCAGGGCATTTTTCTCCTAGGTAAAAAATGAGGAGAAAAGGGTTGTCGAGGCACAAAGATACAAGAATAAATAGTTGAATAACACCCTTTAGGTGATGTCTAAAACCACTAAGCCTGAAGAAATACTCAAAAACCATGCAAGGTTTAATTCTAACATAGATTTAGTGAACATGCTTGAGGAGAAGTCAAAGGGGGAAATTACACATTGTGAAGTCATGGTGAAGAACTCAAAAGATAAATCGATGAAGCTTTTCCAAAACATTGGGAGGAGATTCCACTTACCTTGAGAAATATGGAGCCTCACGTTCCATCTAATTTGAAAGTTTTTTTCTTCAAGGTCGGCCTATACATTGATACCCTCAATATAATGAATCTTAATTGGATAGGAATTACATTCAAATATACATTACTCCTCCATCAATCCATTCCCTCCCGGTAGTCTATGATGGAGATGGATGAAGAAGAATAGAAAAATAGACGGGGTGACATAGAGCTAAGGGTAGGATATCATAGAAGGGATGGAGTTACCCAAATTGTAGCTTATGACTTCAGGTAGATAGCATACAAGGATCAACAATTAGAGTAGGAGGATTGAGAAAGGCAAGGATCAAATTTTGAGGGACCGTTTTGTTGCACTTGGGCATGCAAAACCTCTAGCTAGGGGGTAATGATGGGCCTCTATATTGTATTTTATTTATTCCATTCTATATAAACATTTAATATGTTTTCCCTACAAGTAGACCTTCATATGAAACATTTGTGTATTTTAATGATCATTGAGGTTATTGTGACATCTGTTTGTCATTCTATGCTTAATTTGCTTAATTACTAAGTATGAATGCGATGAGCATTGATCTTGAACCCCAATTGATTATATGGTTTACAAAGAATCTAGTCTATTATCTATTTTCGTTTTCATTTACTATTCGTCTCTAAATTGGGCGCCATTAGTGCCAGATTTAGCATCGTTCAGTGGGAAAAATGCAATCAACTTGGGGTGCTAAATATGGCGCTAATGGCGCCCAATTTAGAGCCGAGTAGTAAAGGAAAATGAAATTCATTATTCACATAACATAAAATTTGGATAACATGAAATTAAAAAAATAATAGAGCCCTCGCACCCAAAACAAAAACGAAAATAATAGATCACGAAATTTGGATAACACGAAATTAAAAATATAATAGAGCCCACCCACCCAAAATGAAAACCAAAAATAATAGAGCTCGTGCACCCAAAAGCAGGCTTGTGTGCATTCATGATATTAGAGTCACAATTTTAGATCCCACGCGCACCCTACATGATACTCCAATCACGATTTTAGATCTCACATCCACCCAGACATGATTTTAGATCCTGTGCTCACCCGTCATGATACTCCAGTTAGGATTTTAGATCTTGCGCGCACTCAGACATGATTTTAGATCTCCCGCGCACCCAAAAGAAAGGGTTTGTGCATTCTCAAATCTCATACCCAAAAGAACCACCCAGAGAAAAGGTGGGGGAAAGCGTGGGAAGATCCTCACCCACAGAGACAGAGGCAGTTGATCGATGCAAAGGAATAGTAAGAAGGCAGGAGAAAGCATGGGAAGATACTCACCCGTAGAAACAGAGGCATTTGATCGACGCAAAGGAACAATAAGAAAGATCGTTGATGATCTATATCCACCCACAAATGATGAACAATAAGGAATAGTAAGAAAGAACCACCCACGGATGATCTATATCCACTTGATCTCGTTGACACATAACCAATTGAGCGATCTATAATCCCACCAATGGTTTCAACGCATACAGAGCAAAGAGAGGGATTTTCCACAGTCTGGAGGAATTTTTTTTTCCCTAGGACATCAAAAAATGTCAAGCACAGAGGGAAACAAGCAAAGGGATCTGATTCTTGCCATAATGAGGTATTTCATACTCAATTTATAGATTTTTTCATATTTCCATTGCATGTTTGAATTGTATTTTTTAGTTTTTTATTTTAAAATTATAAAAGAAGAAATTTCCTCTGTATATATAGGGTTTATTGTTTTTATTTTCAAATTTAAAATAAGAAATGTATCGTACATATATAGGGACATGACCCAGAGAAACTGAAAGAGGCAATGGCTTCTATATTGGGGGTAGAAGCAGTGAATAACTATAAGGTATGGACTTGTCCATGCTTGCCAAATATGTGGAAGAACGATCTACTAAAGGCACTGAAATAGTCCAACCAAACAAACCCTCTCAAAGAGAATCAATTGATTCCCCATCAATTCATGGATCGTGCAAAAGATCAAGGAGAAATTCAATCTCAACAACCTCTACAAATGTGGAATAGGGAATATAGACGTCCAATGTACCAGCCACTCCTGGGTCACAGATTTCTTCCACCACCAGTACATGTTATGCATCTTGCATTGGTACATACAAAAGCAAGGTAGAATATGATGTTGTTTCCAGGAATATCAAAATGACAGATGACGGGAAAGTGTTCATGCATAGGTTGAAGAAATCATGCCTTCAATGCTTCAAAGAGCATCTACATCTTCCATTCTCGAAGATACCCTTGCACCTTCAAAAAGAAGTCACCAATGACATGGAGACTGAATTTGGGATAGGTTGATTAGTAAAGCAAATAAAAAAACAAATGACTCAAAATTGCAAGAGATTTTGTTGCAACCAAATGAAAGAGATAAAAGGAATTCCTCCCGAGCTAAGGAACAAAAGAAGGCCAATTGATGTAAGTGTGAAAGTATGGAAAGAGCTAGTGAAAGCATATGATAGAGCGGATGCACAGAGGAAGTTCGGTGAGGAGAGCATATAGGTATTTGAATTTTTGACACTAGATTATTTCAAATTCATTAAACGATTTTTATATTTTACTGGTGCATAATCTAAATTGAATTAATGTATGTTTCAGGACAAGGCTTCAAAATTTAGGCTTGCCAAATTTCGTGCCACACAGCATAGTGGACAAACAGGATTAGAAGCCTCAATATGCAAGTTTTTAAGTCCTGGGAATATCTGAAATGATATTTTTTTTATATTTTGTACAAAAAAGTAAATGATTTCATATTAATTACTTTAACTAGTCCATCTTCCATGTTTTGACAGGAACAACAATATGGCCATTATCCATCACAATACGAATTCGAGATGATACAAGAAAAAAAGTGGTATGATTTTTTTATCTGGATGGAGAATGAGGTATCATTAGTTGACTTTCAATAACTTAGTTGGATATTGTTATGTTAATATTTCAATTTGCATTTCTTGTGTTGAGTTGTTTATTTATGTGTAGCTTGAGTCAGAAGGCTCTAATGCAACTATACAAAAAACTTTGTCCCCTTTTCTCTCTTTCTCTTATAAAGTCTTAGAAGAATGGCATGGTCAAATAAAATAAACATTTGTATTGATCCTTGTTTCCCTTCGTGAGAATATTGCTCCTAATGGGGTTGGAATGGCTTAATAATAACAAGGACTAGAGTCCTCTAACTCAAATCCCTTATCATATTCTCACATTCATTCTTCTTATTTGTTGGTGGGGTAAAGATAGAATGTAGCTCTCCATTTTAAACAAATGGTGTATTTTGGAGTGGATCTCATCCATAGGCCTTTAGGTATTTTATCAATAATTGGTAGCTCAGATGGGCCTTGTTCATATTTTCCCATATATTTGATGTCCTTACAACCCATGGTTTGGATCATGGGAAATACCTGTTGTTAGGTTTAAATTTTTCATGTCTTAGAAAAATCATATTCATCCTCATCATTATTTTAACCCCCTTCTCCTCATCTAAAAGGAGGCATGTTTCCAATTAGATTGTGCCTTGGATCGTTGAAACGTGAGTTTTGTTGGACTCCTAGCACTGGATTCCATCTAGTGGGACCCCTCTCCTAGCACCGGATTCCATCTTGGGGGGGTGCTCACCTGGTTATGATTTTGTGCCCCCGAACCAAATTGTCATTATGTCCCTAAATGGCTTCAATAGGAGAGTTGCAACTTGCCATAGCAACCAAACTGTGCCTCGAATTGATGAAACACCATTTTTGTTGGACTCCTGGCACTGAATTCCAGCTAGGGGGGGGGATCTCCTGTGATTATGTCGCCCAAAAAAGTGTTTGTTAGAGGATCTCTGAAATTAGGGTTTAGCTCAGTGAGGCACAATGCAAATCTGGCACAGGGGTCAACTTTCAAAGTCCATGTTTTGGATGATTTTGGGCACCGAGGTCATGTGGGCATTGGTCATACACACCTTTTGGAGCTTACAGAACTCAATTACATCCCCCAGTTGTGATTTTGTGCCCCCGGACCAAATTGTCATTGTGTCACTGAATGGCTTCATGAGGCAAGTTGAAACTTGCCATAGTACCCAAACCATGCCTCGGATCGATGAAACTCCAATTTTGTTGGACTCCTAGCACTGGATTCCAGCTAAGGGGGGGGGGGATCTCCTCTGATTCTATTGCCAAGAAAAGTGCTTGTTAGAGGATATCCAGAACTAGGGTTTAGCTCAGTGAGGCACAATGTAAATCCGACACAAGGGGTCAAATTTCAAATCCCCTGTGTCGGGAAATTGTGGGCACCATGGTTGTGTGGGTGTTGGTCATACACACCTTCTGGAGCTTACGGACCTCAGTTACATCACCCGATTGTGATTTTTTGCCCCCGGACCAAATTGTCATAGTGTCCCTGAATGGCTTAAGTAGGCGAGTTGCAACTCGCCATAGTACCCAAATCGTGTCTTGGATTGACGAAATATTATTTTTGTTGGACTCCTGGCACCAGATTCCAGCTATGGGGACCCCTCTCCTGTCATCCTGTCGCCCAGAAAAGTGTTTGTTAGAGGATATCCAAAACTAGGGTTTATCTTAGTGAGGCATAATGAAAATTCGGCATAGGGGATCAACTTTCAAAGCCCCTGTGTCAGGTGACTGTGGGCACCGTGGTCGTGTGGGTGTTGGTCATACACACCTTCTGAAGTGTTTTCTCTCTATGATTTCTATAGGTTGTAGAAGAAATGGCATAGATAACCACAAAACCACTTTGGAAGTTGGGATCTAGCCCTGCCAGCTTCAGAGAGGTATCTCTCTGTAAGATTTAGATTTGTTTAGATTAAAATATTAGGCTAGTTATGATAGTTTGGGGTTTTTTTGTTTGATTTTAATTGTTTGGTTGATTAAATTCTTAAATTATTATTGGTCTATGGAGTCTGTGTCTTAAAATAGGGATTTGTTTCATTTTTTATAAAGTTTCTTCACAGGGCAAGGTAGTTAAACTAATTGGATCTTGTAAATTTGGGTGAAGTGAATAGGAAGAAGTGAAAGAAATTCCATTAAGTAAAAGAGCAATTAAGAATTCATTTACTTAATTTCAGTTGAAAACATAGAAATTATTCAAAGCCAGAAACAAAGTATATTAATATAAATCATGTTATTCAACCTTCTCTTGAATAATTCATATTAGAAACACATAAGAATGATAAACAAAGAAAATAAACATAAACACATGTAGATTCACTTCTCCAACAATTTGCCACAAGAATCCTGTGAAAGAGCCTTCTTTATTACTAATCAATCCACTTGAATCGTACAATAGCCTTCTTGGATGCAAAAATCAACCCCTCATACTTCAAAATGAGAAGCATTTATAAATTTATTTACAAAAGATCATGTCATAACTGATCAGGATATATTTTAGGAATATCTAAACTAACTCTATATCTAATCACAAAAATATAGGATTGTTTAGATCTGCTCGGATTTCTAGCAATGTTTTGATGGAAGTTGTTGATGATATGTCCTTTGAATCTTGTTGCGTTGTTGGTCCTTACTGCTAAAAAGTAGAACACATATTTACTCAAGTAGCTCGCACAATTTGTCCCACCTTTTTTCTCTTGGGATTGAAAATTTGAGTGATTTCCTGTAAATTTCATCCACCTCTCTGTATTTGGAAAAAGTAGGCTTGGTGATGAAAATGTGTTTGATCTCGTGCTTAATGTTCAAGTCAAACTCCAGTGTTTCCAGGAATTCTTTCCCAGTGATGCTTGCTTGTATTCCTACGAATTTTGAATTATCCTTTGCCACTGTCGTTAACCTCTGGTTATAATCAGACAAGGTAATTAACTTGTCATTTAGCACTAATAAACCAAGTAGCCCTTTCTTGTTTAGCACCTCAAATTTATTGAACAACCTTTGCACACCTATTTCCATAACCTGACATTTTTCTTCCAACTACAACATGAGGCTTTTCTTAGTTAGAACATTTTTTATTTCCAGGATAGTTTCAGTTATGTCCTCTATCTCTAGCTCCTCTAACTCCTGTTTGTTTTTAGAATTTAGAAACCTGATAAGATATGTGGCTTCTGTTGGATTTTCTCCCAATTCTTCCTTAATTATTTAAATGGCTACTCTAGTTTTCTGAATTAACTCATGCTGCTCAAAGATAATATGTATAGAGGGTAAAATCTCTGTCATGGATTTATTAATGTATATCCATATATTTTCCTTAGCTTGGGCTAAGGTATTAGCCATGGTTGTTTCTTTTCCTAACTGTTTTAGTCGTTGATTGAGCCTCTAAGATTTTTGTACTTCGGCCTGATGAGAAGTCTCGATCCTTGTTTTTTGTTCCTGTAATGACTTTACTTGCTCCTATGACCACCTTTCGATTTCTACTCCTTGTATGGACATGTCCTCCATAGCTTTCACCAATTTATCTGAGGCATCTGAAGTTTGTGTTTGGGTTGATGTTGATGTAAAAACTTTTTTTGTTATTATATTTATAAGAGGCACTACATCTAGTGGAACTATGGATAACTGTGCATTCTTCTCTTTTTTCTTGATCGACATATCCATCTCTGCTTCCATTTCCCTAATCTGTGCATTTTGCTCCATAATCAACTTGAACATTTCTTCTTTTTGGCTCTCTGTCTTAGCCACCTCTTTAGTCTGTGAATCCTCTATTGCTGGTAATTTTAACTGTTTCATGAGTGCTTCTATGTCAGCATTCTTCTTCTTAATCAATTCTTCTATTGCTTTGACATTAGCTGGGTCATATCCAATCTTGAGTACTAATTCTTTTAATGATTTTATTTTATTATCCTTAGCCAAAGAAGAGATCTTTTCAATCTTCAATTGAGACTAGATATTGGTCAGTGATACCTGTAATTTGGAAGTTGTTATTGCAACATTTGTCAATGTTGAATAAATCATCTCCCTTGTTTCTCTGTGCATATCCATCTGATCAATACAATGGATATCCTTTGTATCAAATTCAAATGATGTCTTCTTGTAATCAGCTGATGTCTTTGGATAGGGGACCTGTGCTTGTAAGAATGTCATTTGCATTCTTCCCTTCTCTGTTGTAAAAGCTAACAAAAGTCTGTGCTGAGCAGTAGAAGTTTGCTTCCAAAATTGAGTACAAGTGTTGCTTTTGAGAAGTTCATTATTTTGCTTAATCTCCTTATACTTATCAAAAATACTTGACTCCTTTTCTCCATGGATTAATTCAGATATTCGATCTGTGTCTGGATTCCTTTGTGAAGTTGATGATGATGGAGATTATGTAAACAGGCTGGTTGACTGTGTTGAAGAATGTCGTCCTCTTAAGAATATTGTAGCCTGCACTTCTCCCTCTTTAAGAAAACCTGCTTCAGAATTGATTTTAGTCTTCTTCCTATAGATTTGAAATTCATCTGCTGAGACCTCTGTGACTGAAGGAGAGTCTTCATTCCTTGATATTTTATCTTCTTGTCTCTGAGGTGTGATGGTCTCTGAAGTGGTCATAGACATAAGCTTCTCTTCGGCTTCTTGCAAAGTGTTCTCTTCCCACTCAACCTAGTTCATGTATTTTTCAATCTCTGGCCTTTGTGTATGCACATAGGGAGTGGCCTTTTGTTTTATCCTTAACTCATAAATAATGTCAAATGGGCCATATGACCAAGTAAATCTTAGAGGAAACTTCATATGTTTTAAGAGTGTGTTTGCTTCTTCACATGTTTCTCTGTTGTTGCAAATAAATGGTCCTATCTGAGTTTTAATTCTGAACTGAGGTTTATTCTTGGCTACTACAAAGTGGATTTCATCTAAATTAATCATTTGTCTTATGGATTCCAATGAAAAAATCCTCATTGGGAGGTATTTAGGAAACCTGTATGGTGGTAGCTCACATCCATACACCCTTATTTATGTGTAATTTTGGTATAAATATCAGTCACTTGTCTTGTCCTGCTCATTTAGATGTAAAACCTTTTGAATTTCCTCACTAAACCTGGGTTATGTACTATTTCTCAGTAAACAAGTAGCTGGATAAATGAATTGATCAATAAAATATTTGAAATTGTACTCCACTGAGTTCTTTCTCACCAATGAAGTCCAAAAGATGACTGAGTGTGGGATTCCTTGTTTATTCAACTTCTGGAGTGCAAATGGAAACATGTTTTCTTGATAGAATATGAACATATAAACCAAAATGGAAGCATACTTGAACATTCCTTCAGTTTGAAACTTGAGGAATTGTTCATGAATGTTGTTAGCTAAGAATTCACTGAAATTAAAATTCATAGAAACCTTTTCTTCTGTAGAGAAAATGGATAGAAAACCTAAAATAGGTTCATCTACCCATTCATCAAAATAGTATCCTAATAGACATGAAAGCATGGAGACAATCTGATTAGCCTTCTCTGGAAAAATAGAAGAGAGGTATGGTGGATTTTTCTTAGGTAGTTGGGCATCTTCAGGGAGGAAAATTTCAAAAATTTGGGCTCTCTGGGGAAAAGTAAATTTCTAATATAACTCATTGAGGGCTTCAATAGAGAAAGGGGTGGTGGAGTCATTTTGAGGGATCTGCAACATTTGGTTAATGGTCTCAGGGGTAATTGTAAACATAACTTCACCATTGTGGGATACAATGAATCTTTGGCTTGGCAGATAATTGGCTTGGCATTTTAGGATGAATTTAGGGAAGCGGTAGGTTTGAGGAAACATGTAGAGGGGTAAATTGGATTCCCAGAGTCCACTTTCGTCACTCTAGTAAAGGAAATTATCTTTTAGCTAGTAGTGTAATTCGAATAAATCGAATTCACAAATAGGCTCTACAACTTTGTAATCTTTGTCTACCAAGGGGATGTGGTCAAGGTCAATTGGAGGGGGAACCATTGGGTTTTCAGAGATGTCAACAATCTTTCCTTTAGGAGCCATTATAGAAAATTAACAGTAGGATAGGTTAACAATGTTGTAATTACTGGGAAAATGGTGATAGTTGATAGTAGGTGATGGTGATTGCATTTCCACAGTTGAGCTCTTATCAACTTGTTTAGTCTTTAACTTAATCACATGCAACAAAATGGTGTAATGGGGGGGGGGAAATGCTGATTTTTTTTAGTTTGCATGGATATCTGTTCGGGGTGCAGGACCGTTAAGGGACTACTAACGGTAATTGGGGAAGTGTATTGTCTAACGAATAAGACAGGTGTCATGAAGGGATAGGAGGAGTAAAGCGGGGAAAGGTGAGCGATAACGGGAGCGAGTTAGTTGGTTTTAGGGGGCGGGGGTGTTCGAAACGATGAGGGAATGCCACGTTAGATGGGGCTGAAGTGGGGAAAACTAATTTTCGGACCCCCCCTCCGCTGATAAAGGTAGGTAGGTCGGGGGGGGGGAAATCAAATAAGAGTCATCGATCAGGAGGTGTGATGTTACCGTCGGGTGAGATCTGCTTGGTAATTACCCACTACATGACAAGTTGTCTTGTGATTTTTTACTTTAGTTAAAAAAATGTGACATGAAACATAATAACATTGTTTTCTTTCTAAATCCATATGGATAGATAAAGGCACCACTAATGCAAATAAGTTATTAGAATTCCAGATAACCCCATGGATAGAGAATTATAATGGTACGTGAAATTTATAGACTATTCATAGGGGGGAATATCTCTGATTGAAGTCAAACGACAATTTGTAATGGAATTCCAACAACCAAAGTCCAAACAATAAAGTATGGAAAAGTTAAAAAATATCAAATGGGTGGTAGGGGAAATTACTTGGGAGTATGCCTAGTAATTTAGAGACTTGATGGGTAGGTTAGCCTTTCATATCCATGCACCCAACTCAAGGAATGGTTCATTGGTGGATTTCTTCCATTGATGCAACAAAATATTGGGACTCCTAAGGGAGCATTGGAACATGCAACAAGAATTGAGTCGATGGAAGGGCATCCTAGTAACACCAAGGTTGCAACAACTCTCAAGTTGTCTCAAGTTAATACATAGATCACAAATATTATTTAACAAATCCAAGAGCTTACCAAAACCAATATTGGAAGGGAACCTCTATGTCATACTAATTGTAAAATAGAAGGTCATAATGCAAACAAATGTCCCTTGAGTCAAGGGGGAGTTTCATAATACAACTTCATTTCAAAAAGTATAATCAAGGGAATACTATGATATCTATTGCACATATGGGCATCTTTCGCAACACTATCTTATATTGCAAAATTATTATTTAGTCCCTAACACTATTTTTTGTGAATTTTATGGTGTTAGTACACATAGTAAAGATAAGAGTATAGATTTGGATTCTTTGGCTTGAAGAATGGAAAGGACTTATTTTAGAGTGGTGGATAATTCACAACTAGACAGTGGTAGACATAGAGGTCAAAGAGGAAGTTATAGAGGAAGTATGAGTGACAGACTGACTAGACCAATTAGGTGCTACAAATGTGATGAGGTAGGCCATCTTTCCCACGACTACCCACTTCCCTAATGGCCTTGGTGTAACGATTACAAGGCTAATGGTCACGTTATTGAATATTATCTTATTCTTATGAAGATATGGGAGGCTTGCACAAGGTAGAGAATTGAAAATCTTTTATTTTCTCCATCGTGACTTGGGCCTCATCATTCCATTTGAAGGACCCCTTTTTGGTCAGGTCAGTCAAGGGTGCGCACAGTTGAGAAAACCCTTTGAAAAATTTCCTATAGTATGTGCATAGGCCCAGGAATCCCCTCAATTCTGTGAGTGTTTTCGGAGTAGGCCATTCCCTAATGGCTTTTATTTTCTCCTGATGTACCTATACCCCTTTTGCCCCTATGATGTGTCCCAAGTAAATCACTTCTGTCATTCCAAACTCACACTTGGATTCCTTGGCGTATAGTGATTGTTCTTCCATGATTGAAAGGATTTGGTCCACATGTCGAAGGTGTTCCTC
>ML784461.1:271204-318680 GCA_009831015.1 Picea engelmannii | reverse complement strand
CACCTGTCTTATTCGTTAGACAATACACTTCCCCAATTACTGTTAGTAGTCCCTTAACGGTCCCGCACCTCGAACGGATATCCATGCAAACTAAAAAAACTCAGCATTCCCCTCCCCCCCATTACACCATTTTGTTGCATGTGATTAAGTTAAAGACTAAACAAGCTGATAAGAGCTCAACTGTGGAAATGCAATCACCATCACCTACTATCAACTATCACCATTTTCCCAGTAATTACAACATTGTTAACCTATCCTACTATTAATTTTCTATAATGGCTCCTAAAGGAAAGATTGTTGACATCTTTGAAAACCCAATGGTTCCCCCTCCAATTGACCTTGACCACATCCCCTTGGCAGACAAAGATTACAAAGTTGCAGAGCCTAAGTGTGAATTCGATTGATTCGAATTACACTACTAGCTAAAAGATAATTTCCTTTACTAGAGTGATGAAATTGGACTCTGGAATCCAATTTACCCCTCTACATGTTTCCTCAAACCTATCGCTTCCCTGAATTCATCCTAAAATGCCAAGCCAGTTATCTGCCAAGCCAAAGATTCATTATATCCCACAATGGTGAAGTTATGTTTACAATTACCCCTGATACCATTAACCAAATGTTGCAGATCCCTCAAAATGACTCCACCACCCCTTTCTCTATTGAAGCCCTCAATGAGTTATATTAGAAATTTACTTTTCCCCAGAGAGCCCGAATTTTTGAAATTTTCCTCCCTGAAGATGCCCAACTGCCTAAGAAAAATCCACCATACCTCTCTTCTATTTTTCCAGAGAAGGCTAATCAGATTGTCTCCATGCTCTCATGTCTATTAGGATACTATTTTGATGAATGGGTAGATGAACCTATTTTAGGTTTTTTGTCCATTTTCTCTATAGAAGAAAAGGTTTCTATGAATTTTAATTTCAGTGAATTCTTAGCTAACAACATTAATGAACAATTCCTCAAGTTTCAAACTGAAGGAATGTTCAAGTATGCTTCCATATTGGTTTATATGTTCATATTCTATCAAGCAAACATGTTTCCATTTGCACTCCAGAAGCTGAATAAACAAGGAAGCCCACACTCAGTCATCTTTTGGACTTCATTGGTGAGAAAGAACTCAGTGGAGTACAATTTCAAATATTTTATTGATCAATTCATTTATCCAGCTACTTGTTTACTGAGCAATAGTACATAACCCATGTTTAGTGAGGAAATTCAAAAGGTTTTACATCTAAATGAGCAGGACAAGACAAGTGACTGGTATTTATACCAGAATTACACATAAATAAGGGTGTATGGATGTGAGCTGCCACCATACAGGTTTCCTAAATACCTCCCAATGAGGACTTTTGCATTGGAATCCATAAGACAAATGATTAATTCAAATGAAATCCACTTTGTAGCAGCCAAGAATAAACCTCAATTCAGAATTAAAACTCAGATAGGACCGTTTATTTGCAACAACAGAGAAACATGTGAAGAAGCAGACACACTCTTAAAACATATGAAGTTTCCTCTAAGCTTTACTTGGTCATATGACCCATTTGACATTATTTCTGAGTTAAGGATAAAACAAAAGACCACTCCCTATGTGCATACACAAAGGCCAGAGATTGAAAAATACATGAACTAGGTTGAGTGGGAAGAGAACACTTTGCAAGAAGCAGAAGAGAAGCTTATGTCTATGACCACTTCACAGACCATCACACCTCAGAGACAAGAAGAGAAAATATCAAGGAATGAAGACTCTCCTTCAGTCACATAGGTCTCAGCAGATGAATTTCAAATCTATAGGAAGAAGACTAAAATCAATTCTGAAGCAGGTTTTCTTAAAGAGGGAGAAGTGCAGGATACAATAGTCTTAAGAGGACCACATTCTTCAACACAATCAGCCAGCCTGTTTACATAATCTCCATCATCATAAACTTCACAAAGGAATCCAGACACAGATCAAATATCTGAATTAATCCATGGAGAAAAGGAGTCAAGTATTTTTGATAAGTATAAGGAGATTAAGCAAAATAATGAACTTCTCAAAAGCAACACTTGTACTCAATTTTGGAAGCAAACTTCTACTGCTCAGCACAGACTTTTGTTAGCTTTTAAAACAAATAAGGGAAGAATGCAAATGACATTCTTATAGGCATGGGTCCCATATCCAAAGACATCAGCTGATTACAAGAAGACATCATTTGAATTTGATACAAACGATATCCATCGTATTGATCAGATGGATATGCACAGACAAACAAGGGAGATGATTTATTCAACACTGACAAACGTTGCAATAACAAATTCCAAATTACAGGTATCACTGACCAATATCTAGTCTCAATTCAAGATTGAAAAGATCTCTTCTTTGGCTAAGGATAATAAAATAAAATCATTAGAAGAATTAGTACTCAAGATTGGATATGACCCAGCTAATGTCAAAGCAACAGAAGAATTGATTAAGAAGAAGAATGCTGACATAGAAGCACTCATGAAACAGTTAAAATTACCAGCAATAGAGGATTCACGGACTAAAGAGGTGGCTAAGACAAAGAGCCAAAAAGAAGAAATGTTCAAGTTGATTATGGAGCAAAATGCACAGATTAGGGAAATGGAAGCAGAGATGGATATGTTGATCAAGGAAAAAGAGAAGAATGCACAGTTATCCATAGTTCCACTATATGTAGTGCCTCTTATAAAGATAATAACAACAAAAGTTTCTACATCAACATCAACCCAAACACAAACTTTAGATGCCTCAGATAAATTGGTGAAAGCTATGGAGGACATGTCCATACAAGGAGTAGAAATCGAAAGGTGGTCACAAGAGCAAGTAAAGTCATTACAGGAACAAAAAACAAGGATCGAGACTTCTCATCAGGCCGAAGTACAAAAATCTTAGAGGCTCAATCAACGACTAAAACAATTAGGAAAAGAAACAACCATGGATAATACCTTAGCCCAAGCTAAGGAAAATATATGGATAGACATTAATAAATCCATGACAGAGATTTTACCCTCTATACATATTATCTTTGAGCAGCATGAGTTAATTCAAAAAGCTAGAGTAGCCATTTAAATAATTAAGGAAGAATTGGGAGAAAATCCAACAGAAGCCACATATCTTATCAGGTTTCTAAATTCTAAAAACAAACAGGAGTTAGAGGAGCTAGAGATAGAGGACAGAACTGAAACTATCCTGGAAATAAAAATTGTTCTAACTAAGAAAAGCCTCATGTTGTAGTTGGAAGAAAAATGTCAGGTTATGGAAATAGGTGTGCAGAGGTTGTTCAACAAATTTGAGGTGCTAAACAAGAAAGGGCTACTTGGTTTATTAGTGCTAAATGACAAGTTAATTACCTTGTCTGATTATAACCAGAGGTTAACGACAGTGGCAAAGGATAATTCAAAATTCGTAGGAATACAAGGAAGCATCACTGGGAAAGCATTCCTGGAAACACTAGAGTTTGACTTGAACATTAAGCACAAGATCAAACACATTTTCATCACCAAGCCTACTTTTTCCAAATACAGAGAGGTGGATGAAATTTACAGGAAATCACTCAAATTTTCAATCCCAAGAGAAAACAGGTGGGACAAATTGTGCGAGCTACTTGAGTAAAGATGTATTCTACTTTTTAGCAGCAAGGACCAACAACGCAACAAGAGTCAAAGGACAGATCATCAACAACTTCCATCAAAACATTGCTAGAAATCCGAGCAGATCTAAAAAATCCTATATTTTTGTGATTAGATATAGAGTTAGTTTAGATATTCCTAAAATATATCCTGATCAGTTATGACATGATCTTTTGTAAATAAATTTATAAATACTTCTCATTTCGAAGTATGAGGGGTTGATTTTTGCATCCAAGAAGGCTATTGTACGATTCAAGTGGATTGATCAGTAATAAAGAAGGCTCTTTCACAGAATTCTTGTGGCAAATTGTTAGAGAAGTGGATCTATATGTGTTTATGTTTATTTTCTCTGTTTATCATTCTTATGTGTTTCTAATATGAATTATTCAAGAGAAGGTTGAATAACATGATTTATATTAATATACTTTGTTTCTGGCTTTGAATAATTTCTATGTTTTCAACTGAAATTAAGTAAATGAATTCTTAATTGCTCTTTTACTTAATGGAATTTCTTTCACTTCTTCCTATTCACTTCACCCAAATTTACAAGATCCAATTAGTTTAACTACCTTGCCCTGTGAAGAAACTTTATAAAAACTGAAACAGATCCCTATTTTAAGACACAGACTCCATAGCCCAATAATAATTTAAGAATTTAATCAACCAAACAATTAAAATCAAACAAACAAACCCCAAACTATCATAACTAGCCTAATATTTTAATCTAAACAAATCTAAATCTTACAGAGAGATACCTCTCTGAAGCTGGCAGGGCTAGATCCCAACTTCCAAAGTGGTTTTGTGGTTACCTCTGCCATTTCTTCTACAACCTCTAGAAATCACAGAGAGGTAACACTTCGGAAGGTGTGTATGACCAACACCCACACGACCACGGTGCCCACAATCGCCCAACACAGGGGCTTTGAAAGTTGACCCCCTGTGCCGAATTTTCATTATGCCTCACTAAGCTAAAACCTAGTTTTGGATATCCTCTAACAAACACTTTTCTGGGTGACATGATGACAGGAGAGAGGTCCCCATAGATGGAATCTGGTGCTAGGAGTCCAACCAAAATAATGTTTCGTCAATCCGAGACACGATTTGGGTACTATGGCGAGTTGCAACTCGCCTACTTAAGCCATTCAGGTACACAATGACAATTTGGTCTGGGGACACAAAATCACAATCGGGTGACGTAACTGAGTTATGTAAGCTCCAAAAGGTGTGTATGATCAACGCCCACACAACCATGGTGCCCACAAACGCTCGACACAGAGGCTTTCAAATTTGACCCCCTGTGTCGGATTTACATTGTGCCTCACTGATCTAAACCCTAGTTTTGGATATCCTCTAACAAGCACTTTTCTTGGCAATGGAATCAGAGGAGATCCCCCCCCCCCTAGCTGGAATCCAGTGCTAGGAGTCCAACAAAACTGGAGTTTCGTCGATCCGAGGCACGGTTTGGGTACTATGGCGAGTTGCAACTTGCCTCATGAAGCCATTCGGTGACACAATGACAATTTGGTCCGGAGGCACAAAATCACAACTGGGCGATGTAATTGAGTTCTGTAAGCTCCAAAAGGTGTGTATGACCAATGCCCACATGACCACGGTGCCCAAAATCATCCGAAACAGGGGCTTTGAAAGTGGACCCCTGTGCCAGATTTGCATTGTGCCTCACTGAGCTAAACCCTAGTTTCAGAGATCCTCTAACAAACACTTTTTAGGGCGGCATAATCACAGGAGAGGCCCCCCCCTAGCTGGAATTCGGTGCTAGGAGTCCAAAAAAACTGGTGTTTCATCAATCCGAGGCACAGTTTGGTTGCTATGGCAAGTTGCAACTCTCCTATTGAAGCCATTCAGGGACACAATGACAATTTGGTCCGTGGGCACAAAATCATAATCGGGCGAGCACCCCCCCCTAGCTGGAATCTGGTGCTAGGAGAGGGGTCCCACTAGATGGAATCCAGTGCTAGGAGTCCAACAAAACTCACGTTTCGACAATCCAAGGCACAATGTAATTGGAAACATGCCTCCTTTTAGATGAGGAGAAGGGGGTTAAAATAATGATGAGGTACATGATAATGATGAGGATGAATATGATTTTTCTAAGACATGAAAAATTTAAACCTAACAACAGGTATTTCCCATGATCCAAACCATGGGTTGTAAGGACATCAAAGATATGGGAAAATATGAACAAGGCCCATCTGAGCTACCAATTATTGATAAAAGACCTAAAGGCCTATGGATGAGATCCACTCCAAAATACACCATTTGCTTAAAATGGAGAGCTACATTCTATCTTTACCCCACCAACAAATAAGAAGGATGAATGTGAGAATATGATAGGGGATTTGAGTTAGAGGACTCTAGTCCTTGTTATTATCAAGCCATTCCAACCCCATTAGGAGCAGTATTCTCACGAAGGGAAACAAGGATCAATACAAATGTTTATTTTATTTGACCATGCCATTCTTCTAAGACTTTATAAGAGAAAGAGAGAAAAGGGGACAAAGTTTTTTGTATAGTTGCATTAGAGCCTTCTGACTCAAGATACACATAAATAAACAACTCAACACAAGAAATGAAAATTGAAATATTAACATAACAATATCCAACTAAGTTATTGAAAGTCAACTAATGATACCTCATTCTCCATCCAGATAAAAAAATCATACCACTTTTTTTCCTGTATCATCTCGAATTCGTATTGTGATGGATAATGGCCATATTGTTGTTCCTGTCAAAACATGGTAGATGGACTAGTTAAAGTAATTAATATGAAATCATTTACTTTTTTGTACAAAATATAAAAAAAATATCATTTCAGATAATCCCAGGACTTACAAACTTGCATATTGAGGCTTCTAATCCTGTTTGTCCACTATGATGTGTGGCACGAAATTTGGCAAGCCTAACTTTCGAAGCCTTGTCCTGAAACATACATTAATTCAATTTAGATTATGCACCAGTAAAATATAAAAATTGTTTAATGAATTTGAAATAATCTAGTGTCAAAAATTCAAATACCTGTATGCTCTCCTTACCAAACTTCCTCCGTGCATCCGCTCTATCATATGCTTTCACTAGCTCTTTCCATACTTTCACACTTACATCAATTGACCTTCTTTTGTTCCTTAGTTCGGGAGGAATTCCTTTTATCTTTTTCATTTGGTTGCAACAAAATCTCTTGCAATTTTGAGTCATTTGTTTTTTTATCTGCTTTACTGATCAACCTATCCCAAATTCAGTCTCCATGTCATTGATGACTTCTTTTTGAAGGTGCAAGGGTATCTTCGAGAATGGAAGATGTAGATGCTCTTTGAAGCGTTGAAGGCATGATTTCTTCAACCTATGCATGAACACTTTCCCATCATCTGTCATTCTGATATTCCCGGAAACAACATCATATTCTACCATGCTTTTGTATGTACCAATGCAAGATGCATAACATGTACTGGTGGTGGAAGAAATCTGTGACCCAGGAGTGGCTGGTACATTGGACGTATCTACTCCCTATTCCACATTCTTAGAGGTTGTTGAGATTGAATTTCTCCTTGATCTTTTGCACGATCCATGAATTGATGGGGAATCAATTGATTCTCTTTGAGAGGGTTTGTTTGGTTGGACTATTTCAGTGCCTTTAGTAGATCATTCTTTCACATATTTGGCAAGCATGGACAAGTCCATACCTTCTAGTTTATTCACTGCTTCTACCCCCAATATAGAAGCCATTGCCTCTTTCAGTTTCTCTGGGTCATGTCCCTATATATATATGATACATTTCTTATTTTAAATTTAAAAATAAAAACAATAAACCCTATATATACAAAGGAAATTTCTTCTTTTATAATTTTGAAATAAAAAACTAAAAAATACAATTCAAACACGCAATGGAAATATGCAAAAATCTATAAATTGAGTATGAAATACCTCATTGTGGAAAGAATCAGATCCCTTTGCTCATTTCCCTCTGTGCTTGACATTTTTTGATGTCCTAGGGAAAAAAAATTTCCTCCAGACTGTGGAAAATCCCTCTCTTTGCTCTGTATGCGTTGAAACCACTGGTGGGATTATAGATCACTCAATTGGTTACGAGTCAACGAGATCAAGTGGATATAGATCATCTGTGGGTGGTTCTTTCTTACTGTTCCTTATTGTTCATCATCTGTGGGTGGATATAGATCATCAACGAGCTTTCTTATTATTCCTTTGCGTCGATCAAATGCCTCTGTTTCTACGGGTGAGTATCTTCCCATGCTTTCTCCTGCCTTCTGACTATTCCTTTGCATCGATCAACTGCCTCTGTCTCTGTGGGTGAGGATCTTCCCATTCTTGCCCCCACCTTTTCTCTGGGTGGTTCTTTTGGGTATGAGATTTGAGAATGCACAAACCCTTTCTTTTGGGTGCGCGCGAGATCTAAAATCGTGTCTGAGTGCGTGCAAGATCTAAAATCCTGACTGGAGTATCATGAAGGGTGAGCACAGGATCTAAAATCATGTCTGGGTGGATGTGAGATCTTAAATCGTGATTGGAGTATCATGCAGGGTGCGCGTGGGATCTAAAATTGTGACTGGAGTATCATGAATGCACACAAGCCTGCTTTTGGGTGCACGGGCTCTATTATTTTTCATTTTCATTTTGGGTGGGTGGGCTCTATTATATTTTTAATTTCGTGTTATCCAAATTTCATGCTCTATTATTTTCATTTTTGTTTTGGGTGCAAGGGCTCTATTATTTTTTTAATTTCGTGTTATCCAAATTTCACGTTATGTGAATAATGAATTTCATTTTCCTTTACTACTCAGCTCTAAATTGGGCGCCATTAGCGCCAGATTTAGCACCCCAAGTTGATTGCATTTTGCCCACTGGACGGTGCTAAATCTGGCACTAATGGCGCCCAGTTTAGAGATGAATAGTAAATGAAAACGAAAATAAATAATAGACTAGATTCTTTGTAAACCATATAATCAATTGGGGTTCAAGATCAATGCTCATCGCATTCATACTTAGTAATTAAGCAAATTAAGCATAGAATGACAAACAAATGTCACAATAACCTCAATGATCATTAAAATACACATATGTTTCATATGAAGGTCTACTTGTAGGGAAAACATATTAAATGTTTATATAGAATGGGATAAATAAAATACAATATAGAGGCCCATCATTACCCCCTAGCTAGAGGTTTTGCATGCCCAAGTGCAACAAAACAATCCCTCAAAATTTGATCCTTGCCTTGCTCAATCCTCCTACTCTGATTGTTGATCCCTGTATGCTATCTACCTGAAGTCATAAGCTACAATTTGGGTAAGTCCATCCCTTCTATGATATCCTACCCTTACCTCTATGTCACCCCGTCTATTTTTCTCTTCTTCTTCATCCATCTCCATCATAGACTACCAGGAGGGAATGGATTGATGGAGGAGTAATGGATATTTGAATGTAATTCCTATCCAATTAAGATTCATTATATTGAGGGTATCAATGTATAGGCCGACCTTGAAGAAAAAAACTTTCAAATTAGATGGAACGTGAGGCTCCATATTTCTCAAGGTAAGTGGAATCTCCTCCCAATGTTTTGGAAAAGCTTCATCGATTTATCTTTTGAGTTCTTCACCATGACTTCACAATGTGTAATTTCCCCCTTCGACTTCTCCTCAAGCATGTTCACTAAATCTATGTTAGAATTCAACCTTGCATGGTTTTTGAGTATTTCTTCAGGCTTAGTGGTTTTAGACATCACCTAAAGGGTGTTATTCAACTATTTATTCGTGTATCTTTGTGCCTTCACAACCCTTTTCTCCTCATTTTTTACCTAGGAGAAAAATGCCCTGATTTGGATACCCCCCACATAGGGATTAGGGGACCATTTGCAAGGGTGAGGCATCAAAAAATTGTGGAGATAGAACTCATAGAGATTATTTTTATCTTCTTTATTGCATCATTGATATGCCTATGTGAACTCTTTTTGAGTGTCCAACTCACGAGGGAGGCTCTTGGAAATTTGTCCCAGTCGATGCTTGAGCCTTTGCTCTTTGAAAAAAAAGGTGTATGTTCTTACAGGAGGCCTTCAAGAGAGCATGTCCTTTGCCAATTCAATGGTCTTATGGGAAATTTCTTATAGTTCCTCAATTTTCTCGACTTTATCTTCAACCTCCCTTCTTTGTTTTTCCAATGTTTTTTTAAATCCTCGTTCTCATTCTCTATTTGTTTCCTATCCTCCAAATGTTACATTTTAAAGACTTAGAACTTTTCCTATAAGTCCACAATATGCTTCCCAGTTGTGGTTGGAGTTTACCATAGTTGTAATTTCTACTTCCTTTTGTCTTCTGCCATTGTCTTCCACCTTATGGATTTTTCCCTAGCTTCTAATTTGACAATGGGGTCCTTTATGCTAGGATTATTCTTCTTAGCATGAGTTCCCCATGGGATTCTCCCAAATCCTTTGTAACTCATTTGGCATCCACCTTTCCTACCTACACTTTAAAACTCATTTCTCTTAGAGACTGTAAAAAATAATAAGGAATGCTCAAGTATTCCAACCAATTATATTTTTGGAATGCATCATTCACTTTAGGATTGGCATACAATTTAGAAGGGTTTGTAGGTAAACATGTTACCTTGGGTTCTGAAAATATTTAGACTCTTTAATAGAATCAATCACTTTGCTTCAATCATCTTAGGGTGCTAGGATTTGAGTTTTGCAAACTCATAATTACACTGTTTACCTTCTCTTGACATTAAATTTGGCTCTATCAATACTTAAAATATTTGACAAAATCAAATTGTCTACAATCATCCCAAGGGTTCAGGTTTCGAGAAATTGGCATGCACAACAAATCTGTAGTTCATGCGCAACAACATACATAGCAGCCACAAGGCTTCTATGTATGCCTAAGTTTCCATTTGAAATCAACACATGGGAGCTGGACAAATCAATACTTTATTTTATAAGGCATGACATGGATAGACATGCCATATCAAGGGCATGGCAGGTCAAGGCAAGGCAAGGCATGTCATGTCAAGGCAAGGCATGGCATGTCAAGGCAAGGCATGGCATGCCAAGGCAAGGAAAGAATTAATTTGATGGAAAAGTTGACAATAATATAATATCAAAACAAGATAATATCAACAACATTTTCTCGGTGCATAGATGTTATGTGACTAATGTCATTATTGTGTATTATAGGATCTAGAGGAGGCCATGGACATAGGATGTGGACGACATAGCCCTACTAAATCAACGAGAGGAAAGTGGTTGGCCATAGAATTGGATACAAAATCTCTAGATACAATAAAGGTAAGAAGACAAATAAACCTCAACTAAAGGAGTATGGTGTTTATGAATTTACAAATGCTACAACACAGAAGAGATAAAGTTATATAAAATATGTCATATCAATATGCCAAATATATGAGTAAAGTGAGATTTTGTGTTGGATAACATATTGGTTGAAACAATATAATTGGTGTACCAAACATCATGGAATATGTTGTGTATTATAGGGGCCAGACGAGACCATGGAAACAGATAATGTCATATCAAATAAGGATACAATGGATGTCGCAGGACAACAGGTAATCACATTTTGACTTATCTTAGGAAGAATTTTGTGATACGCCCATCCTTTTTCACAATATTATTTAAATTTATAGTGTATTATCCAAACTTGAAATAAATTATGAGGCATGTTGTTGATTATTTCAGATGGATATTGGAGCAATTGCACAGCCTAAGTGTTCAACTAGCAAAAGAAAAAAGACATATGTACATGGGTGTGGACCTAAAACTATTAAATCACAAAGAACACAATGGGTGGAAGAGGATATGACAATGGATCCTCCAGACACAACAAATAATTGCACTGAAAAAGAGGTTGGCCAAGACTATTATATTGATGTATATATGTTCATACCTTTTATATTATAATTTGTTAAGCCATATGTGATTATATTTCTTTGAAATTGATACATTTATGATTTATCCAATTGTTTCCAAACATTAAATAATGGTTGTGTTTGTTGATAGGTAGAAGATGATGATGAAATAACGACTACTAATACCCACGATCCAACTGGGCTATTAAGATTTGGACAGGATGATTCAAACCATCCTTTAAACCATACCAAGGCGAAAAGAGCATATTTAAAGAGAATTCTACCACCTGAGAAATTTGAACAGCTGATGAGATTAGCATACACTAATGACATGTCACCTAGCCTTATTGATGATGACCATGATAGTGAAAATGTAGTGCATGAAGAAGAATTGAATGAAATTCTTACAGGTTTCTTTGGGGATGGAAACAATGATGACAACAATGATCGTATGGATGACAGTAACAATGACAACATGGGCAATTACCGCCAATATAATGTTGATGATAACAACCTGAAAGACTCAATCAAGCAAGAAGCAAAGACACCCATGTTCAAATTTGGTGCAAGTAGAACCTCAAAACTGGCATGCACATTAATATTATTAGAAATCAAGATACTATTTGGTTGGTCAGACAAAGGATTCACCACCCTACTGAAGTGAGTTGAAATCTATTTCTTACAATGCATTGTCAATTGGTGTACGTAATTCGTTTATGAATAATCCTAATATATATTGACATATCAAACATGTTCATCATAAGTCAAAAACATTCAATTGATCTAATCATTGGAAATCTTACAGGGCACTAAAAACCAAAATATTTCCTAAAGAGAATGTGTTTCCATCAACTTGCAGAGAGGTGCATCAGTCGTTGGTTGAGTTGGGGATTGAATATAATAAAACTCATTCATGTATAAATGATTTCATTTTATACAGAGATGAATATCAAGACAAGGTAGAATGCCCTGTATGCAAAGAGAAGAGATATCGTACAGATGTAAAAGGTCCTATAGTTCCAAAGAAGGTTTTACGTCACATGCAAGTTATACCTAGACTTCAAAGAATGTTTCGTTGTGAGTCACTTGTACAATTGATGGAATGGCATGCAAAGAATAGGAGTAAAGATAGATTCATGTGAATTCCGATCGATTCCAAATTATTGAAACACATAGAAGAAAAATGGCCAAGAAAATTCAAAGATGAACCCCGTAGTATCAAGTGTGGTCTTGCAATCGATGGAGTGTGCCCATTTTCTTTCATGAGCTCAAATTATAGTGTTTGGCCTGTAAGATTGATAGTATACAATATTCCCCCATGGATAAGTGTTAGAAATGAGCACCTTATATTGACTCTCATTATTCTAGGAAAACATCAAGTTAAAAACATGGATGTTTATCTTGTGCCTTTTATTGATGAGATGAATTGCTATGGAAAGGCATAAGAATGTATGACATATCAGGTCCTCCATAAAATAGGTCCTTCATGTTGTATGGTGTGCTATGTTGGACTATTCATGATTTCCTAGGACTTGGTGTTTGTTCCAGTGAGACAATTTTTTTTACGTATTTATACTAATGATTTTTTTTCATCCCAACTCTCATACTCAATTTTATACTATTATTTTTATGTTATTAACCTTACTTATTGAATTGCAAGGCTTCAAACAAAGGGGATATTTGCATGTACAAGATGTGCAGAACAATTTCAAAGGCGGTATTCTAAAGATCTACATAAATTTATTTATGCAAACAACATGGTTTTTCTACCACCAGATCATAGGTTTAGAAACTGCCATAAGAATCAATTTGATGGAAAAGTTGAAAATAGAGGCCCTCCCATGATTATGGGTCCAACTAATTGGCTTAGGAAGTATGAAGATGCTGAATTGAAATCTTGGCAGGGTTTTTTTGATGGGGGTGATTCTATTGAAGAACCAAAACAAGTTATAATTAAGATGCCAGAAGGGATGAAAAGGAAATCCATATTTTATGATCTCCCTTACTGGAAGGATCTATTAATATCTCACCTATTAGATCATATGCACACCTTAAAAAATGTCCAATATTCAATATTTCGACATATATCAGGTAAAGAGAAGGACACCTTGTCTTCGAGGAGAGATATTGCTCTTTCATGTACCAAATTAGATAGAAAACATTTCTGGACAAACATGGAAAATGAATCATATGTAAAAGCTCCATGGATTTTGAAAAAGAAAGAGCTAGACCAACTAAAAAATGTCATGCGTTCAATAAGGACACCTACTGGCTATGGGTCATCATTGGTTAAATCTTTTATAGTTGATGGACATATCACATGATTTAAAACACATGATTTTCATAATTTTATGGGTGACATTTATGAAGGTATTATATATCATCATTTATATATTCTGATATTCTATTGTGTGACAAAAATAACTAATGAACTTTCATAAATGTGTCTGACAGCATATCATGCCATTGACAATTAGGAAGGATTCATGTCTTACCGTTGACTTGTGGAATGCCATAAGTGAATTGTCAACATTTGCAAGGTGTGTGGCATGGAATGTTCATGTGTGAGAGACATATTAGAGATATTGTATTTCATTTTAATTTTTTCCTAAAGGTTCATACTAATTTACAATTCTTATTTTAGGTGGGTGACATCCAAGGAGATCCACGAATGTAAAGTGCCAAAATGGAAGAAGAAAATTGCAGAAATTGTATGTGTATTTTAGAAGGATCTCCTTACAAGTTTCATGGACCTACAAGTCCATTTACTTATACACCTAGTCGATGACATTGAATTGGCAGGTGTTGTATCAACGAGGTGGATGTTTTTTCTTTGAGAGATATACGAAAACTCTAAAAAGATATGTTCGACAAAAGGAACATCCAGACGGTTGCATGGCCGAAGGGTATGTATTGAATGAAGCATTTTTCTTCCTATGTGAATTCCTTGGTAAGGATTTTGAAGATGGTTTATGCTTATGGGATGAAGGACGAGCATCATATATTATTGATGGAGAAAAACCACAATCTAACGGTGTTCAAGTAGAAATTAGTAAGTAAATTCATTTTCATTGTGGTTGTTTTTATTGCAATAATTAATTTAATCTGTAATTTATTTGTCCAATTAACAAAATGGCCTTTGAAGTTTGAAATAAACTTGCTGACATGTAATAGGTGTAGACGAAAGTGCTATACTCGACAAATTCATTATGTACCACATGGACTTTATGAACAAATGGATTGATTTGTATGATAAAAAAAGAGAAGAAGTGTTAGAAGCAAGGAAACAATTTAGAGATCAAACCCAAGGAATACCCCATTTCCTACTGATCTACAAGGGGAATGGGGCAAAGATTGCACACTAGAATGGGTTACTGAACAAATTCAAAATCAAAGAGAAGATGCGGGTATAGATTCAAACATAACATAAGATTAAATCAACATGTCTAGAGGATGTGAAAGAAAGGTACAGTTGGAATTTTACAAAATGTTGTTTCCTTACAGTTTTGATACTATTAACTATTTTAATATTCATCATTTTATTTGTTTTAACCGAAATAAATGGTGTTTCACAGGTGAGGAAATATGCAACAATGTGGGCATATGGTCGACATTATCGTGTAGAACATGTAGATGTAAAGAGATGATCCTTTGATTGTGGCATCATGGTTGACTTCAAGCAATCCAGTCGATCAAGCTCAAAAGATAAGAATATTATGGAAGGAAATCTACAATATGTTGGGAAAATACAATAAATTATTGAGTCAGATTATCACTCTTTTAAATGTTGTAGAAGCATTTGAGAGGACACAAAGACATGATACCCATAGTGGATTGTTTTCTATAGATTCCTCAAGGTTCCTACCGGAGGATAAGGAGCCTTTTGTTCTACCAATTCATTGTGAGCAGGTATTTCTTTAACTCAAACTACAATAAATGGTAGTGATCAATAATGTATTAATACATTGTTTATTGTGAATATATACATGTGTTTATGAATCAATAAAATTGTTATAACATATGTCTAATATATGTATATTGTACTCGTTCATGTCCAGGCATTTTTCTATGAAGATATTCTGGACCTGAAATGGTTGTTTGTCATACATTATGATCCAAGATTAAGGCATGTATTTGACGATGCATTAGTGAATATTGAGCAAAACAATGATGGCGAACAAAATGAGAGAGATGGATTAAAGGACATCGAAGAAACTAACATCCATGATGATGCTGAAGATGGTTATGTTCAGGCACAAGAAGACAACAATCCGGAGTTAGATGATGTTATGGAAGACAACAATATGGATGGTATACAAAATGATGATCCAAATACATCTGGTAAGAATATGGATGATCTACAGTCAAATTTCAATGACGATGAAGATGATGCAGGTCAAGATGAGGATGGTGATAGTATTAACTACTTGAAAGATCATACGAACATTGACAATGATACACTAGATGGAATTGTTGCAGACAATGATGTTAATGACCAACAGTTCTAGATTTCAGAATTGTTTGTAATCCATGTTTAAAAAATAATGATTCTTATAGCCTAGTATTTGAAATGGTTCAGTATTATTTGTGTCAATACAAATCACCTATTGCAATATCGTTAAAGTGTTCAAGATATGGTATGAATTGTTGGCAGAAAAAAATAGGATTACTTGTATGCTTCTTCCATCCATTTTATATCAACATATGTTCATGAAGACACAAAAGTTATATCAACATATGTTCATGAAGACACATAGGATTACTTCCTTCTGCTATGACAATTGATGTTGTCCTTAATGCTCTATTCATGTCCTTGGATGTAGATCACACTGTAAGGATGTTGAGTGCATCCTCCTCTCAACATCAATACCTGACACCATATATCATATATCACATACCATCAAGGCATGTGTCTCATCTAACCATGTCAAAATTTGACCTAAACCCTAACCCCTAAGCCATTGACCCTTAAAGCCTAATTAAGCCCAAATTCCTAAACCCTTAAACCCTCAACCTTAGTTAATCACTAATCCCTTACCACAAAAGCCATAAATCTCTTAAATACTAGTTAAGCCCTAATCCCTAAACCCTTAAGCCCTTAACCTTAGTTAATCATTAATCCCTTACCACAAAAATCCCTAAATCCCCTAACCCCTAAGCCATCAACCCTTAAACACTTAAACACTAATCCTTAATCCCATTAATCCATAAACCCCTATGCCCTAAGCACTTAAACATTAATCCCCTAGCGCATAATCCCTAAGCCATTAACCATTAAACTACCTAACCCATAAGCGCCAAATCCCTTATCTCTTGACTCTTAATCCCTTAAACCCTAATCCCTTATTCTCTTAACCCTTAATCCTTGTACCCCAAATCTCTAAATCCCATAATCCTCAAAGCCCCTATCCACTTAACCCCCAACACCTCAACTAATTAACTATTTAGGCACATTCGACGCTAAACCCCATTCACTGCTCACCGTGAGAGATTGATGGATGGCATTGGTGATGTGTTTGGAATAAATTAATCCATGACATTTTAAGAGAGTTTTGACAATCATTCCATATATGTGAATGACAAATGACGGTAATGAGACTACATGATGAACACTGATGCAAATGTGGACGATCTCAAAGATTATGTGAGGACATCATGTATCCTTGAGTCTTGAAAACCTCACATACCGTTAAGGCACATTGTGTCTATTCTAACCGTGTCATATTTCAATGCATGCATTAACAGTTTGAAGAAATTTCAACGTTGGCCCCATTCACTACTCACCATGTGACATCAGTGGATGACATTGGTGATTGTCGTGTTGGAAGAGGTTCCATGAAATTTAAAGAGAGTAATTCTGACAAAGCCCTAACTCCCCTAAACCCTGATCCATTGACCCTCAAAGCCTAGTTAAGCCCTAATCCCTAATTAACCCTTAAGTCATCAACCTTAGTTAATCAATAATCCCTTAACAAAATATCCCCTAATCCCCTAACACTTCTCACTAATTCCTAATCCCTTAATCCATAAACCACTAATCCATTAAACATTAATCCCCTAGCCCATAATCCCTAATACATTAACCATTAAACTACCTAACCTGTAAGCACCAAATCCCTTAGCCCTTGACCCTTAATACCTTAAACCCTAACCCCTAATCCATTAACCCTTAATCCTTGTACCCCAAATCCCTAAATCTTCAAATCCCCTATCCACTTAACCCCAACACCTCAACTAATTAACTATTTAGGTTAATTTGGATACATCTGACGCTAAATCTAGCGCTACTTCTGGTGTAATTTGTGGCGCTAACTAGGGTGCTAAATCAGGCGCTAAACGAGGCACAATTGTTGGTACTAAATGAGGTGTCATTTCTGGCGCTAACTGGGGCACAATGTACGACGCTAAATGGGGAGAAATTTCCAATGCTATTAGTGCCTAAATTTTGTGTTCGATGCAAAAAACGCCATGAATAGCTCCATCCCGATAAATAGTGCTGACTTGTTCAAAAAATTGAAGAAAAATACATTAAAACCATCTTTGGAAGCAAAAAAGGGAGCAAATCACATGGATTTGTTGTAGTGTAAGAGAAGTATAAGGGCATACACCCTCTTAGCTTAAACCCTAGCTTAGAGAAACTTGCCTTAGCGAGTAAAAGGGCTTACAACCCCAAGGAGGTAGCTTCTCTAAGCTCCTTGTGACTCCATTAACCCAATAGAAAAGGCATTCGTAATTGATTTGTTGCATTGGAGAAATAAAATATTGCATTGGGAAACATGATTTTTGGTCATTTTTACTTCTTGCAAAGTGGATTGTTTTCCTCGTGCCTTGGGCACCTCACAGTATAATGTTCTTAAGCCAATTTTTTCGCTTGGAACACTAACTGCTCACTGTTTACTGATAGATGTGTGTTTGCTTGCAAGTTTACTTATGAGTTATGTCTTAGGGTTTATATTTCAATTAACAAGCATAGATTTGAAGATATAACAATGGCATACAAGATATGACCAATAACATAAGATATGGAACCAAACAACATAGATTTGACTTTTATTGATATAATAAGCAAGAACCTGATACAATAAGGATGCAGATATGGAATAACATCAGATATCTCCAAGAGAGAATATACAAGCTGCTACAAAAAGCTCTCGATAAGAATATGTAAGCCTTCAAAGGCTGGATACAAAATGAAGACCAATACAAGAAGTACCAGGGTCAAGTCCAAACCCCCTGGTTGATGGTACGTCCTCTTGAAGAGATAAGAAGACCCAATATTTCGGCCTGGGTGATGAAAGCCTCCAAATGACTCAAAATCCTATAGAATGATAGATCGGGGTGAGTAGAACCCCCTCCTGAAGTTTCAGGCTGAAATACCAAGGGATGCTCCTCCAAACGCTGAAACCCTAAGTGAAGTTGCGCCCTCCTGGATCTTGTCAATGCCCAATAATTTGTCCCATATGAAAGGGACCTCCAAATACCTTGAAACTCCCTAGAAAGATAGATCGGGACACTGCAATTCACTAGGTGAAGTCTCAAGGTCATATATGAAGTAAAGCCCCTCCAAACTGAGTAGATATGAATCTCTATAGCGCCCCCCTTCTCTCCAAATCATGCCAATGCTCTAAGAAATCATCCAAAAAAAATAACCCTCTCAAAATGCACTAGAATTGATGATCAAGGCCCTGCAAGAAAAACCCAAGTGCTAGAATGTCCCAAAGCCCTGGCAATCTCTTGGATCGAACTTCCCTCACTTAATGGTGTGCCCTCTTGCTGAAAAACCTCAAGGGTATGACTTGTAGATGTCCTGGATGAGTGATGATACATGTGAATGATGTAGAATGGCATGGGTGGAGTATTTCATCCCCGAGACCAAGCTTGGAACAAGATAGGTGGAATCTTTCACCACTGAATTGTTCTCTAGGGTTTGTATTCTCAAAACCCTCAAAACAGTGTGCTCAAGAGCCCAAAATCAATTTGCAATAATAATCCAAGATGCATGAGAGGTGCGCCCTAGGCTTTCCTTTATACCTCATTTCTATTCCTCTGTCTAGTTACGTTAACCCTTCGGTTCAACTCCTAACTCAACCTCAAGCGTTCTAATTCTTTAGTGAGTTACTTTTTACCTTTTCAAGTCAACTTCAAATTATAACATTGAGTTTGGCCGACTTTTCCCCATGCGACATGAGACTATAGTCTAGTGGGGATGACTAGACTACCGAGTTTCTCCAAACCTCTTCATCAAGAGGTGGGGGACATTACAGTCTCCCCTGCTAGAAATTTCTTGTCCACAAGCAATTTTGAGCCTGTCTCCTGTATCATATGTTCATTCTCCCACATAGCATCCTCAATAGGCAAGTCCTTCCATTTGACTAAGTATGCCTTGATGCTCCTCCTCCCGAGTTTCTTCTCCTGAACCTCTAGTATTTCCTCTAGCATTAGTATCAATTGCCCCTCTTCATCTAAGGGCGGCAATACCTTAAGTGGGGTGATGTGTTGGCCAATGGACTTCTTCAAGTATGACACATGGAAGACGTTGTGTATCTTGTTGTCCTATGGAAGCTCAAGTTCATAAGCCACGACCCCTACCTTCTTGTTGATCTTGTAGGGTCCAAAGAATCGGGGTTGGAGATTTTCTGCTCCACTTCTTTTGATAGAAGCATGTATGTACGGTTGGAGCCTTAAGTAGACCAAGTCACTAACCTCAAAAGTACGTTCTACCTTGTGTTTTTCTGCTTGGACCTTCTATTGATTATGTGCCCTTTGTAGATGATCTTTTAATTCTTTGAGTATGTCCTGACTCTGTTGCACCCAATCCTATACCATAGGAGATCTGCTATCACCAAAAGCAATCTCTATAAAGGAGAGAGGGTCATAACTATACAAGGACCTGAATGGAGTCATACCAATGGACATGTGATAAGTGGTGTTGTAACAGTATTCCCCTAGGTGTAGCCACCTAACTCATGCTTTATGTTGCCCTGCTACGTAATTTCTGAGGTAGCCTTCCACCCACTTGTTGACTATTTCGGTTTGCCCATCAGTATGAGGGTGGTAACTGGTGTTAGGGGTCAAGGCCGTGCCAACCAGTTTGAATAACTCCTGCCAAGAGGTGATCATAAATTGGTTATCCCTGTCACTAACAATGGTCTTCGATAAACCATGTAGTCTGAAGATCTCCTTGAAGAATAAATCTGCAACTTGTGCTGCATTGAAGTTTGTGGCAATGGAGAAAAAGTGTGCAAATTTAGTTAACCTATCCACCACCACAAAAATACAATCTTTCCCCTGTGGCCTGAACAATCATGTGATGAAGTCCATAGAGATGCTTTCCCATTTGTGCTCTGGGATGGGTAGAGGTTGTAACAGTCCCGTTGGATGTGTATGCTCATCCTTGTTTTCCTGGCAAGTAGTCGACTCTTTGATGTGGCGCACTACATTTTCTTTGAGACCTTTCCATGAAAACCTTTCCCTTACCTTCCTGTATGTTTTACAATACCTTGGTGCCCTGCCACCAGTAAATCGAGACATGCTTGTAATACCTTGGCCTTAAAGGCTGACTCAGGAACCAAGAATATTAATCCCTTGTAGTAGATGACATCATCTATGATTATGAAGTTGTCATCCTATATCCGCCCATCCATCAACTGACAAGCGAACTGATTTTTTGAGTATTCCACCAGGAGGTGGGCCTTCCAGTGAACTGAAATATCTATCATACCATAAACTGATGGCCTTCTAGATAATGCATCTACCACTACATTATTCTTCCCCTTGACAAATTCAATGTCAAAATCATAGGCCTGTATTTTTCTAACCCACTTATGTTGCCTCTCATTCAATTCCTTATGTTCCAAGAAGCACTTAAGGATGTTGTGATCTGATCTCACTACAAATCTTGCTCCTACCAAGTATTGCATGAATTTGGCCAAGGCATGCATGACGACCAACATTTCTTTATTGTAGATAGTATAGAGAAGCTCAGGGCACCTCAAATTTCGGCTCTCATAGGCAAGGGGGTACCTATACTGCATAAGTATGACCCCAATTCCCTCCTCGGAGGAATCACACTCCAATGTGAAGGGTTGGCTGAAATCTGGTAGGGCTAAAACTGGGCATGTGCTCATTACTTTTTTCATTTTGTCAAATGTCGACTGTGCCTCTGTACTCCATCTGAAAGCCCCTTTCTTGGTTAGATCGGTCAAGGGTACACAAAGTTGTGAGAACCCATTGACAAACCTCCAGTAATAGCTGCAAATGTCGAGAAACCCCCTCAACTCTGTAAGGGTCTTAGGTGTGGGCTACTTAGGTATGGCATTGATCTTCTCTTGGTGTACCTATACCCTTTTTACTTCGATGATGTGTCCCATATAGAGGACCTCTATCATTCCAAACTCACATTTGGACTCTTTTGCATACAAGGATTCATCCTCCATGATGGCTAGAATATGTTCCACATGCTGCATATGTTCCTCCCAAGTCCTGCTATAGATCAACAAGTCATCAAAGAACACTAGAAGGTGCTTCCTCAACTTCTTGTTGAAGACGTGATTCATGCAAGATTGAAATGTGGCTAGTGCATTGGTCAATCCAAATGGCATCACTAAGAATTCATAGTGGTCGTAGTGACACCTGAAGGTAGTTTTGGGGATGTCCTTCTCCATCATTTTGATTTGATGATAGCCAGAGCGCAAGTCAATCTTGGTGAAGTAAACCGCCCCATGGAGCTCATCCAATAACTCATCAATCCTCAGAATGGGATACCCGTTCTTAATAGTTTTCTTGTTCAATGCCCTAAAATCAATGCACATGCATGGTTCCATCCTTCTTCTTCACTAGTACTACTGAAGATGAAAAAGGACTGGAACTTGGTCTAATGTGACCAATTTCTTTGATGGCCTTTTCTATCTCATCTTTGTACTTCTTTGGGTGTCTGTAGGGAGTGGTGATGATTGGTTTTTCTCCCTCTTCTATCTCTATGATATGCTCAAACCCCCTATCTGGTGGTAATTCAGGTGGAATGGGTCCAAACACCTTGATATGTTTGTCAATGATCCTCTGAATCTATGGTGCATAGTGAGCCTTTCCTTCCCTGTGCACACGTACTGAAATCCTACGCTCAACAACATATACAATGTCCTCTCTTCTGAAAATGGCCTCCATGCGCTTTGTTGTAACCACCCTAGCTGTGTTTCCTGACATGCCCCCGAGAACTACCTTTCTCTCACTTTCCCCTGTGAAATGCATCTCCATAGTCTTGTAGTTGGTGGTGGTTGGTCCCAACGTACTAAACCACTGAACTCCAAGGATGATGTTTGTATCAGGGAGGTCCATCACGTAGAAGTCCTATGCTAAGTCATGTCTACCTAGTGTAAGCTTCATCTCTAGAATATACGTGTTGGTGCTTCCTCTTGCTACCTCCACCTTGAGTCCTTCAAATTCAACTATGGGTATGTTCCTCCACTGTAGCAGTGTTGTGTCAATGAAGTTGTGTGAAGCACCCCCATCAATGAGAACCGAAACCTTCTGTCCTTGCAGTACCCCTCTCATACTGAAGGTGTTATACCTGGGTACCCCACTGATGGATGCTAACATAGCCTTCTCTTCTGTTGTCATGCCGTGACATGGACCTTCTTCTTCAGCAGTTTCGGTGGTATCTACTTCTATATTTTGTAGGTGGCCGAAATATTCCTCCTCTTCATTGTCTGAAGGAACCTCAATGTAGTGGGTCTTGCCTCTGCCCGTGCACTTGTGGGATGGATCCCAAGACTCTTTGCATGTATAGCATAACTTCTTTCTTCTTAGTTCCCTCGTGTTCTCATCCATCCTACCTCTTCCTCGGTCAAACCCCCTTGGGTCTCTTCCTCCTGGATTCATTGGGGGTCTTTGGTCTCTTCCTCTGATGTTTAGAGGTGGTCTAGGCATAAACTTAGATTTCGCTGCTGGGCCTAGATCTCTCGTCCTCCATATAGCATCCTACAAGTTGGTAGGCTTGAAAGCTTTAACCCAACCCTTTAAGGATTCCATCAAATCCTCTATGAAAAACATCATGAGTCTTGACTGTGACATGTCTTGTACCATGACTTCTATCCTCTGAAACTCCTCAATATACAACTCAGGTGATCCTATCTGTCTGAATTGTGTGAGTTCCCTGAAATGGAGTTCTGGATCCCCCTGGTCAAACCTGCCAATGAGCTTTTGTGTAAACTCTGTGTATGCCACTATCTGAATGTGGCCAAGGGTAGCTAACCCATGGTACCACCAGTCATGAGCTTTTCCCTCCAAGAACATGGAGGAAAACTTGATGGCATCCATCTCTCTCATTGGATTAAGTTGCAGGTAAGTGTCTAGTTTTTGTACCCAAGCCTATGCAGTTATCTTGGCCGAACCATCAAAGTAGGGGATCTGCATCAACAACTGTGATATCAACTCTTGGTTTTCACTTACCTTCTTTAAGGTTTCATCCAGCTATGTTTGTCCCCTACGTGTTTCCTCCTGATTTTCCTGCAGGTGATGTACAAGGTTGCTCTATGACACCTCTATGGAGTGTTGTAGCTCCCTAGCGATCCCTGCTAGCATTTGTGGCTCATTGTCCTAACCTAATCCTTCCATTTCAACCTCTACCTCACCTGTATGTTTCCTTCTTCTGCCCATATAAATGCCACTGAAATTTTTCATGCGCTAACCCTCATAGGATGGGAGGATCAACGCTCTGATACCACTGTAATGTTCCCAAGCCAATTTTTTCGCTTGGAACACTAACTACTCTTTGTTTACTGATAGATGTGTGTTTGCTTGCAGGTTTACTTCTGAGTTATGTCTTAGGGTTTATATTTCAATTAACAAGCATAGATCTAAATATATAACAATGGCATACAAGATATGACCAATAACACAAGATGTGGAACCAAACAACATAGCTTTTACCTTTATTGATATAATAAGCAAGAACCTGATACAATAAGGATGTTGATCTGGAATAACATCAGATAGCTCCAAGAGAGAAGATATGAACTGCTACAAAAATCTCTCGATAAGAAGATGTAAGCCTCCAAAGGCTGGATAGAAAATAAAGACCAGTACAAGAAGTACCAGGGTCAAGTCCAAACCCCCTGGTTGATGGCACGTCCTCCTGAAGAGCTAAGAAGACCCAATATTTTGGCCTGGGTGATGGAAGCCTCCAAATGATTCCAAATCCTATAGAATGATAGATCGAGGTGAGTAGAACCCCCTCCTGAAGTTTCAGACTGAAATACCAAGGGATGCTCCTCTAAATGTTGAAACCCTAAGTGAAGTTGTGCCCTCCTGGATCCTGTCAATTCCCAATAATTCAACCCAGATGAAAGAGACCTCCAAATAGCTTGAAACTCCATAGAAACATAGATCAGGACATTGCAAGTCACTAGGTGAAGTCTCAGGGTCATATATGAGGTATAACCCCTCCAAACTGAGTAGATCTGAATCTCTATAGCGCAATCCTTCTCTCTAAATCTTGCCAATGCTCTAGGAAATCATCCAACAAGAATATCCCTCTCAAAATGCACTAGAACTGATGATCAAGGCCCTACAAGAAAAACCCAAGTGTTATAATGTCCCAAAGACCTGCCAATCTCCTGGATCGAACTTCCCTCACTGAATGGTGCACCCTCTTACTGAAAACCCTCAAGGGTATGACCTACAAACGTCCTGGATGAGTGATGATACCTGTGAATGTTGTAGAATGGTGTGGGTGGAGTATTTCATCCCCAAGACCAAGCTTGGAACAAGATAGGTGGAATCTTTCACCACCAAATTGTTCTCTAGGTTTTGTATTCTCAAAACCCTCAAAACTCTCAAAACTGTGTGCTTAAGAGCCCAAAAGCAATTTGCAATAATAATCCAAGATGCATGAGAGGTGCGCCCTAGGCTTTCCTTTATACCTCCTTTCTATTCCTTTGTTGAGTTAAGTTAACCCTTAGGTTCAACTCCTCAGTGAGTTACTTTTTACCTTTTCAAGTCAACTTCAAATTATAACATTGAGTTTAGCTGACTTTTCCCCATGCTGCATGAGACTATGGTCTAATGGGGATGACTCGACTACTGAGTCTCTCCATACCTCTTCATCAAGAGGTGGGGGACATTACACACAACCACTAGGGCGTCCCCATCTAGGGGCTACTTATTGATGTTGTTACAAAATTGCATCTTCAACCATTAGGGATGTAGAAACCCTAACTTACTTTCTTTAATAACTCTCTTATCAACCATTGGTTTTTGCTCAAAGTTTGCACACTTACTCTCCTTGTCCTAGCACACTTTTTGGCAAAGTTTGAGGAAATTTCAATGGCTGATTTTCTTGTTGTAATACATTGAATGTTACAGCCATAAGGCTGATAAAATTTGTTGCAGACAAGTGTTTACAACAACCTTATCTTTTATGCTAAGAATATTGGTTTTTCATCTTGAGTTTAGCTAGTTATTTACTAGTTTTTCTCTTGCATTTTCTACTTGATCTTTAGCATTTATTGAGCAAATTATAGTACCTTTTTCTTGCTGATATATATTGTTATCCATTGCTGCAAATTAGGGAAAACAAGCTTAAATTGCTGATCCAAATAACATATACTATTGCAAAGTGTCTTTTCTTGTGTCTCGGGTAGGTACAATCATCCAGAGAAGTGTTATACCTGTGGGGAAACAATTTCTTGATTTGCAAGGCATCTCTTTCCGCCTTTCACTCCACTTAGACTTGACCTATAGGGGCTTCATTTCCATCCATCTTCATCTCCATCTCAATCCCCCTATGGTCATTGGGATCGCTTCTCTGGAGTGACCTAGTCACCCTTGAAGTGCGGGACCTACATCGAGGTGACATTGGGTGTAGGATTCCCAAGTTGTAGCACTTGTTTTGTGGTTGGGTTGCGATTTTCCCAACCTACAACTTGAGCTACAATAGGTTGGATCCTGAGTCTTTTTATATGTCACCCAATTGCCTAAAATATGGATGACATCTCTGATTTCTGCTTTCTTTTGGCAGGCTATATTGAGAACATGTTGTTTAGGCATTTGGGATATTAATTTATTCAGACTATCTACACCAAAATGGAATTTGTTCGTGGGAGTAGAAGAAGCGGCTTCAGAAATTATAACATCCATACTAGGAAGAGGAGGAGGAGGTCCAAAATAAGGGTTAGGAGAGGGAGGAAGGAAATAACTAGAATGAGAGATAGATTATTCCCTTTTAGGGATATGAAGCATCTAAAGATATTTTGCAGGAATGTACTTGGGTAAATCTTTGAAGCCTTTTACCCAATATGAAATTTCTTCAACTTCTTCTTTTGTTGCTCCAAAATCATATTCTGGTCTATCATATTGTTCTCACTTGCAGACTCGACGTGAAACTGAATATTCTATGAGACAGCATGATCCAAGTCCTCAGAGATACCATGATCATCACCACTATCCTCTAGCCAATCAAGGGTGGTATCAATAACAGGTTCCTCAACCTCCACCCTCCATGCTCCAGTGGTGTCAATCCCATCCAATGAAATGGCATTCACATCAATTTTTGTCTCAAGCTGCTTCACCTATAACCTGAGATTGTAGGAGACGTAGAAAAAATCATTAAGGCATGAGGTATCCAACCTGTAAGAGGATCATAAATTAATTTATTAGAATGTAAAGGAGCATAAAATTTAAATGACAAGTTAATAATTTATAATTTTATAATGAATTTGCAATTTCATTTGAAATTCTCTAACTTGTTGCGCTTTTTGGTGTGTATTTTTTCAAATACACTCCAGTTGCGCTCACAACCAGAAGAGCTACATGTCTGGATAAGCCCCTGAATTGCCATCTTCTGTAGAATAGGTACCTTTGTGCCATAGTTTTCCCACAAAGTATCTACAATGAATTAGAGAAAGTTGAAACATAAGAGAAGACAAATTGAAATTTGAAAAATGTATTTTGAAACCTAAAAGTTAAAAGTTAAAACAAGGTGAAACTTACTTGGCATTATGTTCTTCTTGTCATTTATGGCCATCTCAAACCCAAATAAGCCAATGGACCTCTTATAGAGTTCAAACTCTTGGGAAAGCTCTAATTGGTCAGATACACTTGGCACCATCCTCTGGACACACTCAAAGAAGCCAGACATAACCTTTGAATCAAACTTGAAGCCATAGATGTAAGAGAATGCAGGGTTGAGGTATAACCCTGCAGCATGGATGGGACGATGGAGTGTGTTGCTCCATCGGTCATCAATCACCATCCATATCATTTATTTTATCTCATGCCTTTGATCCCTCGTGTCCACATAATAAGCACGAATGGACTCTTTGGCCCTATCCATGACCTCATATAGGTAGCCCATTGTGGGCTTGTCCCTGTCGACTAAGCGAAGAACCTTTACCAAAGGTTCACTGATGGTGCACACCTCATTCACCGCATCCAAAAATATCTCCTGGTATGCAACTAGCCTCATAATGGCTTGCCCCTCTGGTTTACTTCTAAATGATAAAGCACGCCACTTAGGTGAAAGGAACATTGTCTACAATTCCCACCTAGAATTCAAAAGAGACTGAAGAGAAATAAAAGTAGTGGCAAAGCGTGTGATGGCAGGACGCAACAACTCTTTGTCACCTGTGAATTTTCTCATCAAGATAAGTACATAAGCATGATTGTATATGAATTTTGTGATGCTCCTCCCTGAATCAATGGCCTTTGTTGTTCTTGAGTTTATACTTTAAGGCTCTAAAGTATATCGTCAAGGCATCTAAATGATAAAGGTAAGTAAAGGGTAAAAAACAAAAGGAAGGATGAATTAGAGTTGGTCTCCCAACTACCTCTGTCTAGCTTCCCTTTGTTCTTGGATGCTAATATCTCTCTCAATAGCTGCACATGAACGTTCTAATTCAACCCGGTTAGTCGTTGTTTGCAGAATAGTATTAAAAAGGTTCAAAGCAATGCTAATTTGATCTTGGAGACCAGGTTCTATGTTGGGCTATCTGTTATTTGGGACAGTCACGGAGAATAAAATTTTATTTAATTATGAAAGAATTTGATAAATTGTTGCTTCAGTTTATAAGGGATGAGAATAGGAAAAATAGTTTTGAAATTCAAAATAACAACATAATAACAGTTGAGGCTGTTTCCTGGACTTGAAACAATTTTGAGAATAGTAAAATAACAAGGAAATACTGCTGAAAAAATATGAGGCTTTAATCACGAAAGAATCTCATATTGTAACAGGAAGTAAAGAGGAAAACGAGATTTCGAATGAAGTGTTAAATATTATCGTTCAAATGATCTACAGGTCTTAAAATTACTGATAGCAATTTCAGAGGAAAAGTTGTAAATAATTTGATAACCAAATCAATTCAAACTACAAAAGATGTATGAAATAAACTTATAGTTGATCATTCATTAGAAAGATATTGAAAGAGAAACATATAAATATATTGTAAAAAGAGTTAAAGAACACATAGCTTCAAGTTGACAGAATTCAGAATCTTGTCTGCATTATTTATATCATAATGGATTGAAAACTTTTAATACAATCGACTCTCCCTCCAAAACAAAAAGTCCTTTCTCAGTCTTGTGAAAATATATTTATACATGATCACCAAATATTTTTCCCGTTGGTGATTAACTAACTTCCTAAGACTACGGTTACATGAATGAACAATGTCAAACCATTTACATTTCTATTCTGACTGCTTTATTGTTCTAATGATGAAAATCTTCAAAAGAGTATCTCATGTCTGCGTTGATGAACTTCCTTCTTCTGTCTTAAGACAGTGAATACATTTTCCCAAAAACTTCACCAAAAATCTGAGAGCTTCTGGTATATCTTTTGCCTCAAATATGAAGAACTTTTTCTGTAGTTCGGGCAGACAATCTTCAATTATCTTCCTTGTGAACTTAATAGTTTGCAACTTTAAGTTCAACATTACTATCCATTTGTCGATTTCGGTGACATTGATTACCTTTATTTTTGGGATCTCCACCTGCATTTCCTCCAGATCTTCCTTGAATCTTCGTTGGTGCTTGACAATGTTAATTTCTCCTAATAACCCCGAACAACTGTTTTTCCCAATGTTCAAAGAAGCTTTTTCTAAAAGATAAAAAATTCCTTGACAATCATGATTGACCTCTCTGTTTATTCTTTTGTTTTCTGCAAGGTCTGCCTCCCACACCTTGAGTATTACATCTCCTTTAACTTGCTCTGAAACAGATAGTTTTGAATCTTTCCAATCTCCTCCTTTGTTGAAAGGGCCACTGCTTTTTGGAAAGTCGTTCTAGCCACTTTTACTTCTCTTTCTTTCTGGAGAATATCTTCCAAGGATTTATTAGTTTCCTGAAAGTAATTTTGGACAAATTCCAGATTAAAAAACACTCCCCGTTGTTCTTTTTCTATCTTCATATGTATTTCCAATACCTGGGCCTGGAAGATTTCGAGCTCAACCACTTGATTTGAAGTAGAATTAATCTTACCTTGTAATTGTTTATTTATTTCCTCTTGCTTTATGACATGTTCTTGAGTGACTTGTATTTTCTGATTTGCTTCCTCTAAGCTTGCTTTCATTTTCTGAATCTCTTGAATCTCATTTAATCTAGCTTGTTCTAGACCCTTTTTTATTCCCCAACTGATATTTCTTTCGGTCTCTTTCAATTGAACCTGTATATGAGCTATCATTTGGTCTTTCTGTTCCAACATAGTTGTCAAACTACCCACATAGTATAAATTCGCCAATGCTAAGGCTCCCATTATGCCTGCTATCTCTGTAGCGAATTCTCCTTCTTTAAGTTTTTGTCCATCTATAATGATTTTTTTCTTCTTAATCATCATATGTCCTCTAGGATGCATTTCCTGTTTCAGGATAGCCTTCCTCTTTTTACTGAAAAAATAATTGGATGAAGGAATCTCATCCCTAGAAATAGGCTCAAGATCACTAACGTATAGAGTTCCCTCGTGGGGGTTTCCATATGTATACTACAATGGAGTCAAGGAAGTAATGGGACTTCCAAGTTCTGTCGATGTTGTTCCTCCTACCTTTTTCGAAAAACTCTCAGGGATTTCTGAAGGTGTTTCCAACTCCTTTCCTTTCCCTGCCTCTGATTTTTCTGTCTGGGGGACTTCTATTTCTTGCAAAGGCATTTCACCCTCCTTCATTTTTCCTTTTGTATTTGCTTTATCCTGTACATTTGTTTCAAATCCTGGGGGAGGCCCTTCCTACTGTGGAGGTGGGGTCGTGGGTTCACCCTGCAAACTATTTGGTAAACAACTTCGCCCATGACTTTGGAATGGCATGAAACCAACCTGTGAGTCAGGTGACATGGCCCGTACCCTGTTCAATACGTCTTCATAGGTTTTAACCTCCTTGAATATACCATCATAAACAGATGTTTCATGCTCATAAGCTTTCAAATTACAGTGCATCAAATGTCTACTTACTAATTGATAAGGGTCATGCATTATGTGCTCAATATCTACTAGTTTTATTTCTTCTAGTGCTTCAGCCTCCACTTTAGAATGGCCAAGGTTTAGTAATGAAAATTTCCTGACATACAGAGGGAAGATTGGCCAGGATTTATTTTGAGCTAATTTTAGCTCTATTCCAATACCACCATTCACTATTTGATGTGCTACCTCCCTCAATACCAGTCTGTCCGGGAGGAATTTTGGAAGTGAGTGAGGGGGGATTAAGCATCCATAAACCCTAACATAAGAGAAATGTTCATCAACAAACCAGTCGGTTGTTGCTTTGAGATTTCCTGAGACTGACTCAGAAATGCGAGTGGGTTCACAGCCATAAAACATTTTATGCATTGGAATTATAACGAAATGACAAATTTCGTAAAATGCATTCTTAGCATTTTCTTCCCAAAGTTCAAAATGATATTCATCAATGGGCTTGGGGAAAGTTATGTTCCAACTCCAATTCATCAAGGGAAAAGGAGTCATAAAGAAAACTACGTCCATAATGTATGCTGACATATAAAAGGCCACTAGTTGACCTTTAGATTTTGCAACTTTGTAGTTTGAAACTTCTTGAGCTAGGTTATCAGACAGAATCTTACTCCAGTTGAAAGTGAATCCTTTTGAAGCTTCTTCTAAAAAGGGCACTCATACAATATTTGACCGCATGCTGCTTCAACGTTCTGGCTTTAGATGGGGGTAAGTCACTTGGGCACTTCAAGGTCAACAAGTAGGACACTATGTCTTTGTACCAGTTTGATGAAGCAAATTTCTCTTTGATTCTGATTTCAGCTAGTTGTTCATCAAGTTCATTAATGTCCACACACTCTTCACTTCTCTGTAAGCTATTTATCCCGAGAGCTCTGAAATTTGATTCAGCTAAGAGTTTAGCTAAACCTTGTCCCTTCACTAGTTTCGTTGGTTTAATCTCCAAATCGAATTCTTGAATTTTGGCAAGCCACCGTCCTCTTTTGCCATCACTGTCGGACTGAACCAAAATATCTTTTACGGAGCTAGTGGGTAAGCACACAATCACCTTAGAATGCAACACATAGGTTCTGAAAGCCTTTAACACCTTCACCATAGCATATGCTTGTTTTTCTATTATATTATATTTAAGTTCGGTGTCTCTAAGACTTTTGCTAAAAAAGGCTATCGGTTGCTTGAAACCTTCTTCATTTTTTTGGAGGAGAACCGCGACGAGTGTGTGTTCTGAGGCGAATGAGAAAATAAGAAAATCCTTTAGATAATCAGGGCTTGCTAGTACAGGTGCCTCGCTTATAACATTTTTGATGCATGCAAACAATGCTTTTGCTTTCGCTGTCCATTTCACTTCATTGTTTTTCTTTAGCATATCTGTGATCAATTTCATGATTTCAACAAATTTTGGAATAAATCTCCTCAAAAAATTTATTTTACTAAGAATGACTGAATCTCTTTTACATTCCTAGGAATATTTATTGTGTCTATAGCTTCCACTCTTTTAGGGTCAATTCTAATTCCATCTTGAGACACAATATGGCCCAAGAGTTTAACTTCTTGCATAGCAAAGTGAGACTTTTTGGGGTTTAAAGACAAACCAAACTTGCGGCATTTCTCAAACGTCTACTTGAGATGAGTCAGATGATCTTCATCAGATTTAGAGAAAACGGTTAGATCATCAAGATAGATAACCACAAATTTGTCTCTTTCACCAATGAAAGCAATATCCATAGCCTATTGGAAAGTAACACCTACATTCATCAAACCAAAAGGCATCTTATCATACATAAATGTACCCCAAGGGGTGGTAAAGGCTTTCTTTTCTTTATCGTGTTCACATACGGCGATTTGATTGTACCTAGAAAAGTTGTCGATCATTGACATCCTATTTTCCCCAACTACTTTTTCTAAAACATGATCCATTTTGGGTAGGGGGTAATTATCTTCGAGGGATGACTTATTAAGATTTCTGAAATCAAGAAATCGACACACAATCTAATTTCTCCGTTTTTCTTTCTAACAGGGACCAGGTTTGCTACCCAATCGGAGTATCTCAGTGGTACAATTATTTTTTCATCCAGGAATTTTTTGACTTCCTTTTCGATCACGGGCAACAAAATAGGATTAATTTGTCTGAGTTTTTGTCTAAAGGGTTTGACACCAAGCTTCAGGGGTATCTTATGTTCAATCACAGAGATGTCATAGGTTCTCAGCTCTTCATATGACCAAGCGAAAACGTCTTTGTACTTTCTAAGCAACTTTGAGTATTTATTTTTGGTTTCAGGGGACAGATATTTGGATAGCTTCACCAACCGAGGGTTTTCTGTAGTACCTATGTCACAGTCCTCAACTTCTTCAGGTTGAGGCTGTAGGGCGGATTTTGAAGGGATATCATCTTGATTGAATAATCTTTCCAAGGGAATCAAGCCCTTGGGTATCTAGTTATTTTTAAGAACAAACATTCGGTGATTCGCGATTTTATCGTGAAACTCTTGAGGGTCCTCACCTTCCTGCATGATCCAAATGGGGTCATTTTTGTTTTCTTGGTCAGCGTGCGTTTCGACAAACTTGTCTATAGATTCCAAAAATTTGCGAAGATGTTCATCATCTTCAAAGACTTGCCAATGCTATATGTTATTCGGTATAGAAGGCCGATGCCTCATTTGTATGTGATACTTTAGTTTAAATGCAGTGGGAGGTGTGAACATTAAGGCTTCTTTGGCTAACGCATCAACATGTTGGTTTTCAATTCTTGGAATGAAATGAACATTCATAGAGGAGAAGAAATTTTCGATCAGATCCCAGACACAATTCCTATAGGACCTCAACCTAGGATGTTTGGCCTGGTACTGTCAGTTTACCTATTTTATGATTAACTCGGCATCACCAAAGACTTCTAGGTTTTTTATTTTCATTCTCCTAGCGGCTTCCAATCCTAAAACTAAGGCTTCATACTCGCATACGTTATTTGTGCAGTCCACGTTCCACTATAGCCTATAGGAAAAGGGAATTACAATTTGATCATCAGGAGCCACAAGGAGTGCCCCTGCTCCAACCCCTAAGTAGGATGAAGCACCGTCAAAAAACATTTTCCATATACCAGTACTATATACATTTTTTTTATTTTTTATTTTTTCTGAGTTTTCTTCTATACAAATTTCGTTTATACCTACCTCAAAATCGTCATCAATAGATAAGATACAATTTCCTAAATATTGATCAACAATATATACGGGATGGTTATTTGGGTTATGTGGATCACCTATCATGAATGCCAACCTAGTTTCTCTGTAAAGACGTGTGTATTGTCCTCCAAAAACTGGAATCGTAGCGTATGTCATGTCAAGATGGAGAGATCCTCCAAGCTTGGCACCCCATGATCTAGATAACAACATACCATACTTCGAAGGGATGTCGGCGACCACTACGTCCATAAGAATGCTTTTTGCAGGTATTTGTGCCAGACCTACCACCAGGTCTTTAATCATGCCTATACATTTGACCTTTCTTGAATCAAATGAATATAAGTCTCCATATGGCCTGGTGATTTCGAGACCTAGTTTCTTCATAATGGCTTTTGGCATCACATTGTGAGATGCTCCAGAATCTAGCATGCAATTATGAAGTAGGTGGTTGAACAAGGTCAACGTGATATAGAAGGGGGCAACAGTGTCTCTCACACCTTCGAAATGCGGACCAAAAACTATGTTTGACTTGTCATCTTCTAAGTTGATGACATCGGCATGGCTTTCGTCTTTTGAAAAGCTAATCATTTTGGCAATTTGTTTTCTGTATGTGGGATTTTTAGCCAGTTCAACAAGTGGGATAGGGATTTTGATTTTATTTATTTCGTTTTCCAGATTAAAATTTCCTAGGGCCTTGTCGCTTTCTATGTTTGGGGCCTCCATTCCTTTCTTTTCAACTTTTCTTTGTGGTGCAGACTTGGTTTCAGTCACAGGATCCTGTGTTTTCTCAGTGGGTTTTCCTACTGACTTTGACTTGACAGGCTGTGTGTCAGCGGTTTAGGTTTTTGTAGTTTTTTTCTCAGCAACCTTTTGAGCTGCTTCATCTATTTCGCCCCTAGGCAAGATCTTTTTTGTTGGGACGGTTGGAAGACTCTTATTCCTAGGTCTTAAATTATACTTCTCTTGTAGTTAAGCTATAATATCATATGCGATACCCTGATAGGCCAAATCTTTAGACGTATCGTTGCTAACATTATCTTCCGATCTAATTTCTTTATTTAAGGATTTTTCGTAATCTTGTCTCGATAAATAAGGTGATTTATTATTGTCACCAAGATTATTAATATCCTCATCAAACTCTTCAAAATCTTCTATATCTTCCTCTCCAATGAAGTTTTCACTTTTGAAGGGAGTTGGGATTTTTTTATCCTCATTTTTAATTGTTTTCTGTGGGGCTTGAGGATCAGGATTCCTTCTAAAATCCTTCCTAGGAAAATTATCCCTTTTCGATTTCTCTAGTTCCATTTTTGAGATCTTATTTGAAAGTTCCCTAATTACCCTAGCCATTTCATCTATTTTATCTCCCGAGGATTTACCTGATCCTGAGGATCCACCTTGTTCTTTGAATGTCCTGTTTTCTTTATTCCCGGTTTCTATTTTAGCTTTTAATTTCCCTGATGCCATCATGTTTGATTCAATCTAAAGAGCATCATCTTGCATTTTTGTGAGATCTATTGATCTCCTTTCTCTCAATAATAGAGAGAAATCAGGATCAAAGGCTCCAACGAAAGTCACCTTTGCTGCGGGTTGAGAGGGTTTGACCTCGACCAAGATTTTATTATACAACTTGTTAAACCTTTTCGTGAATTCTAGAAATGATTCTGAATTTTTCTTTCTGAGGGCTCTGAATTCAGTTAGGTAATAGAGGTGGTCCCTCCTCTCCCCCCATTGTCTAATAAAGGTGTTTTCAAGTTCTTCATAAGATCTTAGAGATCCAGTTGCTAAAGCTCGGAACCAGGTTCTTACTTGTCCTTCGAAAGTCTGAACGAGGAGTCTAGAATAGACATGTTCGTGTTCTATTCCGAGGATGTCAGCGAATTGGTCGAAGAAATTTATGTGTTCTTGAGAAGTTAGATCTCCTTCCCTCGTAAATTTCAGAAAACTTTTCATATAGTTTTCGAGAAGGTCATGTAGGGGAACAGGGAGGACAAGGGGGGCGTATCTGGAAGCTACCTTAGCAAAGATTCTAGGAAGCGGTGCTTGGCCACATGCTGGTCCTCCTGGGGCACCACCTCCAGCTCCAGCACCTCCATGTGCAGCCATTGATTGATTTGAGGACGAAGCTCGGAATGTGTGAGGAGAAGGTTCACGAAAATCTGGGGAAAATACCTCAGGAAAAGAGAACGTATCATATGAGAGGGGGAGCGAGACGGATCTCTCAAGTGTTTCCGAAATGTTCAATTGCGTAAAATCAGAATGACAAATAGTATGTATGGGTGAAAAGGCTTCTCTAAGTGATCTTCGTGATTTTAAAATCTTTTATGGATCAGAGACTGGCGAGGTCTACTTGTCGTTCGGGTTCTTTCGGCTAATAGCCAGTTTACTTATCGTGGAGTCGCCAAGTGAAAAATAAAGGGAGCCTTAGAAGGTTTTCTATCTTTGTTCACTATCAAAGAAAAAAAGTGTCAATGTCATTCTTCCCAGGGAAAAAGTTTCATTTCTTTGTTCCCTGACAACGACGCCAAAAAGATGTTGTTCCTGAGTTTATACTTTAAGGATCTAAAGTATACCATCAAGGCATCCGTAAAGATAAAGGTAATTAAAGGGTAAAAATCAAAAGGAAGGATGAATTAGAGTTGGTTTCCCAACTACCTCTGTCTAGCTTCCCTTTGTTCTTGGATGCTAATATCTCTCTCAATAGCTGCCCATGAACGTTCTAATTCAACCTGGTTAGTCGTTGTTTGTAGAATAGTATTAAAAAGGTTCAAAGCAATGCTAGTTTGATCTTGGAGACTAGGTTCTATGTTGGGCTGTCTGTTATTTGGGACAATCTTGGAGAATAAATTTTTATTTAATTATGAAAGAATTTGATAAATTGTTGCTTCAGTTTTTAAGGGATGAGAATAGGAAAAATAGTTTTGAAATTCAAAATAATAACATAATAACAGCTGAGGTTGTTTCCTGGACTTGAAACAATTTTGAGAATAGTAAAATAACAAGGAAATACTGCTGAAAAAATATGAGGCTTTAATCACGAAAGAATCTCATATTGTAACAAGAATTAAAGAGGAAAATGAGATTTCTAATGAAGTGTTAAATATTATCATTCAAATGATCTACAGGTCTTAAAATTACTGATAACAATTTCAAAGGAAAAGATGTAAATAATTTGATAACCAAATCAATTCAAACTACAAAAGATGTATGAAATAAACTTATAATTGATCATTCATTAGAAAGATATTGAAAGAGAAACATAGAAATATATTGTAAAAAGGGTTAAATAACACATAGCTTCAAGTTGTCAGAATTCAGAATCTCGTCTGCATTATTTATATCACAATGGATTGAAATTTTTTAATACAATCGGCTCTCCCTCCAAAACAAAAAGTCCTTTCTCAGTCTTGTGAAAATATATTTATACATGATCACCAAATATTTTTCCCGTTGGTGATTAACTAACTTCCTAAGACTACGGTTACATGAATGAACAATGTCAAACCATTTACATTTCTATTCTGACTGCTTTATTGTTCTAATGATGAAAATCTTCAAAAGAGTATCTCATGTCTGCGTTGATGAACTTCCTTCTTCTGTCTTAAGACAGTGAATACATTTTCCCAAAAACTTCACCAAAACTCTGAGAGCTTCTGGTATATCTTTTGCCTCAAATATGAAGAACTTTTTCTGTAGTTCGGACAAACGATCTTCCATTATCTTCCTTGTGAACTTAATAGTTTGCAACTTTAAGTTCGACGTTACTATCCATTTGTCGATTTCGGTGACATTGATTACCTTTATTTTTGGGATCTCCACCTGCATTTCCTCCAGATCTTCCTTGAATCTTAGCTGGTGCTTGACAATGTTAATTTCTCCTAATAATCCCGAACAACTGTTTTTTCCAATGTTCAAAGAAGCTTTTTCTAAAAGATCAAAAATTCCTTGACAATCATCATTGACCTCTCTGGTTATTCTTTTGTTTTCTGCAAGGTCTGCCTCCCACACCTTGAGTATTACATCTCCTTTAACTTGCTCTGAAACAGATAGTTTTTGAATCTTTCCTACCTCCTCTTTTGTTGAAAGGGCCACTGCTTTTTGGAAAGTCGTTCTAGCTGCTTTTACTTCTCTTTCTTTCTAGAGAATATCTTCCAAGGATTTATTAGTTTCCTGAAAGTAATTTTGGACAAATTCCAGATTAAAAAACACTCCCTGTTGTTCTTTTTCTATCTTCATATGTATTTCCAATACCTGGGCCTAGAAGATTTCGAGCTCGACCACTTGATTTGAAATAGAATTAATCTTACCTTGTAATTGTTTGCTTATTTCCTCTTGCTTTATGACCTATGCTTGAGTGACCTGTATTTTCTAATTTGCTTCCTCTAAGCTTGCTTTCATTTTCTGAATCTCTTGAATATCATTTAATCTAGCTTGTTCTAGACCCTTTTTTATTCCCCAAATGATATTTCTTTCGGTCTCTTTCAATTGATCCTGTAGCTGAGCTATCATTTGGTCTTTCTGTTCCAACATAGTTGTTGAACTACGCACAGAGTATAAATTCGCCGATGCTAAGGCTCCCATTGTGCCTGCTATCTCTGTAGCGAATTCTCCTTCTTTAAGTTTTTGTCCATCTATAATGATTTTGTGCTTTTTAATCATCATATCTCCTCTAGGATGCATTTCTTGTTTCAGGATAGCCTTCCTCTTTTTACTGAAAAAATAATTGGATGAAGGAATCTCATCCCTAGAAATAGGCTCAAGATCACTAACGTATAGAGTTCCCTCGTGGGGGTTTCCATAAGTAGACTGCAATGGAGTCAAGGAAGTAATGGGACTTCCAAGTTCTGTCGATGATGTTCCTCCTACCTTTTTTGGAAAACTCTCAGGGATTTCTGAAGGTGTTTCCAACTCCTTTCCTTTCCCTGCCTCTGATTTTTCTGTCTGGGGGACTTCTGTTTCTTGTGAAGGCATTTCACCCTCCTTCATTTTTCCTTTTGTATTTGCTTTATCCTGTACATTTGTTTCAAAGCCTGGGGGAGGCCCTTCTTGCTCTGGAGGTGGGGTCGTGGGTTCAGCTTGCAAACTCTTTGGTAAACAACTTCGCCTATGACTTTGGAATGACATGAAACCAACATGTGAGTCAGGTGACATGACCTGTGCCCTGTTCAATACTTATTCATAGGTTTTAACCTCCTTGAATATATCATCATAAACAAATGTTTCGTGCTCATAAGCTTTCAAATTACAGTATATCAAATGTCTGCTTACTAATTGATAAGGGTCATGCTTTTTGTGCTCAATATCTACCTGTTTTATATCTTCTAGCGCTTCAACCTCCACTTTAGAATGGCCGAGGTTTAGTAATGAAAATTTCCCGACATACACAGGGAAGATTGGCCAGGATTTCTTTTGAGCTGCTTTTAGCTCTATTCCAATACCACTGTTCACTATTTGATGTGCTACCTCCCTCAATACCAGTCTGTCCGGGAGGAATTTTGGAAGTGCGTGAGGGGGGATTAAGCATCCATAAACCCTAACATAAGAGAAATTTTCATCAACAAACCAGTCAGCTGTTGCTTTGAGATTTCTTGAGATTGACTCAGAAATGCGAGGGGGTTCACAACCATAAAACATTTTATGCATTGGAATTATTATGAAATGACAAATTTCGTAAAATGCATTCTTAGCATTTTCTTCCCAAAGTGCAGAATGATATTCATGAATGGGCTCGAGGCAAGTTATGTTCCAACTCCAATTCATCAAGGGAAAAGGAGTCATAAAGCAAATTGCGTCCATAATGTACGTTGACATATAAAAGGCCAGTGGTTGACCTTTAGATTTTGCAACTCTATAGTTTGAAATTTCTTGAGCTAGGTTATCAGACAAAATCTTACTCCAGTTGAAAGTAAATCCTTCTGAAGCTTCTTCTAAAAAGGGCACCCATTCTACAGGAAAATGGCAGGGATCCTTTTTCCCGAAAAGTCTACACAACATAATGGCTACATAGACCATGTATTCGTTCAAAGATGTTGTGGCATAAACCCCATGGGTATCAGCCCTAAACTTTGATGGACATCTCCACCATTTTCTAATTAAATCGAGATAGGTTCGGTCTGCCTCAGTACAATCTTTCCTTTGAAATTCAGCTAAAAACTCTACATTAAAAGTATACTTAGGATTTGTTGAGAGCTTATACATTACTTGTATATGTTTTGGCCTGAATGAGCCGACAACGACCCCTTGATTGTTTAAGATGCTCCTCGTGGAATATCAACCTTTTCCAGGACCCAATTGATCATATCATTGTACGCCATAAGCCGAGGGCATGCCGCGATCTTATGAAGCTTTGATTCTGCTATATACCGAAAGTGATTCTCAGAATCAATACGAGAATTCTTAAATTCGTATTCCAGGAATTCAGAGATTTGTGTCCAAGATTTAATTGAGTTGATAGCATGTGGCGTAGTGTTGGATATGATATCTCCTTCCTGTGTATCTTCACTCTTCTTCGGTGCCATTTTTGGTGCCATGACTTTAAGTTAGATGGAAAACCTGTCACAGAAAAGGAGTGTATGAGCTCGGCTGAATGCGTCTTGCGCTTGATAGTATCAAACATAAAATGTTGCGAAACACAAACCTTCAAACTGTCTTTTGATTCATTTAATGATGAAGGGACTAACGCAGCTGACAAGAATTCAAGACATTTAATGTAGTAGATATTTACTAATATACGCATTAGTGTCACATATCACCAGTTATTCTTTATTTAAGTGGTCGCATTTTGGCGCTTTTGAATTCAAAAATCGGAACATTTTATTCAATCAGAAACTAAAACGTGAACAAAACCTAAAAAGATTGATTGTCATTAATCATGCTTTCAAAACAGAGTTAATTTAGACTAATCACAGATTAAGAGTCAAGATTTCGTGTTTCGGGATTTCGGGGATCGAGTTGACAAGAGGTATGTTATCACTGAATCCTGATTTCCGAAATCGCGAAATCACGACAAGATTAAATTATGACTTAAATTCGTTTTAGCAAAATAATTGATCGGTATTAAGCGTTTCGAAATTTCGGGGATCATGTTGACAGGAAGTATGTCATCGATGAATCCCGATTTCTTAAATTGCGAAATGATTAACTTAAACCTTAAATTTCGATATTAGCGAATTAATTAATCAGGATTAAAGTCTAACCTCCAAACATAATTAATTTAGATTAACATAGATTTTGAGTCAGGATTTCGTGTTTCGGGATTTCGGGGATCGAGTTGACAAGAGGTATGTTATCGCTACATCCTGATTTCTGAAATTGCGAAATCGCGACATGTTTAAATTAGGACTTAATTCCATTTTAGTTAACTAATTAATCAGGATTAAGGACAAAACATGATTAATTCAGTTTAACACAAATTATGGGTCGGGATTTCGCATTTCGGGATTTCGGGGATCGTGTTAACAAGAGATATGTTATCGCTGAACCCCGAATCCCGAAATCGCGATAAGATTAACTTAAGCCTTAACTGTTCGTGTTATTGAATTAATTAATCAGAATTTGAACTAATTCTCATTCTCTTGGGAAACTGGGGATCGAAATTTCATGATTCAATATGTATTGAAACATATGTTCTCAGCAAACCCTGAATCCCGAAATCATTTTAAAGTTAATCTTAACTCCTTTAGGTTTTAAGCTTAGCATGAAAAAAATAACTTTATAGAAAATGCGCCAGGACTCTTATAACATTTTAGGTTTTTTGCCTTTTATTATTTAAAGAATAAAGTTTTTCAGGAAATCGGTACCAGGCTTTTGGGAATGATAACGAAGCTTATGCTTTATGAAAAGCCGAAACCCGAAAAAGGAAAGTTTAGGTCTTAGGGATAAAAATTTTAAAATTTGTTTCAACAACCTCCTTGATCCAATCAAGCTTTCCCATATCCTCTAACATCAAGTCAAGGCAATGAACGACACAAGGAGTCCAAAACAGTCTAGGATACCGGGACATAAGCATCTTACCAACAACCACATAATTTGCAACATTGTCCATTATGACTTGGACAACATGTTGTGGACCTACCTCTTGGATGAACCCATCCAACAAATCACAAAGTAATGCTGCATCCTTGACATGTGCAGATGCATCCACAGATTTCAAAAACATTGTCCCCCTGGGACAATGAACCAAGAAATTGAGAAGGGTCCTACCTTTCCCATCAGTCCAACCATCTGACATCACCGTGCACCCTGTGAACTGCCATGAATCTTGAAGCTCCTGTAACCTCTGAGTGCAATTGACCTTTTCATTTTGAAGGATGGGGCCTCTCAACTCCTCATAAGTGGGGGGCTTATACCCCAGACCAACACTACTAGCAGCCTCAAACATGGACACATAGAATGGGTTCCTGGAAAAATTGAATGGAATATCATTCCATAGAAGGCATCTACCCACAAGTTTGTCTGCTTCTTCTTTCTCTTTTTTTTTCAACATGGACTTGATAGACGGTTGTGCACCAGGTGTGGTTCTTGGCATAAAATATGATGATGTTGTTGTAGGCATTAAAGACTGTGAGGAGCAGATCTCACTAGACTCCACTCCCATTGCCCCATGAGTGTGTGTGCTTGCCCTTGACTTCGATCTTGAAGCCATTTATTTTTTCTTGGCTTCTGTGTACTTTTTGTTTTCTGCATACTCTTCAATTGCTTTTGTGGCCTTCACAACAAGTTTCGGGCTTGAACTAGGACAAATCTCCACCTCATTCCCTGTAATTTTCGCAAGGTGGTATTTTAGCCGGTATACCCCACCGTTCATTACTTTCCCACATAGCTTGCATGAGAGATGTTGTTGATTCCCTGGAGGATCAGGCTCACCATACTCCCAGAATGGATCCAATGGCTTTGGCATCTTTAATATGGAAAAATATGAACCTAGGGAAAAAAAAATCGTTTTTTAGCATGTGGTATTGATGAAAAAATGAAAATTTAAAAATGAGAGATAAATCATTTATGTATCTAGCATTCGAACTTGGTTTTGAACCCAAAATAGACACAATTTTTTTTAAACTAATTTACATCAACCTAGGGCAAGAAAATCCCAAAAACGTTTTTGGGCATACATGGTAAGAAAGAAAATCACATAACAATGGAAAAAAATGGTTTTTGATCCATCAAAAATCTATTTTGAAGATGTAAAACTTATTGCCACTGAAAACCTATGAAAATCTGTGGTGGAAAAATGAGAAATAATGGGCAATTTTTTTTACTTACCTCCAAATGCAAAAACAATGAAATGGACTAAAAATTCCAATGCCAAATCCACAAATATGACCCTTGAATCCATCAATGGCAAACTCTTCCTTGGCTGGTTGGATGGCTTGGCTCTCCTCCTTGGATAAATGCACAAATAAAAGTAAAAAAGCCCCTCATAGACCCTTAAACGCGCGGAGTTTCTAATTGTTTTTACACAGGAGATTTTTTCCATCGACCCGTGATTTATTGGCAATTTTTTCCTAAAAAAACACCAAAAACGCGCCCGATCATTTCAACAATTTTTTTAGAAAAAATCGCGATTTTTGGCGATTTATCGCCGATTTTTGTAACAGTGTTTCGTAAGCACCCTTTTGTGTGCTAGGTTTTCTTGGTGGTGGAGGTCTTTCTCTTGAAGAATATAACAAAATATTGGTTGGGTTTTCTTCCCTTGTTGAGAAGGGTTTCCCAGGATACTTCTTGTGTACTTGTGCATGGTGTTTCTTCTTGTGATCTTGGTTGCTGCAACAAAATTGTTTATGGTTTAAGTAAAATGCTAAAATGGAATAAACTTCATGCTTAAACCTTTCCTATTGAAAAATCAACAACTATCTCTGTAAGTTGGGAAAGGAAAATAGATTTAATGCTTGGTTGCTTGATTTCCTGTGCTTATCGGGGAACTCGCTCTGCTCAACAAACTATTCCTCTCGAATAATGGATATATTTCTTTATTCATTGGTCATTGATCTAGCTCATCTATCTAGCTCCCTATTGATCTAACCCTTCCAAATCAGTGATAAAATAATAGATCTAAATCGTCCCTATCTATCTAGCGCACTCCCAAAGCTATTTGGATAACACATGAAGCCCTACTCCCCAGATAATACATGACAACAACAATAAGGCACCCCTACGATGTCTTACCTTCAAATGAAATTACCCTTAGATGATATGGATTTTCTTTCTTGGGCTTGGCCTGCACTATTCCTCAAGCTTTTCTCTTATATGGTTGTCTCTTATCTCTTAATGGCTAAATCTCTGATTGGTTGTTCCTGCACCTGCAAGGAAAAGGGATTTAATGCTTGATTACTTCCTTATTTGGGTCCTATTGCTCCCCTATATACTTGATGGATGATTTTCTTTCTTGGGCTTGGCTCAAGCTATTTCTTGGGCTTGGGTTGATGGTTTTCTTTCCCTATCGGTCTATATCAATCAATTGGTCGCTCTTCTTCTCTATTGGATGGGTTGATCGGTCAGTCTCAGTCGATCCGAGTGGGTCGGTTGGATTGTGATAGGCGGTCGGTTTAAGTCGGCCCAATTCCATTAATTAGTCAACCCTGTTAAAGCTATTCCCACTTCTACTAGAAGTCAACCAATTCCTCTATTCATACGTTCACAATACTTGATCCGATTGTACGTTTGTCACTAACTCTATTATAAATGTTTCTTTCCTTCGTAAAGATTGACCTAGATAATTGCCTATGAAGTGCCCCACCCCAATAGAAAGAATTTTGGATCTCTCCTCTCCCAAACCTAAGGAACTAACCACCTTATCTCATAGCTGGTTTTCTCTGAGAAGTTGTGAAATTCATTGAGGAAAGTGAGATGTTACCCTTCATAGAGAGAGTAACTGAACTTATAGGCTCATCACTCTTGATATGAATCCTTTCCTTCTTGTAACAAACTACTACATGTTCACTTTGCTCACATTTATTTTCTAAGGGGCGAGTTTACGAGCCGCTCGACCAACCATAGGGAGGGTGAGGTTATTGACGACACGAAGGCCATTAGGGAGAGGAAATCGATGAAAATGTAAGGTAGAGAAGTATTGCGACCGTGTTAACGTATAATAATATGTCACATATCACCCCCCATATTGTCAACTTAGGTCAACCATAAGAGTAAAGGATGGGCCTTGCGACAATCGAGAAGGACGTGGAAAGAAAGGATAGGTGCTCCTTGACTCCATTAGGCTTGTTGGAGTGCCTCTCCTTCCCATTTCTTCTCTTAAGGTAGTTGGAAGGATAGGTACACTCTCACCACTAAGGGCTTTAAGGTGTTCTTACCCTTCCCTCTCTTAAGAATAAGGATGTGGAGGATAGTGACTCTGCATGCCCCCGTTAGGTTTGCTTCGAGTTCTGAGCATTCCCCTTCCCTTAAGGATGGAAGGAAGAGACTTCGCCTGCCCCGTAAGGCTAGCTTGGAGTTCTTCCCCTTCCCTATCTTAAGGTTATAAGGATAGGAACACCCTCACCCTGTAAGGCTTTTAGGTGTTATTCACCTTCCCCTTCCCCTTAAGGCTAGAAGAAGGATATTTACTCTATTTCCCCCTAAAAGGTAGTTAGAGTGCCTTCCCTTTCCTTCTCTTAAGGACTAGACTAAAGAGATAAGCGAAGTGACATCTCTTCCTTACTATTTAAAAAGAAGGGAATTTCAAAGAGATAAACCGCTATATAATGGTCATCAACAAGGAATTGTTAAAGTCGACCTACTTAATGCCATTTGAAGTCAGCCTAGTGTCCCTATCCAATTAATGTCAAGGAAGGAAAGGAGAGATAGAGCACTATTAAAGCATAGATAACACGCCTTGGATAACCTTGAAGGGCCCCATATATATTTTGTTCGTATAATGTCCATCTTCCGTGAATGTCCAGGAAGGCAATAAGGTCTCTCTCCGTATGGTCGAGCGTTAATATTGTTTATTGGCTCTCCCTCACCCAAGGGTGAGGGTGGAAACGCGAAACCTATTGTGGGTGAGGGGAAGAAATATAGGGATAACCCTACCTTCTAGCTAGCTCTTTGAGGGGAAGAAATAGTCTTTCGAGACCTAGTATTACTTGAGATAGCTCTTCCTTGTAATATGAAAACATGACCCTATATCTATTATCTTACTTAGCTTTCAATACGTTATGCCTAGATTTCAATATGCATAGCCTTGAAACACGTTATGCCTTACCTCAACTCCCCTCAAATAGCGAAGGGTTATCCCTTCTTTCTTGTAGCAATAAAGCACATTTTCATGCTAGACGCCAACAACAACTATTCATACACAACAAGCTTGCTTATTAAAGGGGTCTGAGCGTGGTTAAAATAATTGATTACCTCACAATATCGATTCCGTAGGGTGATCGCTTCAATATGTCATGTCCCCAATTTTGGATTCCCTTATTATGCGACTAGAGTTACTTCAGGAGGTTTAAGTTAGCCAGGTCAGAGGGGTGATACTAGGTCATCAGTGAGCCCATAAGGTTTGGGGGGGTTTTATGGGGCCCGACTTAGTTTATTTATCATTATTAATCATCAAGATCAATTCCGCACAACTTGTTCTTGGTTCCGTTTCATTCCGACGATTCCCATAAAACGAGGTTATTATTGGACATATTTTGATTAACTACACTAAAAGTACTATTTGAAGTTTGTTTCTTGGAGAAATACCTTAGTGTAATAGCTCGTTGGAACCGGGGCGAAAACATCTACATGATGGAATGATGAAAAGTGACTTTTAGTTGGCGGAGAAGTTATAATGGCGAATTAATCACTTTTCGGGGTTAAAAAGGTGAATTCATTATTAATAAAGTGATTTTATGAGAAAATATTAAAGATGAATTAAAAGTCACTTGAGGGGAAAAAGGTGAAAGGAGGGATAAAATAAAGGTAGGGGCTTATATCCTCCCATTATGTGAGATGATTATTGTTATTTGACTTGGAGAGCTCTTGGAGCCTTTGGGGGTTTGGAGTAAACCCTAGTTGAATTGGTTTCGATGGCGAGAGATCCACCCTAGCTAATCAAGCTTGGTTTCGGTGGTGAAAGATTCCACCCTAGCCAATCTAAAGGAGAGAATCACCCAAGTTGTCCATTTGATTTATCATAGACAAAAGACACTTATTTTGCAGGGTTCTTCAATTTGTGGAAATAAGAATTTGATTGCAGGGCTGAATTTTGTTTGTGGGAGGCATTATCTATCTTTTGGAGATCGATTTACAAATTGCAGAGAGAGATCTCTAGGTGGTGGTCGTCACTCCTTGGGTGGAAGCTGTACTTTTCATTTGTTAGGGTCGTACTCTTAGGAAGAGGGCCAAATCTTCACTGCTG
>ML784461.1:258407-270279 GCA_009831015.1 Picea engelmannii | reverse complement strand
TTGATTCTTCTCATTTCTGATTTTATCAAGGAAGCATCCTCATCAAATTTGGAATTTTCCAAGTTCACTATTCCTACTTCCAAAACTTCATTATGAATGTCATAATCATGCATTAGTAAACTGCTGCTAAAAAGAATACATGATCATCATACTTTTCAAAGGTGTTGTCAACGTCACAATTGGCCTCATAATCCTTACTAGATTGATCTAAATTTGCACCCAAAGTTGTTGTTTTGTAATCTTGGAGCTTTGTCATACATATAGATAAGGCATTTTCTTCAAACTCTATTGTCTCAATTTCCTCTTTATTCACATCATCAATTGGCTGTGATGAACATGTAGTAGGAGTCATTAAATCACCTTCTTTGTTCTGCCCACAAATGTGACTAGATGTCCAAGCACCTTGGCATGTGAAACAATGCTTCTCTCTTCTTATTTGGTTTTTGCTCATTTTAGGAGGTCCTGTAACATGTAAACCCAAAGAAATAAATTCCTCTTCAGTCAACCGGTATTTAATCTTCTCAATTTTCTGCTCAAGTAATCCTTTTGATAACTCATGAGCTATGGCTGAAACAACCTGCTCCTTTCTCCAAATGGCCAACAAGTTAGATATCAATTGCTTGGATATATCATCCTCCTCATCTAAAATCAGAGACAAAATAATTTGCATTGCTATTATAACATTCCCTGCATGATATTTTCTGATTTTGGCAAAGAAGCACTGAAACATTCTAAGTATCAAATCATCACATTTGAGATCAATCATCACCACATAGGATCTAACATTAGCAACAGTTTCTAAAATTCTTACCCTCCTATCAAAAGAAGGTTGTCTAGTATCATCCAACCTATGGAAACTCTTCTTAATCAACTGAAATATCTCCTTCATCATGTTGTCATTGTATGGAGTTTTAGGTGCTGAAATTCTCATGATCTCACTCAAACAAGAAGTAACCATCAACTTAATCTCATCGTCTGAATGTCTCAAGAACTCTGACTTAACCAAGGCATACATCGATGGACTCACTGATAATTTCAATATGTGAGAGGGTGATTGATCAATCGTTTTTAAACAAGTTTCAACTTCCTCCAAAGTACTAAGAAGAACTTCTTTTGATTGAGATGGGTCTTCAAGCTTCATACTTGCAATGTAAAGCTTCCTACACAAATTTTCCTTTTTCCTTTGCAATATTTGATCATACTTTATCTTAATGTCCATGAAATCAACAAATGAAATATGAGTGTGAAACTCTGCTCACAATGCTTTATATTCTCTATAAACTTCCCAAAAAAATTCTTCTTCGCTGAGAGGCCCCATGGTTTGATTCTGTTTGTACCTTAGTTTCCCATATTCTTTCGATACCACTATTGGACTTCACTGTTATAGCTCTAACATTTTCTGAATAAGACAACTCAACAGGTTGGAAAGATCTTCGGAAACATTATGAGTGCATGCACTCACATGATGGCACGAAAACCAGATCTGATACCACTGTAGTGTCCCAACCAATCAGAAATGCTATTTGTGTCTAAGGTTGTAATATTTTTGACAATTTCTGTGATCCAGATTTTATGAGCAGAACAAAATGAATACATATTATTAACAGATTCTTAACACAAAATAGTAGAGATACAGTAAAACTGGTTTTCTATTCAATAATGAAATAAGCTGAAACTGTAAAATGCAGCGGAAACAAGCTTGTTGGAATGGTGGCAGCGTATCTCTGAGAAGAGATGTGACGGTTGCGCTCATTCGCAAGAAGAAGACTACAATGAGGCTCTGAAGGCCTTTTACAATAAACAGGAATGACAAAAACCCTAGACATCCAAAAACCTAACCCTAGGAGATGAAGCGCCAAAAGTCATGTGTACCCCGTTTGGGTAAGTTAGTACATTAACTTCCCGGGGTCGTAACTTTTGCATACGATCTTCGTTTTAGGCGTATGATGGCCCGTTGGAAAGGTATCGTAGAGGAGATTCATTTTGGGGGCTCAATTATTTCTTAGGCTATCATTCAGAAGCTCGATCTCGAAAAACCTTCATTTAGGCCCTCAAAATGGCCCTGGAAGTGAAAACTGCTAAAAATAGTAAATTGCCAAAATTGCCAAAAAAACTGTTTTGAGCCAGTTGGAAAATGTGGGTGGCCACTGATATCCATCTGGATCAATCCTCCCTCCTTAGGAAGCAATGGTCTCCAATGTGTTGATTTCCCCCATCAGATGAGGAAATTTCTACTGAATTTGGCCCCGAGTGAGCCACTTGCCTTGGTGCAGGAGTTGCCCTGCTTTGACGACTCGATAAAGCTGGATCCTTTGTTGTCGAGTTCCCTTGATCTCTGTGTCCACAATCTGATCATTGGATGCCTATTGGATGCAGTCGGGGTTGAGTTCTGTTGGTGTCAGTTGTTCTACTACGTCTGAGGTGTCCAATAATGGTGGGAAAGAAGGGCGAAGGAGATCCACATTGAATACTGGGTGTAGGCCAAGGAAAGAAGGAATGTTGAGCTCAAAATCATTATCCCCCATGACCTTGGTGATGGTGTATGACCCATAACGGAGTGGGGGAAGCTTCCTATGGGGTCCTGTAAGGGATTCTTTCTGCAAATGCAACCAAAATTTGTCTCCCACCTGAAACTTATGTGGCACCCGATGTTGATCATGGCATTGTTTGTACTTGTCATTGGACTTCTGTAGGATATCCTGAACCTGTCGGCGGATGTGTTGGATCCGCTGAATGAACCGGGTGGCTTTGTCAGCTTCAGTTGGAACAGGAGATGAGTCAGTTGAGGTGACCGCAAGGGGAAGTGCAACATCTATGGGGCCCAATGGTTGGAATCCCAACCCCACCTAAAAGGGGTTGTGGTCGGTTGAGCTATGTAGGGATTGGTTGTAGCTATGTTGGACATAGGGAAGGCTCTCATCCCATGTGCGAGGGTGCTTTGAATTATACATGCGAAGGATATGTACGACCATTCGATTTACGACCTTGGTTTGGCCATCTGTTTGGGGGTGGAAGGCCATGGATTTGGTTAGCTTGGTGTCCAGCAATGACCAGAGGCTCGACCAGAATGTGCTGAGAAATCGACTGTCCCTATCTGAGACAGTGGTTTGTGGGAGTCCAAAATGTACCCAGACCCATTCAAAGAAGATATTGGCAGTGGCCTTTGTTGTGATGTTCTTCTTATAGGCAACCATAATTGCCATCTTAGAAAAGCGGTCAACAACAAAAAAAACACAGTCATTTCCCCACTTGGTGGACGGGAGGCCCGACATGTAGTCCATTTAGATGGATTCCCATGGCCTGTCATGAGTAGGAAGAGGGGTGTACATGCTTTGTTTCTTAGTGGTTGGTTTGGCAATAACGCAGGCAATGCAGGACCTGATATACTTGCTGACCTCCTATCAGAGTTTCGGCCAGTAGAAATGTTTTTGTAGCATCATCACTGTCTTTTCGACACCGAAGTGTCTTGCCACCCGATTGTAGTGGGCTTCCCAGATCAACTTCACTCGCTCGCTTGATGAAACACAGATATGGCCCAGACGACACATCAACTCATCCTGAAGATAGAAATTATCAACAACTATGTTTGCACCCAACATTTGGTAGGTGGTGGTGAAGTCCGGGTCTGTCTCATAGAGTTAGGGCCATCTAGAGGTCTCATGGCCGCAAGAGTCTAGCACCGTGGTGAGTGTCGCGACTAGTGATCTGCTGACGCAATCAACGACGCGATTGGTGCTTCCTGTTTTATACTTGATGTTGAGGTGGAATTGCTGCAAGTATGTGGACCACTTTTGATGGTGGTCATTCTGCAATTTTCCTTGTGTCTGCATAAATTGCAGTGGCTTATGATCAGTGTGGATGTCTATCTCCTTCCCAAGAATGTAATGTCTCCACTAGTGGCAGGCTTGCACAATGGAGTAAATTTCTTTGTCGTAAGTAGGGTACTTACGGATAACATCAGATAGTGTCTCACTATGATAGGCCACGGGGTGGCCGTGATGAGTGAGAATGACACCCACAACATAGTCTGAAGCATCTATCTTGATCTCAAAGGGATGCTGCAGGTCTGGTAGTGAAAGTAATGGGGATGAGCACAAGCGCTGCTTCAAATCATCAAACGCTTGTTGTTGAGACCAGCCCCATGCAAATTTTGCCTTACCACCACCCGTGGCGATTTGGTTGAGGGCCCAGGCAATATGGGAGAATCCCAACACAAACCTGCGGTAGAAATTAGCAAGGCCCAAGAAGCTCCGAAGCTCAGTGAGTGTGGTTGGGGCTGGCCAGTCATGGATGACTTGGATCTTGGCTAGATCCACATGTACACCATGCTGATCAATGATGTAGCCCAGGTAATGGACCCTGTCCATGCCGAAGGAGAATTTTTCCAAGTTGGCGTATAGCTTGTGCTGCCGCAGGGTGTGCAGAACCTGCTGAATATGCTGCAAGTGTTCGGCCCAAGTCTTGCTGTAAATGAGAATGTCATCCAGATACACCACTACAAAATTATTGGTGAATGGTCGCAGGATATCGTCCATCATCCTCATGAAAGTGGCCGGAGCATTTGTCAAACCAAAGGGCATGACCAACCATTCAAAAAGGCCTTCCTTTGACTTGAAGGCGGTTTTCCATACATCTGTCTATTCTATCGGGACCTGGTGGTAGCTAGACTTCAGATCAATCTTACTGAAGTATTTATCCCCCGTGAGTTGATCAAGCAGGTCGTCGATTCGAGGAATCAGGTACCGGTTTCTGACTGTGATTTTATTTAGAGCTCGGTAATCAATGCAGAGTTGCCAGTTTCCATCTTTCTTCTGTACCAACACGATTGGGCTCCCAGCAGGTGATGAGATGGGATGGATGTGCCCCTTGTGGAGCAGTTCTTGGATTTGTCACTTGATCTCCTCATTCTCTAACAGAGAGCAACGATAGACTGGCCCATTGGGAAGCGGTGCACCGGGGGTCAAATCGATGGGGTGCTTGACTTGGTAGTGCAGAGGTACCCCGGTAGGTGAGGAGAAGATATCCGAGTATTCTTCCACGACCTTATCTACTTACTTCTGCTGTGTGGAGAGATCAACCACAGAGACCATGGATGTGGCTGTAATCTTTCGTTTATTCTGAGAGCGAATAACGAAGAAAACAAACTTCCCCGTCTGAGAGATGACCTTCCTGCATTGCTTAGTAGAGATCAAGGAAATAACACTAGGTGGGACTGCCTCAGGTATCATGTACAATTTCCTGTTCAAAGTAATAATAACACTATGAGGCCTAGACTCATATACAACATGAAGTTTCCATAAATAAGGTTGGCCCAAAAGAACATCACAAACTTCAAGAGGAGCAACATCACACAATACCTCGTCTTTGAAGGGCTTGCTGCCGTATGACAATCGACACTGTTGGTTGATGCGGAGATCGCTTCCTTGGCGAAGCTATCCAATGGTGTAGGGTTGTGGGTGAGGCGTTGTGGGCAGGGCCAACTGTTTGATGACCTCTGCAGAGATGAGGTTCTTCTGGCTACCACTATCAATGATAAAGTGCAGTGGGGTGCCTTTTACCCACATTTACGAATGGAAGAGGCACTCTCCTTCTTCTAGTTTGTCTGGTTCACCAGGCTGGAGCTTGGTGGTAGCAATGGTGGCACTGGGTTCCGCATCAATGATCCGTCTTCCCCTTTCTGGTTCTGGCTCAAAGTTAGAATCCACATCTAATTCAGAGGCTTTCACTTCGGCCACCAGTGACTGCTTTGAGCGACAATCAATAGTGTTATGCCAAGGGCTCTTATGTAAGTCACACCACTTCTCGATATCTTTCTTTGTCTTTCCAGTGTCCTTCTTTGCTTGCGGCTTGGACTGGTTATTCTGATACTGCCCATATTTGCTTTGTCCTTTGTTCTGTGGGTTGGGGCCGCCCTTTTCTGGCTTTTGTTGTGAGGGGTTCCCATGCCCAAATTGCCGCATCTTTTGTTTGAGCTTCTGCTCGATTTTGACAGCATATTGGTAGGCCGCGCCCAAGGATGAAATGTCTAGAAATTCCATTTCGGTCTGGGTGTATCTATGCAGAGAACCACAATACTTGAGCACCAGATGTCGCTCCAAATCTTTGATACCCAGCTTGGTGCACAAGGTATGGAAGATATTTGTGAAATCTGGCACTGCTTGGTCTCTTTCTTGCCACAGTGTGGTCCATTTGGTATATAAGTCGTTATAACTTCCGACAGGGTAGTATTATTCCTTAATAGCATCCCTGAAGGAATCCCAGGTGGCTATGACTGTAAATAATGAGGGTTCCTCTATTTGCTTTTGCTCACAGAACGTTTCCCACCAATCTTTGACATGGGGGACGTCTTTGAGGAGCGCAAAAGTAATATTTTCTCTATTCGAGAAGTTATGGACAGAAAAATACTCTTCTAGCAGATTCAACCACTTGTCTACAACATCTGTGTCTATCTGACCTTCAAATATAGGAATTTCAAAGTTTATTTGTACCTTGAAGGGGGTGGCACCTCAACTCGAAGAAGATGCATTGCCTGTTGGTAGTCGCCGAAGGATTTGCGCGAAACTATCCATCATCTCGTTCCTCTATTGCGTGAGGGCTTCCTCAATCAACAATTTGAAAGGATCTCCTGTCCCATCATCTTTCTTTTCTCCTTCCATGAGAGGTCGCTTGGGCGTGCGAGAGATTTTGTCCTCAAGAGAAACAAGCTCAGGACGCAACTCTTTGTACTCTGACCTCGTTGCGGACATGCATTAAGACGACAAGGAGTAGACCGACCGCTCTGAAACCACTGATCTGGATTTTATGAGCAGAACGAAATGAATACAGATTATTTACAGATTCTTAACACAAAATAGCAGAGATACAGTAAAACTAGTTTTCTATTCAATAATGAAATAAGCTGAAACTGTAAAATGCAGCGGAAACAAGCTTGTTGGAATGGTGGCGGCTTATCTCTGAGAAGAGATGTGACCGCTGCACTCATTTGCAAGAAGAAGATTACAATGAGGCTCTGAAGGCCTTTTACAATAAACAAGAATGCCAAAAACTCTAGACATCCAAAAACCTAACCCTAGGAGATGAAGCACCAAAAGTCATGTGGGCCCCCTTTGGGTAAGTTAGTACATTAACTTCTCGGGTCGTAACTTTTTCATACGATCTCCGTTTTAGGCGTATGATAGCCTGTTGAAAAGGTATTGTCGAGGAGATTCATTTTGGGGGCTCAATTATGCCTTTGAATATCATTCAGAAAATCGATCCCAAAAAACCTTCATTTAGGCCCTCATAATGGCCCTGGAAGTGAAAACTGCTAAAAATAGTAAATTGTCAAAATTGCCAAAAAACTGTTTTGAGCTAGTTGGAAAAGGTGGGTTGCCACCGATATCCATCTAGATCATTCTAACTTTCGGATTTTTCCAAACATTTGGTGGAGATGCCCAATCTTCGCTGTTCATCACTTCCTCTGTTTTGCTGTAGCTTTTCTGATGCAAGTGTTTTATCAAACACTTTGTAGTCACACTCCCAAACCCCATTAGACAAACTCTGTCACTGTTGTTATGTATTTATGGTTGTTGTTTGGGTTGAAAAATTGATTATAACACACAAGTTAAATTGCATGCAATTTCTATTACAACTAGATACTACAAAAATACCACAATAATATCAATATAACAAGAAGGGAAATGCCATACAAGGATTGATGTTTATTTAAATAATTCTGACTTGTTACAGCTGGGCAGAATAGTGACATAGACAACCCACAAGAGGAATATGCTCAAGCATGAATAGGAGAAACTCGACAATAAAATGCAATCCCAACAAAGAGAATACGGCCAGTAAGATAATAATGCACCCAGAAGGAAAAAAAGGATAAAACAGGCACTCTAATATCGGCCTAGAGATGAGAAATAATCGCCCAACAAAGACATATGTCACCCAACAATAAATATATGGTTTCCAACAAGGAAATATGGCACCCAATAGCTGTAACTCGACCCCAGTAGTAGATATAAGGCACCCAACAGCTCTAAATTGGCCCTAACAATAGACAAAGTGCGCCCAACAAGGAGAAATAACACCCAACAATAGTAAATTCGGGCCAACAGTGAAGATTTGGCCCTCTTCCTAAGAGTACGGCCCTAACAAATGTAAAGTACAGCTTCCACCCAAGGAGTGACAACCACCACCTAGAGATCTCTCTTTGCAATTTGTAAATTGATCTCCAAAAGATAGATTATGCCTCCCACAAACAAAAATCAGCCCTGCAATTAGATTCTTATTTCCACAAATTCAAGAACCCTGCAAAATAAGTGTCTTTTATCAATGATAAATCAAATGGACAACCTGGGTGATTCTCTCCTTTAGATTGGCTAGGGTGGAAAAAACACTTCTAGAAGTGGAAGATCAACTTTATGTGGTCAAACAATTAAGGGAACAACAAAAGGAAGAATGGGTGAAGGAGTTAGGTCAAGTAACTGAAGAACTAGATAACATTCAAGAGGGTTTTGATCTAGTTCATTGTCCCGAGAAATCAGAAAATAGAAGTTTGGATCAGCAGGAGGATTGGGTTGAGCATGAGGACAATGATAGTGTTCAATTATTTGAGATGGATACTAAGATGTCTTTTGATAATCCACCTTTTGAGTTGAATGATGGAGCTCTTCTTGATTTTAGTAAAATGGTTGGTACTAATCATAGGATATGGGATCCATGTGAAACTCCTAGTTGTGAGGGAATGATTCAGAAGTGGGGTGGTGAACATGATCACAGAGTTCGAGTTGTTGTCCACATCCAATTCAACCAACATAGGACTTAGATTTCTTGTCACATATAAATCGACAAGCATTTCCAGCCAAGGAGTGGAGTATTTTCTTGATGGGGCCAAGTGATGAAGATGATCCTGTCATTGAAGAAGTTCTTCCAACCTTTTCCATGCTTACATCTCTTATGTATTTAGGAGTATTTCATTATGAACACTGCTGCTCCAACATTTTAGCCTTAATTTTGGCAACATCCGTTGATGAGAAGATTGATTACCTATAGGTTTTATGGCAGTGAGTCGTTGGTGAGTTTGTAGACATGATTAAGTTATTTCTAACTTCTACATTGGTGCCTTCAATTTACAACAATGGAAGTATGCCTAGGATTCTATTACAGTTGTACAATGGTAACATGTTGGACAACAAGATGGAAAAGGTATACCATACTGAGATGTTTTAGCAATTTGGGCAGAAGATCTTCCATGTTATAGAATTTAGCACTTACAGGTATTTCAGTTTGGGGTTCCAGGAGAGGAGAATGCAGTTTGGGCACGATGGGCAGACATTTATGATCAGAGTGGTGCAACTTCAACATGATGGTTCCTTTCTAAGACTAGTTTGGAACCCTGGGGTTACATTATTTGGCACTATAGAAACTGATAGAGTTGAGAGAGCCAGTCCTTACTTTCAGGAGTTTTCTCCTATGGTACATTGGGTTGGTTTCCTAGACGAGCCATTCACTGAGGGGTTGATCGGGTTTTTGCAGTATATGATTGCTCTACTTATGGGTAGTATTCAAAGGGCCTCTTGTGTTAGTACCTTGCAGGACGGTGCTTTGAGTAGAGGGTGCTTCACATTTTCTAGATTAGTTTGGGACCGAGGGATCATTATTAGTTTCAATTTGGTTCAATTTTTTGTTCCTATGGTTGTGATGGAATTGCTTGAGGACAATCAATCTTTGGGAAGGGAGGATTGTCATGTCCCCATTTTTGGATTCCCTTATTATGCGACTAGAGTTACTTTAGGAGGTTTAAATCAACCAGGTCAGAGGGGTGATACTAGGTCATCAGTGAGCCCAAAAGGTTTGGGGTTTTATGGGGCCCGACTTAGTTTATTTACCATTATTCATCATCATGATCAATTCTGCACAACTTGTTCTTGGTTCCGTTGCATTCCGACGATTCCCGTAAAATGGGATTATTATTGGACATATTTTAAGTAATTACACTAAAGGTACTATTTGGAGTTTGTTTCTTGGAGAAATACTTTAGTGTAATAGCTTGTTGGAACCGGGGAGAAAACATCTACTGGAATGATGAAAAGTGACTTTTAGTGGCCGGAGAAGTTATAATGGCGAATTAATCACTTTGCGGGGTTAAAAATGTGAATTAATTATTACTAAAGTGATTTTATGAGAAAAAATTAAAGATGAATTAAAAGTCACTTGAAGGGAAAAAAGTGAGAGGAGGTATAAAAGAAAGGTAGGGACTTATATTCCCATTATGTGAGATGATTATTGTGATTTGACTTGGAGAGCTCTTGGAGCCTTTGGAGGTTTGGAGTAAACCCTAGTTGGATTGGTTTCGATGGTGAGAGATTCCACCCTAGCTAATCAAGCTTGGTTTCGGTGGTAAAAGATTCCACCCTAGCCAATCTAAAGAAGAGAATCACCCAGGCTATCCATTTGATTTATCATTGACAGAAGATACTTATTTTGCAGGGTTCTTGAATTTGTGGAAATAAGAATCTGATTGCAGGGCTGATTTTTGTTTGTGGGAGGCATAATCTATCTTTTGGAGATCGATTTACAAATTGCAGAGAGAGATCTCTAGGTGGTGGTCGCCACTCCTTGGGTGGAAGTTGCACTTTTCATTTATTAGGGACGTACTCTTAGGAAGAGGGCCAAATCTTCACTGCTGGCTCGTATTTACTACTGCTGGGTGCTATTTCTCCTTGCTGGGCGCATTTTGTCTATTGTTAGGGCCAATTTAGAGTTGTTGGGTGCCTTATATCTACTGCTGGGGTCGAGTTACAACTACTGGGTGCCATATTTCCTTGATGGGAACCTTATATTTACTGCTGGCTGACATATTTCTTTGCTGGGCGATTATTTCTCATCTCGAGGCCGATATTAGAGTGGCTGTGTTATCCTTTTTTCCTGTTGGGCGAGTTATTATCTTACTGGCCGTATTCTCTTTGCTGGTATTGCATTCTATTGTGGAGTTGCTGCTGTTCATGCTTGAGCATATTCCTCTTGTGGGTTGTCTATGTCACTATTCTGCCCAGCTGTAACAGGTCATAATTATTTAAATAAAGATCAGTCCTTGTATGGCATTTCCCTTCTTGTTATATTGATTTTATTGTGGTATTTCTGTAGTATCTGGCTGTAATAGAAATTGCATGCAATTGAACTGATGTGTGACAATCAATTCCTCAACCATTCCTTGAGACAAACACAAGAATACAACCCAAACAACAACCATAAATACATAACAGCAGTGACAGAGTTTGTCTAATGGGGTTTGGGAGTGTGACTACAAAGTGTTTGATAAAACACTTGCATCAGAAAAGCTACAACAAAACAGAGGAAGTGATGAACATCGAAGATTGGGCATATCCACCAAATGTTTGACAAAATCCAAAAGTCAGAAAATTGTCAAAAACATTACAACCTTAGACACAAATAGCATTTCCGATTGGTTGGACTTGGGACACTACACAATAAATAAATAAATAGACTGGGAAAGATGAAACAAAGCAATCCCACTCCCCCTACTATTATTTAAAGGATCTATTTTCCATAGTCAAGGTTTTTCCAACCAAGACCCCCCTTCTTGTTAATCTGTACTTGCGGTGAGAGGGGAATTTTTTCTCTTTATTGGGAAGGCGCTCAATCAACTTATTGACTAGATGCTCTGCCAGTTGATTTGATAATAGAGAGGCTTCAATAAGTGAACTCGTTGTATTTTCGATGGTAGCCTTGTGATTAGCAAGCTAGAGTGGGTGGAGAGGATATATACATCCATTGTTCCAAGGTATTATCAACCAAACAACTGAGTGGAGTGGGAAGCATTCCCTCGATACAACTTAACCAGACTGAATGGTAGAGGGCACTT
>ML784461.1:204302-247001 GCA_009831015.1 Picea engelmannii | reverse complement strand
TGGTTTGTAAAGGGTATGCACAAGTAGAAGGAATAGATTTTGGAGAAACTTTTGCTCTTGTTGCAAGAATGGAATCCATTAGATTGATTCTAGCTTATGCCAGTTCTAAACACATTAAAGTTTACCAAATGGATGTAAAGTCTACATTTTTGAATGGTGATTTACAGGAAGAAGTATATATGGAACAACCAGATGGTTTTCAGGTATAAGAAGCAGAACAATATGTTTACAGGTTGAAAAAGGCATTGTATGGCCTGAAGCAAGAACCAAGGGCTTGGTATTCCAGACTTGACAATTACTTGAGGCAGCAAGGATTCAGGAAAGGTAACATTGATAGTAATTTATATATTAAAGAAGAAAATGATAGCCCGATCATTGTTGAGATATATGCAGATGATATCATTTTTGGTAGTGATGATAATAGGCTCAGTAAACAGTTTGTTGAAAGTATGCAAAAAGAGTTTGAGATGTTCATGCTAGGAGAAATAAAGTTTTTCTTAGGCTTGCAAATTACTCAATCTGATAAAGGTATTTCCATTTCTCAAACCAAGTATATCAATGAAATGCTTAAGAAATTTCAGATGGAAGATTCTAAACTAGTTGGCACTCCCATGGTTACTGGTTGTAAATTAAGTAAGTTTGATGATACTAAAGATGTTGATCAGACATTATACAGATCTATGATTGGTAGTCTTCTTTATGCTACAACTACAAGACCTGATATTATGCATGCAATTTGTCAAGTTGGCAGGTTTCAGGCTTCACCAAAAACTTCTCAGGGACAACAGAGTATGGTTTATGGTATCCTACAGGTAATCAACTTGATTTATATGCTTTCACTGATGCTGATTGGGCAGGTTGTGTTGATGACAGGAAGAGTACCAGTGGAGCAACATTTTTTCTTGGAGGATGTCTTGTAAGTTGGTCAAGTAAAAAACAATCAGCAGTGTCTATGTCTACTGCTAAAGCAGAATACATTGCAGCTGCAACTTGTTGCACTCAGGTTCTATGGATGAAACAGATGCTGGAAGATATACATATTCATTATAATGAACCTATACTTATCTTCTGTGATAATACTAGTGCAATTAGTATTTTTAAAAATCCTGTTATGCATTCCAAAATAAAGCACATTCCCATTAAATTTCATTTTCTAAGAGAGCAGGTTATGTCTAAAGTTATTAAAGTGGAATATGTTGGCACAAAGGATTAGATAGCAGATGTATTTACTAAACCTTTATCTAAAATGCAATTTGAAAGTCTCAAGGATCAGTTGGTGGTTTACCCTCTGTAATTTCTTTTCATTCTCAAAGATTGCATGGGCTTCATTATAAAATCAGACTGTACAGGTTTATTGACTATTATTGATAGGGGGAGTTGCTGCTGAACTGATACATCTTTGCAAGTGTTTTTCTTTGCTGAGGGGGAGTATGGTTGATTCCTTTGCCATAGATGTCAAAAGGGGGAGAAGATATTTAAAGTTTTCCATCAATGCCAAAGGGGGAATTTGTTGGCAGGGCTTGCAGTTTGCACAGGGCAGTTTACACAGTAGGGTAGTTTGCACAGTTTGCACAGGGCAGTTTACACAGTAGGGCAGTTTGCATAGTTTGCACAGGGCTTGGTTTTGTCATTAATGTCAAACTTTAAAATTCCAAAGGGGGAGTTTGTTGGTCAGTTTGCACAGGCACCGTGGATTAGTTTTCACAGGCACGATGGTTCCTAATTTGGAGATCAACATGTCTCTCGACATACCAAAATGTGAAACCATGACTTAATCTCCATTTTAGAGTTTCGGATACCGAGAGCTGGAGGTGTCCAGGACACTCACGACAAGAATGATGAAATCAAGAAATGCGAAACCACGACTTAATCTCCATTTCGAAGTTTCAGATACCGAGAGTTGGAGGTGTCAAGGACACTCACGAAAAGAATGATGAAATCGCGAAATGCGAAAGATCAGAGCATGCCAAAGACTCCATTTCAGAGTTTCGCAGACCAGGAAATCAAAGATCAAAGGAAATTTAACCTTTGAAGTAGCGAACCTCAAAATCCCGAATCAGACACATCAACAAACCATGTCAGCTAAGGACACATGGCACAATCAGGCAATGACAAGTGTCAATCTGATTCAACATTTCAGGCACATGTAAGTCACAAATCAGAGTGACATGTGGCAGCTATTTGACACGTGTCAATCCACGTGTGACGTTAGCAAGTTTACATCACATCGAAACTTTCTATTTCGGGGTTTTACATAGCAAGCAGAAACTCCACCATCACGAAGTCTCGAACTTTGAAATGCCGAAAGGGACTATTGTGAGTCTCGAAAACATGAAAGGAAAAACTCCAAAATCCTGTCAAGCATCCATCTCAGTGGGTTATGTGAACCGTCCAATCACTTCGGAGATTTTGTGATCATGAATTTTATAATGTTGAAGTCACAATGACTTGAAGGGAAAAACGCTGAAATCTCGTCAGCCGTTCGATTAAGAAAAGAAGGGATCAGATTATGAAGTTTTGTGGACCATTGTTCTAGCTCCATTTCAGGGATTGCGACTTGGAGTGTCGAGACTCCTCACCACAGGAATGCCGAAATACCGAAATGTGAAATGGCGAAATCAACGCGAGACCCTGTGCTTGTAATCCAACGGTGTTGGATACTTGGAAATCTGATCGAAGGGATATTGTTGCTCTTCACGATTAATTGTTCAGTTATGATTCAGTTAGCAGAACTGAATCATGGTTCTTGGACAGTTGGCATTTCAGTTGCTGAAGCGTTGTTCTAGGGTTTTGAGGGGTAATCGAAGGGGTTGTAGAAGATAAAAATAAACACGCAGTGACTGTGTGGCATTGGTGCGTATGGAATTAATGGTACAGCCGTAGCTCTAAGGTAAAATTCATTTCTGTAAATGAATATAAAACCGAAATAAAATCATACAGGGACAGTGAGAAGAAATGATGAAGATATAGAAAAGATCAAGGGGAGAAGAATGGATTTTGATATGATTATATAAACAAAGAGGACTTGAATGATGAATCCTTTGCCAGATAAGATAAATAGTTGGTTTGTAGGTTCTTAGTGACAGAGAAGGATTCCAGGGTGGTAGGGAGGAGCAAGGGGAGACTGTAAAAGTCTCCTGTACAAGTTGGTGCTTGTACATCTGGGAGTTGTAGCTTCCATTCAGTAGGTGTTGAAGAAACAGAGGTAGCAGCCTCATTTGGGTTGTAGCTCAGATAAAATAAGAATGTAAAGAGGAGTTGGAGCTTGCCTTTCATTCATAAGAAGAAGAGGTTTTTCCCTTTTGGGTTTCCTCATGAAAAATCATTGTGTCACTATTTCATTTATGTGATTATATATTTATTGGTTAAATGTATTACTGCAAGTTAAATGTTAAAGGCATGATTTATTGATTAATAAATAATCTTCTTATAAAATGAAAGAAATTTTATACAACTGATTTACCCCCCCTCTCAGTTGACTTATCATGTACAACAGATACTATTGCTGGTGATAAGTGGATCACACTGATGAAAAGAGGGGCCCTTCGGGGCCATTTCCAAGTCGTCTGGCTCTCGTTACTCCATGTCTAGGACCTGTGGGCCTCGAGACGTGATCTCCTTAGTTATCCCTAGGTTAGGGGATAAAAAATCACTCCCTCCACAATTGACACATGTGAAGCTCCAATGTGATGACAATAAATGAACAAGGTTCCAAGGCATGAGCGCTACTCCCTAGGGTCCGATGCTCCTCCACCAAGGGTCCTCAGCTGTAAAACATCTCCAAGGTCACGTGCCTTTCCTCAGGGACCACGACGCCTACATGTTTAGTCCCTCAACCCAAGGTTCCTCATGTCGAGTTTAAGCCTCCATGCAAGTCACCAGGAAACCTTGTGTTGTCTAGGGCTCAACTCCCTCCTTCAGATGCGCAACACTCCTCCAAGCAAGTAACCTCCCTTCATGTATCGACTAAATGAAGAAGTCACTAGGGTCTATAGGTCTCCAACTCTCTGAGGAAGAATATCATATAAGCATCCATACAAGGTCTAGAAACCAAGAGTAAGCCACCTCCGATGTGCAAGTCCTTCGTGGAACACCAAGGGTCTACCATACACTATGCATCCCACATCCCATGAAGCACCCCCAAACATGGAGTCAACACGTTCAGAGTAACCTCAAAAGCTAACATTTATATCATATTTATAATCAAGGTGTATGCCAACTTCTATTCGCCTCCAATATGCACACAAACAAAACACAAGGGACATGGTTATCTCATGTTGAGATATGTATATGCCTGGATGCCTTTTAGTATAGTTGTAGCCATGAAATAAATTTTTAACTCTTGTCATGATTTTTTTTTCTTACTCTTGTATCATGATTTTTTGACGCTTATTATGATTTCCTTCAATGTAGATATTTACATTTAAATTGCAACTGTATTTAGAGTGTTCTGATTTTGCTTTGAGTGCTTTTATTTCCAGAACTCGTTAACTAGCCATCATGATTCTTGCAATTCTTCATTTGAAAAAATTCACCCTTGCTTGTTGGTCTTTTAGAATATTCTTGTTCTAGAAAATTAATAAATCCTGTCTATTATGTTATTGTGCAATGTTTGTGAGGGTCTCATTGTTTCCATCTATGGGCTCAAAGCTTTGTTTGTGCATGTCCTGCTATGTTGCAAGGCATCTTACTCATTCGTTAATGAGAAAATGGGTGACACCAATAACTGCACTTGAGAATAACCGACATCATAGTTACCAAATATCCTTAATGCAATGTCATTGCTTGGTAGGCATTCTCCTCATTTATCTATGCATTCTTGTATAGCTTGTGTTCTTTTTGCTATTGTTTTTACTCGACTATAATAAATCCCCTCAGTTTGCATCATTTGCGAGTGTTAGCTTGTTTCAGTGTTGCAACTCCTCATTTATCTATGCATTCTCATACAGATTCTATCCTTGTTGCTATTCTTTTTACTATGCTATAATAAATCCCATCACTCTGCATCATTTGCCAGGGTTAGTTTGTTTCAGTGTTGCAGCTCAAGACTTCACTCTATCTTGTGTGGTAGAGCATGTTATTTAGTGATGGATGGCCAAAAGGGAAACATCCAAACCTACTAAGTAGTGAAGTTGAACCAAGGAAGAGGCGATTCTGAGAGCACTTGAAAAGATTAAGATGGAAGGATACCAAATATTGCTAATTTAAAGGTTTTGATTGCCAGGTAAGTTGTTCAATTACCTATGACTACTATGTTTTTCATATATGTATATTTATAATCAATGGGTATGTTAACTTCTATTAGCTTGCAATATGCACACAAACACAACACATAATACATAGTTATCTCATGTTGTATATGCATCGATGTCTTTGTCGAATGTAGCTGCAGTGTAACAAGAAATTTTCAACTCTTGTTATGATTTTGTCTTCTTACTCTGATGTCATGGTTTTCTTGTGCTTGTTATTATTTTTTTCAATTTGTATATTTTGGATGTATATATTTACATTCAAATTGTAGCTATATTTATAGGGTTCACATCTTTCTTTCAATGCTTTTATTTCCACAACTCAACTATCCGTGAGGATTCTTGCAAGTCTTCACTTAAAATAATGGGAGTATGGTTTGTGCTTGCTTGTTGGTCTTTTCGATTATTCTACTTTTTCACAAGTGTTCGAACTTGACTATGATTTTTTTTTTAATAGTATGTGTTCATCATGGCAGGGGTTGGTATGATCTATAAAGAAGTCTTGTAGAATATCATTCTTTCTCCAGTAGTGCTATCTCAGTTTGACTTATTTTGGCCTAGGCTATAGTGATTAGTGTTACCAACATCGTTTCGGAAAAAATATCACCGAGGGTTCGAAAATGAAAATATCGTGAACATCAGGGAAAATATCGGAAAATGTTGTAAGAATGAAAATAAATGCATTTCCACATACATATGAAAATAGAAATGATATAGAAGATGTATAAGATGTCTAGTAAACTCGAATACATCACATATCATTGTTGAATCATGTCCTGACTCTAAAGCCTCAAAATATCATCAAAAAAATATAATAAATGTATATCATCATGAGTCATCTACAATGAAATAAGATAAATAAACTAACGATTCCCTCTGCCCCTTTTATGAGCAAAGGTGATGGCTCTAGAAATGGATTTTCCTTTAGAGGAAGAAGGCCTTGGGGCTCACATTCAACTCTATTGTCCTGTAGAAGAAGTAGGATCCATCAAGTTTCCAATGAAAGGATCCCCCACCTCCCTGCCCTACCTTTTCTATCTCTCATGTTAGGTGCTGATAAGATTTAGCATCGGTTGCAATTTGCAAAATAGTGAGTATATGGTGCTTTATGAAAGATATTTCTGCAGTTTTAACTGTTATCCTGTACATTTGAACACTACAGATCCATTTCCGAAGTTTACCATTTTATTTTCACTTCAAACCATATTTGACTAAGAAGAGTTACCTGTTATCATCCTCTTTGAACATTGAAAATATCAGTCCAATGCATTTGACAATATAACTCAAATAAAAATAGTTCTTGATTCATTTAATTAGGTGTCAACCATGAAAGTTGCAGTTTGACATCACTTGGTCGTTTTCTCTTCCATGTGAAATATGAAAGGGTCCTTCATAGAATCAAGAATGGCTCTTTTTTCCTTGGTTGTCTCCTCGTTATGAGCATCGAACAACTTCACATCAATAGGTGTTGTAATCTCTTTCTCAGCGTGCTCCTAAATCTCAGCTTCCTCCATAGGCATCTGTGGCATAAGCTTCCTAGGGATGGAATTGGAAGCTCCATCCAACTTATCACATTCTCTAAGTCCAATGTTAGACATCTGTGCAAGATCTAAGTCCACCTCAAAACAAAAGTTAGCAATATTGAAGTAAAACAAGCTCTCCTAGGGCTCATACACTTCATCCAAACATCCTAGTGCTCCACACCTAAGCAATCGGTACAAGGATTTCATACCACTCCCAGGGATGATGCGATTGAAATACCAACTCCTCCTCCACCAAAACAGTGATTTCAACAAGAAAGTTCTGATACTATGTGGAAATTTCATGAATTGATATTTCCTTTGCAAGTTCCGAATTCATCGTTTGAAAAAATTCATGTGAAAAAAATTCATGGTCCACTCCCTTCATATTACCACCTTTTCATCTTGCTTCCTGGTCATCTACACCATTTCACTAGTCTGGGCATTGGGTTGGCCAATCATTTATAGGGTTGCACCTTGCCTTGTGGGAAGAAGAGGCTAAAGGCCCAGAAGGTAAAAGAAAGCTGGAAAAAGGTAAAAGCCTAAAAATAAAACCTCGAGATGCTTCGCCCAGGGATCCCCGAGAAATCAGTAAAAGGATTCTAAGAAAGAAACAAGAGGGACCCATAAAATAATAAATCAAGACCTAGTCAGAGGATAGGGGGTCTCATCATGAACCAACCTATTAGGTCCATGGGTACCTAGCAGTATGACACTACTATCAGTTGGTTACCACGCAAGGGTAGTGACTCTTGGTTGCATGGCCAAGAGAAAGGGGGTCTCATCACGAGCCAACCTTCTCATTTCTGTGAAAGTACTTGTGGGTAACGCTCCCACCACTGGTCACCACCCTAGGACATTGTACCCTTATTAGCTTCTTGAAGAAAAAGCAATAAGAATACAGAATAAAAGGCATGAATGGGCTTGGAAACAATTACATCCTAGACATGTGCAACTCGCCTTCTACAAAGGCACCCACGGGTAAAGCTTTGCAATCCCCTACTTTCACTGCACCCATTGTCAGGATATCCCTTATCCACATCACCCACTTACATGGATTAGATTTGGTCTTTTTCGGGGACCTTCCTTTTCCAGTGGACACTAGCCCAATAGGACGCCCTATCACTTTCCCCAGACTTGTATTGCAGGCTTGTATAATCTCTTTGATATTTTAACTGATCTAATAGGGGTTTTATGCACATGTTTAATAATATTGATGATGAGAGGTGATTGAAATTTCCATGATCCCTGTGACTTATGAGCCTATGGAGGGCATAGCTGTTGATGTGCAGGATCATGCCCGACATACAGGTACCATGTTGGACAGGTACACATGGGGAGATGATCATTTTGGACCTCCATGGGGCTTAAGAGCCCACCAGATGGATGCTGAGACCTCAGCAGGGGACACAAACAGGACAAAGGGGTTTGCACCAGAGAGAAGAAGGATGTTTTACAGAGGCACCCTGGCAGAGCTTGACCTAGGGGGATTGTGCCCTTTTCAGTGGAACGGTTGCCTTGGAAGGCCTAGGACTTCATCCAGGAGGTTCATGACATCATCCTTTCTTCATGATCATTTTTCCAGATGGACATGGAAGTTTGGCATGTGTGGCAACTTAGAGAAGCCTAAGGAGGGCTAACGTCTTGCTTCAGGAGGTTGCATTTTCCCTCAAAGGGGATAACGTCACCCTAGAGAGGGGTCAACGTTTCTCTTTTTGCTTGATTAGGGTTTCATTTAAGACATTTAATGTAAAACAATATGATTTTAGTATTTTGGCCTTGTCGGCCTTTTTCATGACCTAAAAAGTAAAATTAGGTCATTGTACTGTATAAATTGAGGGTTTTTACCTTCATTTTTTCATTAACTTTCACTCACTCATTAGTGAGGTTTGAAATTTGCGCCATCTTTGGAGTTCTTGGCTGAAATTGTGAGGCACACTTGTTGAAGGAAGACTATTTTGACTTATATTGGCATTTTTTGCATTTATCTTGGTGGAAGGTGTTAGAACTAGGGTTTTCTATGTGATTTCTTGGTTAAATGTAAGTGAATTTCTGCAAAACTTCAACTTCGAACCTTCCTCCTCCTGAAGCACCCAAAACCAAAAGGGCAGACTTGGACTTTGACTTCGAAGGGGCATTATCCAAAATGCATGTGACCATCCCTCTGAAAGAATTCATTAAGGTACCATCTATTAAAGAGAGATTTGATAAATTCTTCAAAGGATCAGATGGACCTATGGACCCTCCTATTATGTTAAAAGCTGATCACTTTAGGGTCCAGTATGGTGAACACCTGCCCTTCTTCATGACCTTTCTAATGAATAATAAAATCCTCAACAATTGCATGTTAGATTCAGGGGTTAGTGCTAACATGATGTCTCTCAAGGGCATGCAACAATTAGGCTTGAAAGTCACACGACCTTACATAAATGTTTGTGGCTTTGAGTCTAAAGCCATACCCACACATGGAGTAGTTAAAAATGTGGAATTTTGCCTTAAAGAGAACCCTGAGAAAGTAATACACATTGACATAGTGATAGTAGATGTCCCGGATGTGTGGGGAATGTTGTTTTCTAGAAAATTTTCCTCAATGTTGGGTGGCACCCTTGATATGGAACTCACTCATGTGAATTTACCTTTGAAGAATGGAATAATAGGCCATCTCCCAAATGTGCCTGTAACTGGAACCCATGTGTAAGAAACTAGTCACCCCATCAAAAATAACAAAGCACACAAGCAAGTCATGGGAAATCTTCCTAAATTTTCTCCTAAGAATGTGCCCTTTTAAAAAAAGGAAGATCATATACAATGGCCCACGAGAGAAATATACCAACAACTCCTAGAAAAATATAAAGACAAGGAAGCTGGGACTGTGAAGTTGCAAAAAATAGGAGAAGGTGACATACCGATTCAGCCTTCCCAACAAGAAGTCTTTACAGTAGAATCTCACCCACCTCCCTCTACACAATACACCAGGTTTGTTCAGGGAATGACCAATTTCAAAATCACAAAGTACATGGAGGGGGATGTGGTATGGATGTGGGATACCAACAAAGGGGAGCCTACTAATGTCAAAGGAAGTACTCAATTTTCGCGTGGCCCTTTCAAAGTTGGAAGAAAGTCAGTTAATGACTCTTATTACCTGTCTACAGTGGGAGGACAAAGACGCCCAATACTGGTCAGTGAGCGCCTCCTCAAACCCCACCAAGGTGGGGGGACCTGACATGACAGGTAGGTACAGGTAAGTAGGTAGGCATTTTGCATTCATTGTATTATACCNTATATATATATATATATATATATATATATATATATATATATATATATATATATATACATATATGTTGGGGTGGTATCACCACCCCAAATGGTTACGGATGTCTGCTATTGAGATTAAGCAGGTTGCAGGTCATGCCAGAGATGTTGAGGTTCTCATGCACTCTATGGTGAGCACATGTCCCTGAGTTGGATCCAGATGTTATCCCCCCACTTTCAGGGATAACTAGGAGATTATGTCTTGAGGTTCACAGGTCCTAGACATGGAGTACCGAGAGCCTGATCGAATTGAGCATGGCCCAGGGGTTTTCATGGGACACAGACATGACAAAGGGGCTTTCACTAGAGAGAAGGACATCTTGCAAGGGCACTGTGACAGAGCTTGACGTAGGGGGATTGTGCCCTTTTCAGTTGAAAATTGGCCTTGGAAGGCCTAGGAGGTCATCCAGGAGGTTCATGACATCATCCTTTCTTCATGAGCATTTTGGTAGATGGAAAAGGCAGTTTGGCACATGTGGAAGCTTGGAGAAGCCCAAGGAGGGCTAACATCTTGCTTAGGGAGGCTGCATTGTCCCTCAAAGGGGATAACGTCACCATAGAGAGGGGATGACGTCTCTCTTTTTGCTTGATTAGGGTTTCATTTAAGACATTTAATGTAAAACAATATGATTTTAGTATTTTGGCCTTGTCGACCATTTTGATGACCTAAAAAGTAAAATTAGGTCATTGTATTGTATAAATTGAGGGTTTTTACCTTCATTTTTTCATCATCTTTCACTCACTCATTAGTGAGGTTTGAAATTTGCGCCATCTTTGGAGTTCTTGGCTGAAATTGTGAGGTGAACTTGTTGAAGGAAGACATTTTGGACTTATATTGGTATTTTTGGCATTTATCTTGGTGGAAGGTGTTACGACTAGGGTTTGCTATGTGATTTCTTGGTTAAATGTAAGTGAATTTCTACAAAAATTCTTAATTGAATGGTTGTAGTACTATTTTTCTTGCATTTATGGTTATAATTTGCTGATTTAAACCCTAGGTAACAACAACACATTGAAGGTCCTTGTCTCATGTCCCCATCAAGGTTATAAGCCATTTATTTTCTGAAAGAAGATAGAGCCTTGCCCTAGCAACATTCTACTCTTCTTCTTCCAGGCTAGCCGTTTTTCTTGAGCTAAGAAGGAGAAAACACATCAAGTCCTAGTTCCCCTACACCTTGGTGAGCCGATTTTCCCTAGGGTTTGCTTAGTAAAGCTTTGCCATAGAAAAATGTTGCTTGCAAACCTTCTTGTCTTAGTTTTATGCAATCTTTTGAGCTAACCGTTTTTCCATTAAGCTAAGGAAGGAGGAGAGAGCACTTAGGCCTAGTTCCCCTACACCAAAGTGAGCCTCTCTCCCATAGGGTTTCATCCTTGAGGCCTTGCCATAGCAAAACCTCAAGGTTTAACTCTCTTGTCCTTAGTCTTTACCATTATCATCCGATTCTTCAGTTTTTGCGACCTCCTATTGACCCAATTTTCCCCAGGAACACACGGATATAAGGCCTAGTGTGTTGAGTACTTTGATCTCAAAACAACTTTAATACTTCGAAAAAACCCTAACTTTACTAACCCTAGCCTAAGACTAATCTTCTAACCTTATTTGTTGTCATCATCTTTCTTGTGCTATAAAAACCATTGTGGAGCTATCGTTTTACTTTCAAAGAAATTGAATGGTTGGTTAAGGCATTATCTGTGAAGTGTTAATTTGTTACATTGAATGCCAAGTTTCTTTAACATTTATTGAGAAGTGATATTTTAACTGTTGCTATTGTACAAACATTGTCTTCGTCAATATTTATTGCTCAATTGCTTAGTATAAGAAAGTCATTTATTATATGAAGTATTAACCAGCAAACAAACTTGCACATGCAATTTTGTTGTTGCTTTGTCTTAGGCAGGTGATCTTATTGGTTATTACTTCCAGTTATCTCTATTGGCTATAAGCCAGACTTTCTGATTAGTTGGTGACTTGTGAGGGGGAAATTATCTTTTATCTCTTAAGCCTTTGGCCTTCTCAAAACCCCAGGTCACCGTGGACATCTCCCCTAGGCCTTACCTCCCTAAATAGAAAGAACCTCCCCATTGAGGTGATAGTGGGTGGGATTGGTTTAGTTATGCCAGTTTGACCTCTTTAAATCCATCTATTATCATAACTACAAATTGCATGATAACAGTCCACACAAGTGAAATGATCCCTTCATGGGTGCCACATGTGAAGATCCAAGGTGATGACGATAAATGAGCAAGTGTCCAAGGCATGAGTGCTACTCTCAAGTGTCCAACGCTCCTCCACCAAGGGTCCAGATCTGAAATGCATCTCCAAGGTCACGTGCCTTTCCTCAAGGACAACCATGCTTACGTGTTCACTCCCTTAACCCAAGCGTCCTCAAATCGAGTGTAAGCCTCCATGGAAGAAACCAGGCAACCCCATGTTATCTAGGGCTCAACTCCCTCTTCCAGAATGCCCAACATTCCTCCTCCAAGAAAGCAACCTCCCTTCATGTGTCGGATAAATGAAGAAGTCACCAGGGTCCATAGGTCTCCAACACTTTGAGGAAGAATGTCATATAAGCATCTATACAAGGTCTAACAACCAAGTGTAAGACACATTTGATGTGCAAGTCCATCATGGAACACCAAGGGTCTACTATACACTATGCACCTCACATCCCATGGAGCAACCTCAAACATGGTGTCAACACTTTCGAAATAACCTCGAAAGCTAACACTTATATCATATTTATAATCAAGGTGTATGTTAACTTCTATTTGCCTCCAATATGCACACAAACACAACACACGAGACATGGTTATCTCATGTTGTGATTTGTATATTCCTGGATGACTTTTAGTATACTTGTAGTTGTGAAAGAAAGTTTTAACTCTTGCCATGATTTTTTTTTCTTACTCTTATATCGTGATTTTTTGACGCTTTTTATGATTTCTTTCAATGTATATATTTACATTTAAATTGCAATTGAATTTAGAGTGCTCTGATTTTTCTTTGCGTGATTTTATTTTCACAACTCGTTAACTATCCATGAGGATTCTTGCAAGTCTTCACTTGAAAAAATTCACCCTTTCTTGTTGGTCTTTTAGAATATTCTACTTCTAGAAGAGTAATAAATTTCGTCTATTTTGTTATTGTGCAACGTTCGTGATGGTCTCGTTGTTTCCATATCCAGGCTTAAAGCTTTGTTCGTGCATGTCCTGCTATGTTGCAAGGCATCTTACTCATTCATTAATGAGAAAATGGGCGACACCAAAAACTGCACCTAAGAATAATCGACATCGCGGATACCAAAAATACTTAATGCAAAAGCATTGCTTGCTAGGTAAACTCATCATTTATCTATGCATTCTCATATAGCTTATATTCTTTTGACTATGCTATAATAAATCCCATCACTTTTCATTATTTGCGAGGGTTAGCTTGTTTCAGTATCACAACTCCTCATTTATCTATGCATTCTCATATAACTTCTATCCTTTTTTCTATTCTTTTTACTATGCTATAATAAATCCCTTCAGTTTGCATCATTTGGGAGGGTTGGTTTGTTTCAGTGTCACAACTCAAGAATTTTCTCTATCTTGTGTGGTAGGGCATGTTATTTAGTGATGGATGACCAAAAGGGAAACATCCGAACTTGCTAAAAGGGGGTTTACAAATTCATGTTGTTGCCTCCATATAAAGTAGTGAAGTCCAACCAAGGAAGAGGTGATTTTGAAAACACTTGAGAAGATTAAGATTGAATGATACCAAATATCACTAATTTAAAGGCTTCGATTTCTAGGTAAGTTGTTCAATTACCTATGAATACTATGTTTTTCATATGTACATTTTTATGATCAAGGGGTATGTTAACTTCAATTAGCTTGCAATATGCCTACAAACACAACACGTATGCCATAGTTATCTCATGTTGTATATGCATGGATGTCTTTGTCAAATCTAGTTGTAGTGTAACAATAAGTTTTCACTGTTGCTATGATTTTGTCTTCTTACTTTGTTGTCATGGTTTTCTTATGCTTGCAATTATGTTTTGAAATATATATATTTTGGATGTATATATTTATGTTCAAATTGTAGCTATATTTACAGGGTTCACATCTTTCTTTCAATGCTTTTCTTTCCACAACTCAACTAACCATGAGGATTCTTGCAAGTCTTCACTGAAATTAATGGGAGTATGGTTTTCCCTTTCTTGTTTGTATTTTGGATTATTCTACTCTTGCACAAGTGTTCGAACTTGAATATGGAAATTTATTTGGGTTATCTTCATCCAACTATGCTATCTTGGTTTGACTTATTTGGGCCTAGGCTATAGTGATATTAAAATGGAAATTTGGATGTGCTCCATGTTGAATTTTCATAAGAGATGATATTGTATATGAATGAATATCTTATTACAATCATGAGTGTTCTATATATAAAGAACATATGGTGACCATGGTGACCATCCATGAAGAGATGCGTCCCTTGGGTAATAAATACATTTATACTTTATATTATATTATACATATAATATAAATATACTTTGTATTTATACTTTATATTATAAATATATTATTACATTAATAATATTGTAATTGCTGAATAATTAATAATCATATTCTTAATTATCAATCTAGTAGAATGTCTTTCCGATGCTGCCCAAACATCAACACTCCCTCTCAGCGAGGGAGACATTTTACATTCTACCAAGATTAACTCTGAAGAATACCCGTGGGTAGCTCTCAAATAGCTTCAACATGTCACCATGACATCCATTACCTCGCAATGCATCTGTACCTCATCATGTGCACCCTTGTGACTTCACATGCAATGCATCTAAGGCCCGTGGGGAGTTCTCAAATAACTAAAACATGTCCCCAGGACATCCACTACCCTGCAAAGCATTAATACCTGATCATGTGCACCCTTGGTCTCAATGCCATCCCTTTTTCATGCTGGATGAGATCCACCTGTCTCAGTGCCAACCCTTTTTCATGTTGGATGAGAACACTCAATGCCAACCCTTTTTCATGCTGCATGACTTTCACTTGTCTCAGTGCCAACCCTTTTTCATGTTGGATGAGAACACTCAGTGTCAACCCTTTTTCATGCTGGATGAATTCCACCTGTCTCAGGGCCAACCCTTTTTCATGCTAGATGAGTTTCACCTGTCTCAGTGCCAACCCATTTTCATGTTGGATGAGTTCCACTTGTCTCAATGGAAACCCTTTTTCATGCTGGATGAGAACACTTAGTGCTAACCTTTTTTCATGCTAGATGAGTTCCATTTGTCTCAGTGCCAACCCTTTTTCATGCTAGATGAGAACACTTAGTGCTATCCCTTTTTCATGCTGAATGAGAACACTCAGTGCCAACCCTTTTTTATTGTTGGATGAGAACACTCAGTGCCAATGCTTTTTCATGTCGGATGATTTCCATCTGTCTCATTGCCATCCCTTTTTCATGTTGGATGAGAACACTCAGTGTCAGCCCCTTTTCATGCTGGATGAGTTCCACTTGTCTCAGTTCCAACGCTTTTTCATGATGAATGAGAAAACTCAATGCCAACCCTTTTTCATGCTAGATGAGTTCCACCTATCTCAGTGCCAATCTTTTTTCATGTTGGATGAGAACACTTAGTGTCAACCCTTTTTCATGCTGGATGAGTTCCACATGTCTCAGTGCCAATCCTTTTTCATGCTGGATGAGAACACTCCCTTTGAAGAGGGACCACACCAAGCTTGTCCTTGAAGTATTCAAACTTCATCCTCAACAACAGCTTGGTAAACACGTTCGCAAATTGATCCTTTGTAGTCACGAAACTGGAGCCTCACTGCTCCTGTCTACACTATATCCCTGATATAGTAATATCTAATCTCGATATGCTTTGACCTATCATAGACCATGGGGTTCTCTGATGACCTCATGCAACTCTGATTGTGACACCAAATGCAGGTCGCCTCCAGTCCGAGACCAAATAACACAGACAAAATTTCTCGAATCCACACTGCTACTGCACATGATGCCAAATACTTAGCTTCAGTCGTATGGATCGCCGCACATGACTGGTTCTTGCATCCGGTGGAGCCTCTTACTCCTTACTGTAATACCCAGCTCCCTGTGGAACTGACCATTTAGCTCCCTCTCGAGCATTAAATATCAACTAAATATTCAACCTACTGACTTCAACACTAGTCGTCCAGAACAAGTCTCATCATCCTCTTCTTGTTGGTCTTACCTACAAGTCAAATTCAATCCAATAGTCTGCAATTTCCTAAGCCACACTGCTTCACAACTTGCTGCACATGTTTCCACATACTCAGCTTCAGCCGTACTGAGCGCCACACATGACTGATTTCTGCATCTGGCAGAGACTCCAACTCCTTACTGTAGTACCCACATCCCTCTAGAACAGACTGTCCGACCCCATCTCGAGCACTGAATACGAACCGGATCTTCAATTTGCTGACTTCATCACTTGTCCTCCAGAATAAGTCTTGTCATTCTCTTCTTGTAGGTCTTACCTACAAGTCAAATTTAGTCCAATAGTCAGCTATTTACGAAGCCACACTACTTCATGACTTGTTACACATGATGCCACATACTTTGCCTCAATCATACTAAGTGCTACACACAACTGCTTGCTGCTGCTCCATGAAACCATACTGGAGCCTTGACTGAAGAAATATGTCAAAGTACTCTTTCGATTAGGAATACTGCCGACCCAATCTGAATCTGAATATCCATATAAATTGAACTCATGGTCTGTCACATACCTGAGACCATAATCCAATGTACCCGTAAGGTACCTCATCACATGTTTTGCTGCTCCATATATTGACTCAGGGTGTTCACATCAAAATATATATCCGATCTTGTGTTCATCAAGTTCATCAAGTAACATCCATAGTCTCTAAATTCGTATCCTGCATCAACTTCAGATTTGATACCATAGGTGTAGCCATTGCCTTGCAATCCAACATCCCAAACCTCTTTAGGATTTCTACTATATACTTTCCTTGATTTAGAAATATCTCATCCTGTCTCTGCCATACCTCGAGACCCAAAAAGTAATGCATCATCCTCAGATCTTTCATCTCAAACTCAACAACCAATTTTTATCTTACACTCTGAGATGAGATTTTCCACACCTCTTTAGAAACAGGTCATCCATATACAACAATTGTATTACCAGACCATCATCCACAACCTTAAAGTAAAGGTTAGGATCTGGATTGTTGTTTATAAATCCTAAGCTCATCAGAAAATTGTCGATCCTGCCATACCATGCTCTGGGTGTCTTCTTTAATCCATATAAAGCCTTCTTCAATCTACACACTGAGTGCCCCACAATTGTCACATACTCAATAGAGTGTTTTGTGACTACAAGGACCATTCTTCCTGATCAGGTTGCCATCAGTGCCACATTAAGAATTTCAGTTCTTTCGGATGTTGAAAGCCACACAGTTTGAGTCTTATATCCTTAGAAGACTATGCCATGGCCATTCTCCATTGATCAAATTACCATGACCAATCTCGGGAGAATGTCATCCCGATGCTGAAACATTAACACTTAAGAATAACTTCTGAAATTACATAAAATCTCAACACTACCTCCTAATGAGGAAGGTATTATATCTGACACAAACTCTAACACTGTCTCCATCCACACAAGCTCATGACCATTGATTTTCAGACACACGAATCTATACATCACAGGAAATCCATAGTGACTTCACAACATGCATCCAGGGCCGGTGGGTAGCTCTCTAATAGCTACAACATGCCATCACAAGACTATCCAATTTCCCATAGAAAACATCTAAAGCCATCACTCCCTCTGAGGCTATATAGTCTTCAGAGTCATCTTCTCCCTCTACATGTGATGACCTCCTCTTCTTCTTCAGTACTTGGATGTGCACAACTCTGTGTCTAAATAGTCTTGCTTCATGTTTCTTCCTATGACTATCATTATGGCTCCTTCTCAGAGCTATTACCTGTGACGTGCCCTGAACAAGAAACAAGAACAACAAAAAGCATCTCCTAGAGGAGATCAATTTATCTTGTGCACAACTATATACTGTGACCCTTGAAATGATACATCTTCTACGAAACACATCCATCATATAATCGATGTCATACGGCTAACCATGTTGATTTTCTAGTGCTAAATTAGACAAGCACAATTTTTTGCAAGTGGTAATTACTTCCAACGATATTACTTTAGTAAACTCTAGAACATCACTAAGTAATTACACTCAAAACATTTCAACTACTTAGATACTTCGGTCTCTTCCTTAGATCACTTCCCACGTGTGAGAGAGAAAAATATGTGTGTCTATTATTGTGTCTTTTTATAGTAATATTAAATTGATCCAAAAATACACATATTTGAAAATTAAATTTAAAATTAAATTAAATTTTCTTTCTTATAAATAGTTGGAGAATACCTCCGGTAACTACCCAAAGATTAATTTGGTTATAATCCATCCACATAGTATTTGACTTTGTTAAATTTTTCCTACATAATTCATGCGATTCTTTGCATAAATATAGGTAGAAGTAAATATGTAGTACATTCCTCATATTTAGGTAATTAGACATTTTTACTAGAAATTACTACCCACCATAATTTATGGAATTATTTCTATAATTTAGGTAGGAGTAAAAAGAAAATATGTTGTACATAGAGATTGCAACAACCCCATAAATTTAACATTCCCAAGACTTTACTCTACTCTCATTTTCTTGGTCCCTGTTGTGAAGGAGTCAAGCCCAGTCCCGCTTTGATACCATGTTGAATTTTCATAAGAGATGATATTGTATAGGAATGCATATCTTATTACAATGATGCGTGTTCTATATATAAAGAACATATGGTGACCATGGTGACTGTTTCCGCCTTATACACACCTGAGAGACATGGAAGAAATCTTCAATCCACTTGCTGTGTCCTTGGGGGCAAGTGAGAGTGAAGGTGCTGTCACCTAATCCTCAACTCCTCCATCTAGGCCAACTCCCAGTGAAGCCAAGGGGGGTAGTCCCTAATAAAATAATTTAAGGTTTAAACTGAAATCTAAGTAACTAGTATTCTAGGAGTTTATTGCATTAACCAATATATATAAAGCAAACCTATTCTAAAGCGTACATATATCTATTAATCACCACAAGATACATAAAAATACTTGCATAAAAGGATACTTGAGAAAATATTAGATGCAAGTAAAAAGTTTCTTCAAAGTAAATGACTGAAAGTAAAGTTCTTGAAGCAAAGGGCTTTGTAAATGTAGAATTTGAGACCAATGCCTTAAAATTATTGTGGGCATTGTAGATCGCGTATTTTATTAGATTTATTGATAGTAGGTTAATGAGGTCAATTTTATTTGCAGGAAAGTAAAGTGTTTGAACTAATCTAGATTTGGCCCTTCAGAGAACATCCCAAAAGTGGAGGTTGAGCTTGCCGAGTATCCAACAGGGAGGTCCCTCTGATTTTTCACACAAGCCCAAGAGAATGTGGGAGATCCGAAAGGGAGAACTTAGATCTCAAAGTTCCCACCATATATCTTACACAAACTCTCTTACGTTTCCACTAAAGCAAAGTTTCTTAAGGATTTCCCTATTAATCTATCACCACTAACCAACCCAACGTGTATGAAACTTACTCCCAGAAGATCAAGACAAGCTCACAACTGGAAGGGTCAGGAACAACACTAGGAGCTGAGGGGAGCTGTTTATTTTCAACAAGAAATAAAATTACTGAAAGAAAATCTAAACTAGCAATTAAAGTATTACTTTCCAAATTGAAATCTAATCTATGTGATGATTTATTTTAACCTTATTGTTTATGTGAGATTGTAATGCTTTGTGATGAATTGCAGATTAATTTTAGCTTATGCTTAGGTGTGAAAATTGATTCTAAACTAAAATTGTAGAAAATGACATAATCACCAATACACCATTCCCCCTAGGGGGGATGAAGAGTGGGAGCTTGTAGCCCCACTGATTTTATTAAAGAAATTACACAACTCTTTATAGGAGTGACTTGTGACCATTCATTAGGGGGGTCACGAGTCTTTACAATGTTTTACAAGTGTTTATTGAAGAAAGGGGTGCTCCCGGGGGTCCTAGATGCTCCAAATCTGCCCAAAATGGACAGAGATTCCTCTTATATATTCACCAACCTGCATAAAAAAACAAACAAACAATGACAAAATATGGCCAAAAACACTTTGGAAGTGTCTTTGGTTATTAATATGAAATCCCAAAATTGACTAAGTAAAACTAGTGTAAATTGAGCAAAAATGAACTTAAGAAGAGCAAGTTAAAAAACTTGTCTCCTTAGGGTCTTTGTTTGCTGTTTTAAAACAACAATACAAAGGCACTTAATTTTCCAAATAAGAAAGTGAAATCCTTTAGAAAAGTACTACCTTTTAACCTCTAAATTTTTTGAAAGAAAAGCATGCTAAAAGGAGATTTTTCTATGCTAGATTTAAGCATTAGATGAAACTTGAAAGTACAAATATAGATCTAGTTTATCTTATGCATGCAAACTTAGATATCCAGAATTTGAAATGAAAGATAGATTTAAGCACTTGCATGCAACCAAGTAACCGAAAAAGTAGAGTTTTTTTTGAGAAAGAGAGAAGGAAGAAACGTGTAGCCTTGGAACCCTTGGGCAATGGAGTCTTTAGATGAATTAAGGAGGGACTAAGTCTTTAAATCCTTGAAGTTGTGAAGCAACAACCAAGTTCCATAACCACTCCAAGCTATGAGAACCTGTAAGATTTTAAAAAATTGCAAATAAACTTGTAAAGAAAAATTGGTGTCACCTACAAAAGAAACTTTAAGAGTATGTTAGTTAACTGAAACATGCATACACATAAAAGCCTCTAAATATAAATGAGCAATAGTATTAAAAACAAGCTAGATAAATCCTATCCTATGGAGTGATAACTTCCTACAAAAGGCCAAAATAACAAATCTAAAGAAGAAATTAGGCATGTATTACCTCATAGATTAAGCACAAATGACATCAAGCATCCACACACATATATAACACACCTTCTTGACCTCCAAAGTCTCTTTATTCCAAATGAAAAGTATTACAATAGTATACAACCACAAGCAAGACTCCCTAACTCCAACTAGCTTTAAAATGGGAGAGCATGCTTTATTTATAACAAAAGAGGGAGAAGCCCAAGAGTGGAGGGTGCACCAAGTGGAGGAGAGGGCCCACCACATGTGAGAGGGAGGTGGCCAAGTGTTATGGTATAGGCTTCCACCTCTCCCATAACCCCAAATAATGACAAGTGTGAGCTATGGAAGGTGTAGGAGGGCGCCATCTCCCCAAGAGTGGGCGGTCCCTTACTAGAATGTGCCACCTCTCTAAGAGGGGCACACCTCACTTTGCCCACATGTTCTAAGCAAGTGAAGGCTTCCACTTCAATCACTCTTCAACCAATCACAACCTACATTTGTCTGCCACATAGAATTTTAGGCTTTATTTAACCTCAAACATGTAAAAACATGTTTCTGACACATTTCCCAGGAAATAACATTTGCTGATTTTTCCTAATTTTTAATGTCTTTTTTGGGTTTTGTGAGTAAAATTGACTTTTTAGTGATTAAAATCACTAATTTCACTCACCAAAGAGGGTAATTAGGTAATGTGGGTTCTCTAGGTCCAAAAATGAGCAGCACCCCCAAGGCATATGAAGTCCCCTAGTAGCACTTTTTTATTACAACTTCAATTTACAATTAAAAATTTATGTTTTACAAATTTTTTTTAATTAACTGAAAAATTTAAAAAATCCTCAGGGGGACTTAGCACATTTCCATAAAACTTTAGGAGGATGTTTATCATGGTAATATACATTAGACACTAGGCTTATATCCATGCTAAGGCCTAACCATGAGTATATACTCCAGCTTTGGAGAAATTTAGTTAAAAAACTCAGAAATTATAAATTGCCTTTAGACAACAAAATATAATTAACAAGTAAGAAAAACACTCCAGAGTAACAAATCATGCCTAAGTCTAAGGTGGCTAAGACCTTTTACAAATTTAATCATGCAACATCTCTTATTACAATTCCTCGGAGGGTATGGAAAATGTGAAAAATGTTGGTCTTATTGACCGACTGAACTTCTGAACTCTGATTTTTGAACAAGGAATTGTTCAATCTTTGGTGGCTCGCTAGAAGTCCATCCTAGTGCAACTTGGTGGATAAAAATGACCATCCATGAAGAGATGTGTCCCTTGGGTAATAAATATATTTATACTTTATATTATATTATACATATAATATAAATATATTTTATATTTATACTTTATGTTATAAATATATTATTACATTGATAATGTTATAATTAATAATATTGCTTAATAATTAATAATCATATTCTTAATTATCAATATAGTAGAATGTCTTTACAATGCTTCCCAAACTATAACGACCCCATCGTTATGACTACAAGCGAAGCAGAAAGTGCAATTCTTTTGTTTGTTGGGTAAATAGGATGACAACTACGATTATAGCTAAACAACTCATCTAACGATGACCACTAGACCTGCAGAACAAGCAACAAACAACTACGACTCCACGCACTAGCATAAGATCAATGGGGCGAAACAAGCATAAAACAACAGAGAGAAATGACTACTCGCCCGACACAACACGACAACACCTATGGGCTAAGGGACAACATCCATAATCCCAACACAACGGTTCGAAAACCAGTAGCTAGAACTTCTATGGCACCTAACCCAACACACAAAAGCATTATAACCCAAGCGCTAACAACAACTACCACGAACGAATGCCCACATCAGGAAGCCCAGACTCTGGCCAGGTTATCAAACACCTCTATCCACTAGGGCGTGCGATAATCCCCTCATCAGGAATCATGTCGTCCCCAGGTGATAGGTGCGACAATAACCCTGGTGCAACAAAACCTATCTAGACCAAGGACTCCAGAAACATCCAATGCGCTTGAAGCTGAGATAACTGACAAGGAGACTACACCCACGCCTCCGAGAAACTGGTCGACAAGATGCATGAAGACACCTTTCAAATAAAATTCGCAAGCTACTACCCAGCTTCGCCAACAACCCAACCATTATCGGCTAAGCAAGATGTCGAAAAGCAAAGGAGTGAACTATTATCAAGTTACTATGGTCATAAAAGTTATCATAAGGTGAACTGAGTTAGGCACAGAGCCGCATAAAGAATATTGATTGACAATACCCACTATCCATTAAAATAAGTGATCTACTGATCTACGCTGCTTATAAAATAACGCCTTGCTGTCAGAATTAACATGTCTAATTAATCAAAATCAATAAATATAATCATTGTCTCATTAGCCAAGGGAGTCAAATGCGTCGCTGGTATGTAATTAACAATATTAACAAGTATAAATTAACAAATAAACAATAATACGAGTTTAAATAAACAATATTATCAACATATAACAATATTACATTAGCAACGATATTACAATAGCAATAATATTAACAAGATTAACAACATATACAAGTTTACAATGTCAACAATCATTAACCATATTAACAAGATTAACCATATATCACAATACTACAATATCAACAATATTAATGATTTTTGCAAGACTAAAATAACAATAACCGCAATACATAATAATCATCGTTTCAAACAGAGTTAGTCAAATGCATAGCTAGCAAGCTATTCACTATCACCCAGGGTTATTGTGTTTCCTAAAAAGATGCCAACCATCCATAATGCACGCTCGCTGTCATACCCAATAAATGCAAGGTCGTTGTTCAATAAATACCGTGCAAGGAAATTTGGTTGTCAACCTGGAAGGCTATCTAGTAAGTTACTGCCAAGGATATGCTAGCCATCAATGATTATTTATGGGAATCTGCAGCGTAGACATCGTTTTACCCCAGGGATTGAGACTAAATCCTTTAAAATGAAAATAAAATTGTTGAGTAGAAGAATTCGGTTTGCATCAATCAAGGGTGACATGAGATGAGTTTTAAAAAGAAAACGCACCAATAAAGCACACCCAACATATATTTAAAAGCACAACAGTCAACCCACCCAGATTCACCGCAGTCACGCCCCCCTATACTTAGTCTGTTTACATGATGACCACCGCTAAAGGCACGTCATGGGTGCTAACTAAGGGTTATCCGAATCTCTGAGCAACAAGACAAAAACCGTTGACTAGGCAACTCCAGAATTTGTTGTCTCTACTATACCGCCTCGCTATTTCAAATTACTAAATCTCAGAGTGAAAAAATACCAAATCGTGGTCTAGGGAGGTCGATACCACAATCAAATAAAGGTCTTGTATGGTTGGGTGGAAATTATCATACAACTGTCCTTCTATTGAGTTTGTTGCCTACAAGGAGATACATCATCAAAATATAAGTGTGTTGTCAAAATTAAGGGTAAGGCACTCCCAAATACAAGGATTGTCGTCATAAAGTGATAATGGAGTCACTGTCCATTAAGGGATTAAACCAAAAATAGATATTGCAGCCTTTCCATCCAGGGGTTAACCCATTTGCTGTATAAAAACGCGATTGTCTTGTAATCCAGAGATCAACAATATCGCTATAAATAAAATTGCTTACATAAATCAAATAAAGGGATATAATGCCATCTTGATTTGGTATCATTAAATTAGCAAGGGATACTTTGCATATTAAGTTCACTGTAGAAGAATTTTGATGTCTATCATTAATATGACATTGCTTCCCAGAATCGTGATGATGTTGCCAATATCAAAGAATTTACTGTCATACCCAGCACAGGAAATAAATCGCTGTCCAACACTGAGCAAACTCAGAAAAATGAAACGTAGTCCAAGGTGATCAACGCAGAGCAACATGATTTAAGTGCAACTGTACAAATTTGGCGAGTGTATAGGAAAATGTAGAGCAAGGGAGGGTAATAACACGTAGAGTTAAATACAGTGAAACATAGTCAAAATGATGAGTTTAACATCCAATTCGCTGTCAATAAAAGGTAGGGAAAATGCTGTCAAGAAGGGTAAATTAGTAGTCTAAAAATGTAAAAGCCAACAATAAAGTCGTAGGTTAAACTCCACCATTAAAAGTAATAATTGCAGAGGAAAATTGCAGTGGAATGTATTGAAACACGGTCCATCGACAACAGAAACGTGGTCATAAAATCACAGAGAACTAAGATGAATCAATATACCGAGCTTTCAATCACAAGAAGGCACAATGATCATCAATCAACCAAGAAAAATCAACAGGGGTAGACGATTGGGAAGCACATCCTTCGCTAGTCATCCACGCATAGAAAAGTAGGGCATTATAATCTATAGGTCACTATGCACCGAAGTGACGAATGTCAATTTGGCTCCTGGCCGACTGCTCAGGCGTGGACTGACGAACTAGGGAGGAGGATGAAGTAAAAGCGCAACTCTTCACAAAAAATCAATAAAACCAATAGGACAGATGGAACATTCAAGGATTGAACGCCAAGGGAATCAATCAAGCAACCAGCTTAAGGCTATGGGAATTTTTAAGTCCATAGTTAAAATGATAAGTTAAACACCTTCTTTACATAGTTAAAAGTATAGAAATGAAAGCATAAAGTCAATAATAGTATACCATGCAGAATAATAGCATGCATACCGTAGCCCAAGTCGTCCGCTCTGAGTCGTTGTCCCGTGCACTCCGTACAGCTCCCGCTTGTTGACTGATGAGACTTCACCGGTACCTCCCAGCGAACACCAGAGCTACTCTTCTTCCCCCTTAGCCCCCGGAGCTGCAAAGGGGCCACGCACACTAAACCAGAGAACAACTAGCTCCCAGCTTGCCTCGCAAGGCCGAGCTACCAGTGCTCACCGAGATGGGAATCCCAACTCCCATAAGCTAATCCAGTCAAGTCTAAAATTCTGTAGCGTAACGTTATGCATCACAGAGGAGATCCATCCTTCTCCTCCTCCCTCCTTTATATAGAATTTCTAAGTCACTTCTTTCCCAAATTCCCATTTAATTTAATGTTCAATAATTTAATTCAGAAAAATCCTCCCCGTACATGTGTCACCCATCCCCTTCGTTACACCATAAATTAATTTCATTAATTATTTAATTACTCCTATTTCCCTCACCCACCTAAAAACATTCTTAGAATTGCTCCTAGGTGTCCCCATATTCCCTTACACAATTTAATGACTTCTCCCCTTACTAATTTACTAGTTGAGTTCATTTTAGAAAGTTCTTAAAGGCAAGATTCCTTGCTAAATTGGTCATTCCGCTTTTTCCTTATGTTTCCCTTTTTCTTTATGTTTCTCTCTTTTCCCCTAGTTTCCTAATTCTTTTAAATTTCCCTCTTTCCCTTTTTATCTAAACTCAAATTAGTAAGTGTAGAAAATTATCTTTTTCCCCTTTTTCTTTTTAATTAATAAATTTTAATTAGAATGTGTAACAAAACAATCATTTCCCTTTTAAAATTTTCAATGCCTCAATATTTTGATTTTAATAAAATCAAGTTTTTTACCCCCCTTTCATCACATGTTTAATGATGATTATTATTGTTATTTTTTTCTTTTACCACAAGTATTACTTTAGACTTAGATTTTAATTTTCGAGGCCGGGCAACATTTTATTAAGGACATTGTTTTTAAATATTTCTTATCACGTTCTAAGGCCATCTAGGTTTATTTTCTTATTAGTTAACAATGCGACATTCCCTTCAGGATGCACTAGGTGATTCAAGGGTGCCACTCGCCTCATTTTGTTTCCCTTGCGTGACGTGCCCTTCAGGATGCACTACGTGCTCCAAGGGTGCCACTTGCCTCTTTCGTTTCCCTTGCATGACGTGCCCTTCAGGATGCACTACGTGCTCCAAGGTTGCCACTCACCTCTTGACTGACTTGGTAGACATAAAAAACCCCTGGAGTCAATACTCCGCCAGGTGATCCTGTGGGAGACTAAGGGCCTCTAAGGAATAAGGCCCCTTCCTTATTGCGTGCCCCTTAGAATCATCATGAGTGACTATCGCAGTCTTCCCTCATGACATCGTGGGTCTTCTCGAACTAGGTAGTCGTTAACCTACAGTTCAAGCCATGACGAGAGTGCTAGTAGGCTGTGGCAAGGCTGCTGTCCACACCTCTCCCTCAATGTCTCTGGTAGTCATGTGTGACCCCTCTACTCCACATGTGAGTCTGGTTAGCAAGCTATTTTTAGCCTACATCATCAACGAATCATGTCAGAAATGAGATCCATAATCATAACATCTAATCAGATGCAGATATGTCATATATGCAACAATAAAATCCAATAGTCCACTCCCTGAATCGATCTAGAGTCCAAGGGTTTCATCAATGCCTCTACATCCTTGAGGTCCAAAATCCTACACACTCAGGAGAATCGAGTCAATATCACCTGTCTAAGTCAATACAACAAAATAACATATAATCACATTCATAATGCCTCATAATCATAATCAACAACCAATAGTATAATAGTGTGGATCACTTGCAAGCAAGTGTCCTCAAAGAATAAGTTCACTCAGTGCGTGCAAGAGAGGGATGTTACATACACCCCATCTTGGTATAAAATTTGTACCAAAGTTTCACAGTATATAAGTGATGAAATAATGGGTATCACAGTATCATAAGTCTATCTATCCAAAAAATGGAAACTTTTGGCACATATCATATGTGTCCTCGGAGGTCGCTGGGTGCAGACTATAGTTGTCCTACTGGACCTTGAACTCATCTACTATTCAATGCCGTATTTTTCGAATGCGATGATCCAGGATGCAGATCGGCTCAGCTGTGAGCGCACCCTCATCCGACACCTCCAAGGTGCTCAAGTAAAAACATGTGTAGGATCACTAATCATAATGTCTCAAACAGAGACATGAAAGACATAGTGCATACGCTTCAAGAATCATGCAAGACTAGTCATTAGGCCACGTTCCTCTCCTTTCCACAATCTCATAGGATCCCATGAACCTCTAAGATAGTTTATCCCTTGTTCCAAACTTGATTGAACTCTTATGTGGTTTCATCCACAAAAATACTCGATCGCCACAACGTAACTACGGTCGACACGACGCGCATCGACATAAATCTTCTGCCGGTCATGCGCTTCCTTGATCCCTTTTCTTATAGTTCACATTTAATATTCCATTTCTTGGATCCCTTCTGGTCCCACTAGGACCCTATTCTCAAGACGATCCCAACTCAAAGGCATACGACATGGTGGACCATAAAGAATCTTGAAAGGCGCCATCTTAATGGCGCTTTGGTAATTTTTGTTATAAGCGAATTCTACCAGTGGCAAGAATTATTCCCAACACTTCTGTTGGTCCATCACGTACATGCACAACATGTCTTCCAAGGTTTGGTTCATTCATTCGGTCTTCCCGTCAGTGTCTGGGTGATACACAATACTAAAGTTAAGTTGGGTTCCCAAGGCCTCTTGGAAACTAGTCCAAAATTGTCCAGTAAACGTCGATCCTCGATTGGATATAATCCTCTTAGGTATGACATGCAACCTCCCAATCGATTGATGAAAAATCTATCTATGTCAGGTTCCTAATATGTCATACCCATAGGAATAAATGAACGCTCTTCATCAAATAGTCGACTACCACAAAATCGAGTTGTGTCACCTTGCCGTCAGTGGCAATCCAACAATGAAATCCATCGAAATAACCTCCCATTTCGATTCTGGAATAGCGTGTGGCTGTAGTAATCCTGTTGGATGTCTATGTTCATCCTTTACCTGTTGACATTCTAGACATATGGCCACAGAGTTGACTATGTCTGCCTTCATTCCTTTACAGAAGAATAAGGGTTTAGGTTTTGCCCTCATCTTCGTGACTCCCGGGTGAGCCATGCATACTACTCAGTGATCCTCATTTAGGATCAACTCAACTCGTCATTCGGTGGTACGTAAATCCAATTTTTAAACCTCAACAATGAATCGTTGTGAAATGTAAATCCTTCAAATATTGGTACCATCATTGCATTTTGTCTGATAAAATCCTCAACCTCTTTGTACTAGTCATCGTCATGCGGTAAGGCTAGAATATTTTCACATAGATTCGTTTGAAGAGGAAACATCGAAAAGATGCGTGGTCTCCGACTCAATGCATCTGCCACTCGGTTCACTGTTCCCTTTATGTACATAATCTTGAAATCATACTCGCTAAGAAATTCTGACCAACGCCGTTGTCACGCGTTTAGGTCGCTTTGTGTAAAGATGTGTTGTAGTCCACAGTGGTCTGTCTTTAGTTCAAATTTTTGTCCAACTAGGTAGTGTCTCCAAACCTTCAAGGCATATACAATGGATAACAACTCCAAATCGTGCGTTGCATAGTTCTCCTAATGCCTTAGTTTCCTTGAGATGTAGGCGATCACTTGACCATATTTCATCAAGACTCTGCCTAAACCTTCCTTGGATGCGTCAGTGCATACCAAGAAGTCCGTGTCCATGCTAGGGACCTTTAGTATCAGTGTTGCTGTCAACAACTCTTTGAGCCTCTGAAATGCTTCCTCACATTTCCTAGTCCCAACAAACTTCTTGTTCTTCTTCTGCAATTCCATGATCGTATTTTCTATCTTCGAAAATCCCTTGACGAATTGTCGATAGTATCTTGCTAAACTCATGAAGCTACACACTTCTGGGACATTCGTCAGTGCAGGCCATTCCATAATAGCCTCAAACTTTGCTAGATCAATGATGATACCTTCACTAGAGATGACATGCCCTACATTCGCAGACACTGTAGTACCAAGCGCAGGTGCTGGTCATGCTCCTCCGTCGTCTGAGAGTAAATCAAAATATCGTCAATGATTACTTGGACAAACTTGTCCAAGTACTCGTGGAACACTCCGTTCATCAAAATCATAAATACCCCTGGGGAATTTGTCAATCCAAATGGTAAAACAATAAACTCGTAATGACCAAACCTCCTCTTAAAGGAGGTCTTAGGGATGTCATCCTCCTTGATTCGTAACTGGTGATACCCTGATCTCAATTTGATCTTGGAAAACACTGTCACACCCTTCATCTGATTGAACAGATCATCAATCCTTGGCAGTGGATATTTATTCTTGGTCATTGCCTTGTTCAATTCACGGTAGTCAATGTAGAGTCTCCACGACCCATCCTTCTTTCGTATGAAAATAACAGGTGCGCCCCACAGTGACACACTTGGATGTATAAGTCCTAGGTCCAACAAATCCTTCAGTTGCATTCTCAACTCCTGTAGCTCAGGGGTTGACATACAATAAGGCATTCTCGTTATTGGTTCAGTCCCCCGTTTTAGGTCTATGGTAAATTCCAATTCCCTCTTTGGTGGCATCCCAGGTAACTCCTCCGGGAAGACTTCTGTAAACTCTTTCACCATCAGAAGGTGTTCTAGACCTTCCGCTACTCCCTTCTCGTTTAACGCAAGGATCGCATAAATCTTACATCCCTTTTGCATGCTCTTCCGTAGCTGCAAGGGAGAGATGAACCTCAAGGAAACTCCCTGTATCTGTCCTACAATCACGTGTCTCTATCCCTCATCATCGACCAAGCTCAATCGTTTCGTCTTACAGTTGAGTATCGCCTGAGGCGATTCCAACCAGTCCATACCGATTACGACATCATAAGATCCTGAAATCGTGACGTATAGGTCATCCCTGGTGACAAAATCTCCCAGGTTAAGGGTAAAGCCTGTAACCTTTCCTCCAACCTTCTGTTTGGCTTCCAAAGCCATCTCTACAAAGCTAAACTCATCCTGTTCGATTTCCTTTAACTTAATCCTTTTTAGCGTTGTAGTAGAAATGGAACTCTTGATAGCATCAAGATCTATCACATACTAAGGGTCTGGTCAGTGACAATACCTAACGTCTCGAGCACAATCGATTAGTGCTCTACCTGACGATTATTCACCGCTGCATGAATTCGATGGGCCTTGCCCAAAACTCCCATGGTAGTGGGTCCAACAGATCTAGATGTTCCTGCCCCTTCCTTTAGGCAACAATGCTGGTAATGTGGCTCCCCAAAATCCAACACACTTTCTTCGATCCAGTATTCTTGGTACCTGAAGTAGAAGCTAAATTCTAACAATAAGGCCCAAATTGAACTTCTTGACCTTAAATTTCTGGGTAATTTGGTGTGAAGCATACCGAAGTAGCTCCAAAATGGGCCTCATACCATGTGGATACCTCATTGCAAGGCGTCGAACTCGTTGAGCCAATAGCTGAGTTTTAAAAAGAAAACGCACCAATAAATCACACCCAACATATATTTTAAAACACAACAGTCAACCCAACCAGATTCACTGCAATCACACCCCTTATACTCAATCCGTTTGGCTCTCTAGTAAGTTACTGCCAAGGATATGCTAGCCATCATTGATTATTTATGGAAATCTGCAGTGTAGACATCGTTTTACTCCAGGGATTGAGACTAAATCCTTTAAAACGAAAATAAAATTGCTGAGGAGAAGAATTCGGCTCGCATCAATCAAGGGTGACATGAGTTGAGTTTTAAAAAGAAAACACACCAATAAAGCACACCCAACGTATATTTAAAAACACAATAGTCAACCCACCCAGATTTACTACAATCACGCCCCCTTATACTCAGTCCGTTTACACGACGACCACCGCTAAAGGCATGACATGGGCGCTAACTAAGGGTTATCCGAATCTCTGAGCAACAAGACAAAAACCATGGACTAGGCAACTCCAGAATTTGCTGTCTCTACTATACTGCCTCACTATTTCAAATTACTAAATCTCAGAGTGAAAAAATACCAAATCATGGTCTAGGGAGGTCGATACCACAGACAAATAAAGGTCTTGAATGGTTGGGAGGAAATTATCATACAACTGTCCTTCTATTGAGTTTGCTTCCTACAAGGAGAGACAACATCAAAATATAAGTGCGATGTCAAAATTAAGGGTAAGGCACCGCCATAGACAAGGATCACCATCATAAAGTGATAATGGAGTCGCTGTCCATTAAAGGATTAAACTAAAAATAGATATTGCAGCCTTTCCATCCAGGGGTTAACCCATTCACTATATAAAACACGACTGTCTTGTAATCCAGAGATCAATAATATTGTTATAAAGAAAACCACTTACATAAATCAAATAAAGGGATATAATGCCATCTTGATTCGGTATCATTAAATTAGCAAGGGATACTTCACATATTAAGTTCACTGTAGAATAATTTTGATGTCTATCATTAATATGATATTGCTGCCCAGAATCATGATGATGTTGCCAATATTGAAGAATTTACTATCATACCCAGCACAGGAAATAAATCATTATCCAACACAGAGCAAAATCAGAAAAATGAAACGTAGTCCAAGGTGATCAACGCAGAGAAACATGATTTAAGTGTAACTGTATAAATTCGGTGAGTGTATAGGAAAACGTAGAGAAAGGGAGGGTAATAACACACAGAGTTAAATACGCTAAAACAAAGTCAAAATGTTGTGTTTAACATCCAGTTCGCTGTCAATTAAAGGTAGGGAAAACATTGTGAAGAAGGGTAAATTAGCACTCTAAAAATGTAAAAACCAAGGGTAAAGTCGTAGGTTAAACTCCACCATTAACAGTAATAATTGCAGAGGAAAACTGCAGTGGAATGTATTGAAACACGGTCCATCGACAACAAAAACGTGGTCATAAAATCATAGAGAACTAAGATGAATCAATACATCGAGGTTTCAATCGCAAGAAGGCTCAATGATCATTAATCAGCCAAGAACAATCAACAGGGGTAGACGACTGGGCAACACATCCTTCGCTCGTCATCCACGCACAAAAACGAAGGTCATTAGAATATATAGGTCTCTATGCACCGAAGTGACGACTGTCAATTTGTCTCCTGACCGACTGCTCAGGCGTGGACTGATGAACTAGGGAGGAGGACAAAGTAAAAGCACAAATCTTAACAACAAATCAATAAAACCAATAGGACAGACACAACATTCAAGGATCGAATTCCAAGGGAATCAATCAAGCAATGAAATTAAGGCTATGGGAAATTTTAAGTCCTTAATTAAAATGCTAAGTTAAACACCTTCTTTACACAGTTAAAAGTACATAAATGAAAGTGTAAAGTCAATAATAGTCTACCATGCAGAATAAGAACATGTGTACCATAGCCCAAGTCATCCACTTTGAGTCGTTGTCCCGCGTGCTCCGTTCAGCTCCCGCTTGCTGACCGATGAGACTTCACCAGTACCTCCCAGCCAATGCTAGGGGTGCTCTTCTTCCCCCTTAGCCCCCCGAACCGCAAAGGGGCCATGCACACTGAACCAGAGAACAACTAGCTCCCAACTCACCTTGCAAGGTCGAGCTACCACTCCTCACTGAGATGGGAATCCCAAATCCCACAAGCTAAGTCAGTCAAGTCTAAAATTCTGCAACGTAACATTATGCATCACAGAGGAGATCCATCCTTATGCTCCTCCCTCCTTTATATAGAATTTCTAAGTCACTTCTTTCCCAAATTCCCATTTAATTTATTGTTCAATGATTTAATTCAGAAAAATCCTCCCTGTACATATGTCACCCATCCCCTTCGTTGCACCATAAATTAATTTCATTAATTATTTAATTACTCCTATTTTCTCACCCACCTAAAAACATTCCTAGAATCGCTCCTAGGTGTCCCCATATTCCCTTACACAATTTAATGACTTTCCCCCTTACTAATTTACTAGTTGAGTTCATTTTAGAAAGTTCGTAAAGGCAAGATTCTTTGCTAAGTTGGTCATTCCACTTTTTCTTTATGTTTCCCCCTTTTTTCCCTTAGTTTCCTAATTCTTTTAAATTTCCCTCTTTCCCTTTTTATCTAAACTCAAATTAGTAAGTGTAGAAAATTATATTTTTCCCCTTTTTATTTTTAATTAACATGTGTAAAAAAGCAATGATTTCCCTTTTAAAATTTTCAATCCCTCAATAATTTGATTTTAATAATTTAATCAAGTTTCTTACCCCCCTTTCATAACATGTTTAATGATTATTATTATTATTTACCACAAGTATTACTTTAGACCTAGATTTTAATTTTCGAGGCTGGGCAACATTTTATTAGGTAAATTGTTTTTAAATCTTTCTTATCACGTTATTCGTTCTAAGGCCATCTAGGTTTATTCTCTTATTAGTTAACAACGTGATGTGCCCTTCAGGACGCACTAGGTTCTCCAAGGGTTCCACTCGCCTCATTCTGTTTCCCTTGCGCAACGTGCCCTTCAAAATGCACTACGTGCTCCAAGGGTGCCACTCACCTCTTCCATTTCCCTTACGCGATGCACCCTTTAGGATGCACTATGTGCTCCAATGGTGCCACTTGCCTCTTTACTGACTTGGTAGACATAAAAACCCATGGCGTCAATACTCCGCCAGGTGATCGTGTGGGAGACTAAGGGCCTCTAAGGAATAAGGCCCCTTCCTTATTGCGCGCCCCTTAGAATCATCGTGAGTGACTGTCGCAGTCTGCCCTCATGGAATTACCGGTCTTCTCGAACTAGGTAGTTGTTAACCTATAGTTCAAGCCACGGTGGGAGTGCTAGTAGGTTTTGGAAAGGCTGCTGTCCACACCTCTCCCTCAACGTCTCTGGTAGTCGTGTGTAACCCCTCTACTCCACATGTGAGTCTGGTCAGCAAGTCGTCATCATCATGCATCATCAACGAATCATGTCAGAAATGAGATCCATAATCATAACATCTAATAAGATGGAGATATTTCATATATACAACAATAAAACCCAATAGTCCACTCCCTGACTCGATCCAGAGTCCAAGGGTTTCATCGATGCCTTTACATCCTCGAGGTCCAAAATCCTGCACACTCAGGAGAATCGAGTCAATAGCACCTGTCTAAGTCAATACAACAAAATAACATATAATCACATCCATAATGCCTCATAATCATAATCAACGACCAATAGTATAATAATTCGGATCACTTGCAAGCAAGTGTCCTCAAAGAATAAGTTCGCTCAGTGCACGCAAGAGCGAGATGTTACACAAACATGAACTCTCCAAAGGTGTGAGATATGTTTTGATTCTTTCCTCTTGGGACTTCCACATTGAGGTGAGTCATTGGCAACTGATCTTTAGATATTGATGCTCAAATTGTCTTCAATAGTGTGTTGTTTGATCTCATATCGTTAATCTTAATCTATCGTTTGATCTTAATCTTACACCATTACTTATTTTTTGCTCCTACTAACTTCATTTTTTTTTTTAGTTTTATCTCTTAGATGTGATTTTTCTTGCTTGCAAACATTTAGGAATTTGTTCTGACACAATAGTGGAATGCCCATGCTAGTGTGCAACGAAGCGGTATTGGCTGGTGAGGAGGACCATAATACTCGTAATACCTGGTTGCTACTTGTCCATGAAAAACAATATGTGTGATGACATAGGTAGAGGGTGCATCTATTTGGCTCTCCTTTTGGTTCTTATCTCACTTCTTATGGATTTGTAGTTTTATTATATTAATTGGCAAGTGGCAAAGTTCGTCTTTCGTGTCCTTATCCACATAATGTAGGAAGCATTTGTATAGGGATTTCCCCTTCTTTTCTTTATGGAGAATGCTTTTGAGTAAAAATGTTGTCACCCTTGAATAATCGTTATGTTTAAGGTCATTGTGATCTGTTGTAGGTTTTTAATTTTCTTTTTGTCAATTTGCAAAAGCTTTTGGTTACAACATGAATTAGAGTAGAGTAATTTGTAGATTCAAGAGAATGTATATATATTTGAATATGCAAGGTTAATGACTTTCTTTAGTATTTTTTTTGTTTTGATAAAGGGTATTGTACAACTCCAAACTATCCTAGAAAGGGGCTTAGACTTCGGACAAATTCATTCCTACCAACAAAGAAGAAGGAAGTCAAACCCAAGACAAAGGAATTCCAATATAAACAAAGAAAGGAATGAATGAAAGGATAAGTGGAAATAACTTTGGTAGCGGTAAAGCACATTAAAATTCCCTTATCTCTTATCATATTGGGCTGAATGCTAATGTTGACACACGAGTAATGGAAAATTTAATTTGGAGTTGTACACTCACACACACACACTTTGATTTCAGATGGATTGAGTGATTTTTTTTTGAAATGTTGTGTTCATGTGTTTCACTGATCTCTAGATAGGAACAATGGAGAGCAGGAGAAAAATTGGTTTTTGGAGAAAGCATGGCACAACAAAGAAAGAGATAAGGGGAAAATTCATTTGTAGGTACATGCACACACATATACACTTTGATTTTAGATGTATGAAGTTCAACCTTTTTGACATACCATGTTCATGTGTTTCTCTTATCTCTTAATAGGGTCAATGGAGAGTAGGAGCAAAATTAGTTGTTGGAGAAAGCACGACACAAGAAAGAAAAGGAATGCATTTTCGAAAGATCTTACTCCTTCACATCCCCTTCCTCTATGATTTTGTGTCGTGTCATGTTGTGTGTATGTGGAAGCGCTTCTCATGTCCCATGGTTGTTTGTTCTTGTGTTGGTGTTTGTTTGTATGCATTGTGTGTTTGTGTATTTGTACTTGTATGTATGTGAACTTGTGTCGTGTAGAGTCACAAGGAGGAATTAGAGTAGAGTAATTGGTAGATTCAAGAGAATGTATATATATTTGAATATGAAAGGTTAATGAATTTATTTAGTATTGTTTTTGTTTTGATACAGGGAATTGTACAACTCCAAACTATCCTACAAAGGGGCTTAGACTCCGGTCAAATTCATTCCTACCTACAAATAAAAAGGAAGTCAAACCCAATACGAAGGACTTCCAAGATAAACAAAGAAAGGAATGAATGAAAAGATAAGTGGAAATAACTTCGGTAGCGGTAAAGAACATTAAAAGTACCTTATCTCTTATCATATCGGGCTTAATGCTAATGTTGATACATAAGTAATGGAAAATTTAATTTGGAGTTGTACACTCACACACACACACACACACTTTGATTTCACATGGATTGAGTGCAAATTTTTTGAAATACCTTGTTCATGTGTTTCACCGATCTCTTGATAGGAACAATGGAGAGCAGGAGAAAAATTGGTTTTTGGATAAAGCATGTCACAACAAAGAAAGAGATAAGGTGAAAATTCATTTTGAGGTACATGCACACACATATAAACTTTGATTTTAAATGTATGAAGTTCAACCTTTTTGACATACCATGTTCATGTGTTTCGCTTATCTCTTAACAGGGTCAATGGAGACTAGGAGAAAAATTAGTTGTTGGAAAAAGAACGACACAAGAAAAAAAGGAAATGCATTTTCGAAAGATCTTACTCCTTCACATCCCCTTCCTCTATGATTTTGTGTCGTGTAATGTTGTGTGTATGTGGAAGTGCTTCTCATGTCCGGTGGTTTTTTGTTCTTGTGTTGGTGTTTGTTCGTATGCATTGTGTGTTTGTGTATTTGTGTATTTGTGTGTGTATGTATGTGAACTTGTGTCATGTAGAGTCACGAGGTGGAATTAGAGTAGAGTAATTGGTATATTCAAGAGAATGTATATATATATTTGAATATGGAAGGATAATTACTTTCTTTAGTATTTTTTTTGTTTTGATACAGGGCATTGTACAAATCCAAACTATCCTAGAAAGAAGATTAGACTCCAGACAAATTCATTCTTGCCTACAAAGAAGCAGGAAGTCAAACCCAAGACGAAGGACTTCCAAGATAAAAAAAAAGAAAGGAATTAATGAAAGGATAAGTGGAAGTAACTTCGGTAGCGGTAACAGACATTAAAAGTCCCTTATCTATTATCATATCGATCTTAATGCTAATGTTGATACAGGAGTAATGGAACATTTAATTTGGGGTTGTACACTCTCTCATACGCACACACTTTGATTTCAGATGGATTGAGTGCAAATTTTTTGAAATGTCGTGTTCATGTGTTTCACCGATCTCTTGATAGGAACAATGGAGAGCAAGAGAAAAATTGGTTTTTGGAGAAAGCATGGCACAACAAAGAAAGTGATAAGGGGAAAATTCATTTGGAGGTACATGCACACACATATACACTTTGATTTTAGATATATGAATTTCAACCTTTTTGACATACCATGTTCATGTGTTTCGCTTATCTCTTAACATGGTCAATTGAGAGTAGGAGCAAAATTATTTGTTGGAGAAAGCACGACACAAGAAATAAAGGGAATGCATTTTCAAAAGATCTTACTCCTTCACATCCCCTTCCTCTATGATTTTGTGTGGTGTCATGTTGTGTGTATGTGGAAGAACTTCTCATGTGCCATGGTTGTTTGTTCTTGTGTTGGTGTTTGTTCGTATGCATTGTGTGTTTGTGTATTTGTGCTTGTATGCATGTGAACTTGTGTCGTGTAGAGTCATGAGGAGGAATTAGAGTAGATTAACTGGTAATTTCAAGAGAATGTATATATATTTGAATATGCAAGGTTAATGACTTTCTTTAGTATTTTTTTGTTTTGATACAGGGCATTGTACAACTCCAAACTATCCTAGAAAGGGGCTTAGACTCTATACAAATTAATTCCTACCTACAAAGAAGCAGGAAGTCAAACCCAAGACGAAGGACTTCAAAGATAAAAAAAGAAAGGAATGAATGAAAGGATAAGTGGAAATAGCTTTGGTAGCGGTAAAGAACATTAAAAGTCCCTTATCTCTTATCATATAGGGCTTAATGCTAATGTTGATACACGAGTAATGGAAAATTTAATTTGGAGTTGTACACTCACACAAACACACTTTGATTTCAGATGGATTGAGTTCAAATTTTTTGAAATGTCGTGTTCATGTGTTTCACCGATCTCTTGATAGGAACAATGGAGAGCAGGAGAAAAATTGGTTTTTGGAGAAAGCATGGCACAACAAAGAAAGAGATAAGGGTAAAATTCATTTGGAGGTACATGCACACACATATACACTTTGATTTTAGATGTATGAAGTTCAACCTTTTTGACATACCATGTTCATGTGTTTTGCGTATCTCTTAACATGGTCAATGGAGAGTAGGAGCAAAATTAGTTGTTGGAGAAAACACGACACAAGAAAGAAAGGGAATGCATTTTCGAAATCTCTTACTCCTTCACATCCCCTTCCTCTATGATTTTGTGCCATGTCATGTTGTGTGTATGTGGAAGCACTTCTCATGTCCCATGGTTTTTTGTTCTTTTGTTTGTGTTTGTTCATATGCATTGTGTGTTTGTGTATTTGTGCTTGTATGTATGTGAACTTGTGTCGTGTATATTCACGAGGAGGAATTAGAGTAGAGTAATTGGTAGATTCAAGAGAATGTATATATATTTGAATATGCATGGTTAATGACTTTCTTTAGTATTTTTTTTGTTTTGATACAAAGCATTGTACAACTCCAAACTATCCTAGAAAGGGTCTTAGACTCCAGACAAATTCATTCCTACTTAGAAAGAATAAAAAATTCAAACCCAAGATGAAGGACTTCCAAGATAAATAAAGAAAGGAATGAATGAAAGGATAAGTGGAAATAAATTCGGTAGCGGTAAAGAACATTAAAAGTCCCTTATCTCTGATCATATCAGTCTTAATCCTAATGTTGATACACGAGTAATGGAAAATTTAATTTGGAGTTGTACACTCACACACACACACTTTGATTCAGATGGATTGAGTGCAAAATTTTTGAAATGCCGTGTTCATGTGTTTCATCGATCTCCTGATAGGAACAATGGAGAGCAGGAGAAAAATTGGTTTTTGGAGAAAGCATGGCACAACAAAGAAAGATATAAGGGGGAAATTCATTTGGAGGTACATGCACACACATATGCACTTTGATTTTAGATGTACGGAGTTCAACCTTTTTGACATATCATATTCATGTGTTTCACTTATCTCTTAATAGAGTCAATGGAGAGTAGGAGGAAAATTAGTTGTTGGAGAAAGAATGACACAAGAAAGAAAGGGAATGCATTTTTGAAAGCTCTTACTCCTTCACATCCCCTTCCTCTATGATTTGGTGTCATGTCATGTTGTGTATGTGGAAGCGCTTCTTATGTCTCGTGGTTGTTTGTTCTTGTGTTGGTGTTTGTTTGTATGCATTGTGTGTTTGTGTATTTGTGCTTGTATGTATGTGAACTTGTGTCATGTAGAGTCATGAGGAGGAATTAGAGTAGAGTAATTGGTAGATTCAAGAGAATGTATATATATTTGAATATGAAAGGTTAATGAATTTATTTAGTATTTTTTTGTTTTGATACAGGGCATTGTACAACTCCAAACTATCCTAGAAAGGGGCTTAGACTCTAGAAAAATTCATTACTACCTACAAAGAAGTAGGAAGTAAAACCCAAGACGAAGGACTTCCAAGATAAACAAAGAAAGGAATGAATGAAAGGATAAGTGGAAATAGCTTTGGCAGTGGTAAAGAACATTAAAAGTCCCTTATCTCTTATCATATCGGGCTTAATGCCAATGTTGATACACGAGTAATGGAAAATTTAATTTGGAGTTGTACACTCACACACACACATACTTTGATTTCATATGGATTGAGTGCAAATTTTTTGAAATTTTGTGTTCATGTGTTTCACCGATCTCTTGATAGGAACAATGGAGAGCAGGAGAAAAATTGGTTTTTGGAGAAAGCATGGCACAACAAAGAAGAGGTAAGGGGAAAATTCATTTGGAGGTACATGCACACACATATATGCTTTGATTTTAAATGTATGAAGTTCAACCTTTTTGACATACCATGTTTATGTGTTTCTCTTTTCTCTTAACAGGGTCAATGGAGAGCAGGAGAAAAATTAGTTGTTGGAGAAAGCATGACGCAAGAAAGAAAGAGAATGCATTTTTGAAAGTTCTTACTCCTTCACATCCCCTTCCTCTATGATTTTGTGTCATGTCATGTTGTTTGTATGTGGAAGCGCATCTCATGTCCTATGGTTGTTTGTTCTTGTGTTGGTGTTTTTTCGTATGCATTGTGTATTTGTGTATTTGTGCTTGTATGTATGTGAACTTGTGTCATGTAGAGTCACGAGGAGGTATTAGAGTAGAGTAATTGGTATATTCAAGAGAATATATATATATTTGAATATGCAAGGTTAATGACTTTATATAGTATTTTTTTTTTTGATATAGGGCATTGTACAACTCCAAACTATCCTAGAAAGGGGCTTAGACTCTGGACAAATTCATTCCTACCTACAAAGAAGTAGGAAGTCAAACCCAAGACGAATGTCTTTCAAGATAAACAAAGAAAGGAATGAATGAAAGGATAAGTGGAAATAACTTCGGTAGCAGTAAAGAACATTAAAAGTCCCTTATCTCTTATCATATCGGGCTTAATGCTAATGTTGGTACATGAGTAATGGAAAATTTAATTTGGAGTTGTACACTCACACACACACACACACACACTTTGATTTCAGATGGATTGAGAGCAATTTTTTTGAAATGTCATGTTCATGTGTTTCACCGATCTCTTGATAGTAACAATGGAGAGCAGGAGAAAAATTGGCTTTTGGAGAAAACATGACACAACAAAGAAAGTGATAAGGGGAAACTCATTTGGAGGTACATGCATACACATATACACTTTGATTTTATATGTATGAAGTTCAACCTTTTTGACATACCATGTTCATGTGTTTCACTTATCTCTTAACAGGGTCAATGGAGAGTAGGAGCAAAATTAGTTGTTGGAGAAAGCACGACACAAGAAAGAAAGGGAATGCATTTTTGAAAGCTCTTACTCCTTCACATCCCCTTCCTCTATGATTTTGTGTCGTTTCATGTTGTGTGTATGTGGAAGTGCTTCTCATGTACCGTGGTTGTTTGTTCGTATGCATTGTGTGTTTGTGTATTTGTGCTTGTATGTATGTGAACTTGTGTCATGTAGAGTCACAAGGAGGGGGCATGCTATATATATTGGAATGGACTAAATCTAGATCTGGATCATCTCAACCAAGCAAAGTCAAGGAAGGAAGACACTGCAACTCATCTCTCTCTCTCTCTCTCTCTCTCTGCTCTTTGGATTGCAGATTTTCCGTTCCAGGTATTATGATTTTCTCAAGACCTTTTCTTTTCATCTGTTTGTGTGTCTAATTCATTTGAATGGTCTTAATATGTTATTTATTAATGACAAAGGACTAACCTAATTACGTAATCAAACGTTGAGTTTTTCCATCGATGGAGATTAGATTTCTCTCTCTCTATGTATTGTAGGGCTTCTAATTTTAGTTGTTATTAATTTTGTTTTTCATAAAGAGATACAACCTCCTATGCTATATTTTCCTTTTTGAGAATTTTCAAACTAAATATTGTGCAATTGAATCAATGCAACAAGACTATTTTCAAAATTTTGAGAGGAGACACATTTTTATATATTTTACAGGTACTCAAGCTAATCTTTGTTGTTTATAATATATTAGATGTCTTCACAAGAGAATAGTTTAAGCTATAATGTCATCTAGTGTGTAAAAGGCTCATGCAGAAGCAAGTTTGGAAGAATTTCAGTTTCTCATTTAAAATGATTATTGATTAGATTTTGCAATCTTTGTCTAATGATGAGACTCAACTATATGCTACAAATTAATTGTAAGATTCTTTTTATGCTCTTTTTGGGACTTGTGTGG
>ML784461.1:154176-187757 GCA_009831015.1 Picea engelmannii | reverse complement strand
ATGTATAAAATCCACTTATAAGATTTTGAATAACATAAAAATCATGAAATCACATAACAATTAAATATTGTTAAAAGGTTAAATTACAAGGCAAGGGAATTCATGCTTGGACTATAGGTTAGGGTAAAATTGGCCTAGAGTTCAATGCACATTCTTGTCCGGGGCTTTAAGCCTAGGGTAACATTCTTGTCTCTTCTCGCCTAGCCCCACGAGAGGTTGAAAATGTTGATGTTGGAGACTCTCTAGTCTTTTGGCATCAACATATTTTTGGCGACCATATTGGGGAGAGCCATTCAATGATTCGTTCCTAGTTTTTGTTTTAATTATTTCAATTTTTACTTTCCCTAGACCTCGATGTCTCAACCAATTAGAAACCTGTTCAGTGGTTGCAACCCTATGGTTTCAGCTACTAACCTTGGGAAAGTCATTTGCAAGTATGGCCTCTTTGAGTTTGAAGAAGACCTAAACAATTCTTCGTGGTTTGTGCCCATTCCCTTGAAGTTCACTCGCCCGCTTAACCCTTTACCCTACAAATTCAAGAGTCATTTATCTCTCTTCCATGGAAATGGAACTGTTATGGTGATTGAACATCTTCGTGTGTTTTCAAATGCTTGCGCCATTCTCGACGTAAATAATAATGATAGTTGTATGATGCTATTTATGAATTCCCTTTAAGGCTATGCCACCTCCTTATTTTCTAGCCTTCTTGATGGATGCATTTCTACCTAGTTTGAGTTGTCTTACTAGTTTACTTCTACTTTTTGGCATTTGGATAATCCTTACGATCATCTTAAGAGATTTAATCAATTATGCATAAAGGATAATGAACGCATTTTTACTTTTAATCTTCAGTTCACCAGGGTATACAATTTAATTCCTACCCTCATTCACCCCACCAACTTGGTTGCTCTGTTGCATTGCTATGAACTTCTACCCCCTCTTTACCGATGGCGATTAGAATAAAAAAACGTTCAAAACCTAGATCTAGCCCTATCCACTTGCCTCGACTTCAAAGAGAAAAACCGTAGAATGGGTTACTCCTTTGGCGTTTATGATTCACACAAGGAGTTGTCTTCTTTAATCCTCGTCATTAAGAGATTACAAGATCGCATGTTCCTTCTCGAGCCTCAATCTTTAAATCATGCTGGGGATATATCTCAGGAACCCTCTATCTCAAGGCCTAATTATAATGAATAAAATTCTTGTGGTCGAGAGCATGGATATGGAGAGGATCATGATTCTTAATGACCAATACACCTCACACCCTTCTTAAACCTCATACCCAAAATCACCTTTCATCTCAAGATTCTTATCTGCATGCATACAATGGAAATTTTGATTATGCAAATGAAGAAATCAATGCCAATTATGTCAAACCTATTTATGATACATTTGTATTCGATGATGATGCTAATGAGTGGTCAAATGATGTAGACCAGTATGAATTTAATGATGCATGCGACAAATCCTCTTTTGAGGATATATATGAGTTCAATCAAGATCTTGATTTGTATAAAATTCTCGCTAATCCTTTGTTTCAATCAAAAGAGGATAAAAAACTTGGCACTATCGAGCACGTCCCTCCTAGGCACAATTGTTTTGATGATAATAACTATTGTAGGGGCATTCCAATGTTTTTTAATCCATGTTATGAATCTTCTCTACATCATGACGACCTTGTTCCTGATAGAAAGGTCCCTAAAGATGATACTAATTTGTTTGGTAAATTCATGGATCATCCCTCGAAGGTACAAACCCTAAACCCTAAATCTAATTCAATCAATACTGTCATCATTACTGACAAAGAATATGTTGGTTGGCATGTCTTGGAGGATGGTGGTCATTTCTTTTGGCTATTGATTAAACATATCTCCGCACCATATACATATGTTGGTTGACATTTTGGCAGTCCCTCCATGCATAAATTTGTCAAACTCATAAGACCTGCGTGCAAAGAAAATGATGCATTCCTTTACACTAAAATTCATCCAACCCGAGTCCAAGCTAATGGTTTCTTTCCTCTGTAAATAAATAAACAAAACAAAAAAATATATAATAATAATAATAATAAATTTCGGGAAGGGCTAGATTATTTTTTGGTTGATTTCTCTTTCATTCAGTTATTTTCTCGCTTTCTTTTTCTTTTTTTCCCTTTTTGATGGTAAAACGTGATGGAGTTATGATTGGTGATATTAAAAGGTAGACTATCTGTATATTTTTAACTGATTGACCAAATGTGTTTGGTGGAAAGCAAACTTGCAGGTGAACTAAGTTGCCTTCCTTTGTCATGATTACTCGCTTGTCTACCATTTTCTTGCTATGCAGGACATACTCACTCGCCACATTTGTCAGTCCTATACCCATATTCCTTCTTTCCCTTTCTCCACCCCCCTTCATTTTGAGATACCTCCAGCATACATGTTGTGGGTGATCATTGTTTTGGGTCTTTCCCTCAATGCATATCCATGATAGTTTTCTAGCCTCATAATCATCTTGTCAAGTTTCAAAGAGTTGTCCTTTAGGGTTATACAACATGACCAAACCCCATCATACTTACCACTTTCCATGATTTATTCCACGATTTCCCGATCCATGAATCCCTTGACCTCCATCGTGTCTCCCCCTGTTGTATAACCTGGTCCACCCAACCTTATCAGCCTTTTCCTTGTCTCATATTGAGTCACCCTCAGTCTTGCATTACTCTTCCCTTCCCATTTCTTGCAAAGAATCAATGATCGTAAGTTATTGTTTGAATCTTTCACATTGTTAAGGTTTAACATATTATTAGGTTTCTTTTCAATTCACTAGATAACCATATCATAGATAGGATCACTGAGAAATACACAATCATAAGAGACATATCATTTATCCTGGGAAACCCTCATGGGGGAGAAAACCCAACAAAAACTTCCTTAATATAGATATCCAATACAATGCCAAGAGATAACTCAAACAATAAAGAAAACCATCTCCCAAGAATATGCCTCTCTCTCTCTTCCTTCTTATCCAACTACAACTCCGAACTTGCACTTTAATGAACAAGTGAGTGAGTGAACAAATAAGGCACTAGCCTCTCTTATTTATACAATCTGGCAGACACTGAACTGGGGTGTCTTTTCACTGCCAGGGCCACCTTCTCATTCTGGGTGGTTATAACCACTTTAATATATTTTGGGGTCAACTTCTCATTTATCCTATTACAATTAGGGTTTGACCAATCCACAAAAGGGGATTTGGTCATTTACAATACCTGACATGATCAATCCACAAAAGGGGATTGATCTAATGAATAATACATCAATAATAAATAGAATACTCTTTGCATTTACAATATTTCAACACTCCCCCTTAACAATAACGATATTCTACAACAACATCAAGTGAGAGAGAGGACAACATCATCAATAATAGCTTGGAACACTGACTAACATATCTATATATCATTATAAATTTTTATCATCATCAAAATCATCATTACCAACAAAGAGTTGGAATGGTATCATCATCTGCATCAACATGGATTAGTATAAAACTAATACATCATCATCACAGCACGAGGCTGGTCACATCATCACAACACGAGGATGGTACATCATCACAGCACGAGGCTAGCACATCATCACAACACGAGGCTGGCACATCATCACAACACAAGGCTGGCACATCATCACAACAATTAAGTTGGCACATCGTCACAACAATTAAGCAGGCACATCGTCACAACAATTAAGCAGGCACATAATCACAACAATTAAGCTGGCACATAATCACAACAATTAAGCTGGCACATCATCACAACAATTAAGCTGGCACATCATCACAACAATTAAGCTGGCACATCATCACAACGATTAAGTTGGCACATCATTAGCATGAAGCTGGCATCACAACACTAGGCTGGAAACACAACATTACTCCCCCTTTCGAGGGAGGTCCTTTCGGACTATACCAAGCTTATCTCGAACGTGCTCAAACTTTAGGCGAGATAGAGACTTGGTCAACACATCAACAACTTGTTCATCTGTGCTAACATATTGGAGCTTTATGGCTCCTCTCTGCACCATGTCATAGATGTAGTGATATCAGATCTCTATGTCCTTTGACTTATCATGAAATACAAGATTCTCTGTCATCTTTATGCAGCTCTGGTTATCACATAGGATCATGGTTTCTTCCATCTCTAGGTCGAATAGACCTGTCAACAATTTCTGAAGCCATATGGCTTCGAAGCTGGCAGAAAATACAACAATGCATTCTGCTTCCACTATGCTGAGAGAAATGCTTGATTGCTTCCTACTCTGCCATTAGATCATGGCTGACCCCAGACTGAAACAACATCCTGAAGTGCTCTTCCTGTTAGAGACACTTCAAGCCCAATCTGAATCAGTGTACCCACTCAATTTGAAGTCATGGTCTCCATCATAACTGAGACCACAATCTAAATCACCCTTAAGGTACCTCATCACATGTTTTGCAACAACTAGGTGAACATGTTTGGGTTCTACCAGAAACTGACTTAAAGTGTTCACAACAAAAAAAATATCTGGTATGGTGTTCGTTAGATACATCAGTGATCCAATGATCTGTCTATACAACGTGGCATCAATAAATTCTGATGAAGTGTCAAACAGGAGCTTCAACTTTGTTTCCATGGGTGTATTCATGGACTTTCACTCCAACATATCAAATCTCTCCAGGATTTCAACTACATACTTCCCTTGGTTAAGGAAGATCCTCTCTGGGCTCTGCCATACCTCAAGACCTAAGAAATAATGCATTAGGGCAAGGTATTTCATCTCAAATTCTGCAACGAGCTTCTTCTTACATTCAGTGATGAGCTTTTCTTCTCCAGTTAAGAATAAGTCATCCACATACAACAACAATATAAATGGCTCATCATTCATAACCTTGAAGTAGAGGTTAGAATCAACTTTACTATTGGTAAAGCCCAAGCTCGTCAGAAAACTGTCTATCCTTCCTGTTGGCATCGAAAATCACTCTCGAATTGCTATCAGGAGCAGAGCCCAACGCCCATCAGTTTATGTCACGGTTGTTCATAGATGGGTGATCGAATGGCGGGAAACTCAAAAAAATAGCGTTCCAACTCTGAAACTAGGCCAGGTATGCATGAGCAAGTGAGGTCTTGCGTAAACTTCAGACAGTGAGCTGTAGTAAAGGGTGAACAGGTGGAAGACTTATATAAGAGAAAAGTAGAGGTCTGTTATTAACATCAGGTTTCTAACAGGCTGAGGAAGAAGATGTCCAAATGAAATATCATCTTACATTCAAACACAAGGCCAGAGAATGCAATAATGCAACAATAAATCATTTATCATAGCATAACTGCAATAATTCGCATGAGTCGGTCGTTCACGAAATCTCTTAGCATAAGATGAAAACTAGACAGAGTAAGAAGAACTGTCTGTCATAAAACAAGAAATATCATATACAGATGCATAAACTGAAAGCTAGGATAGCTGCCAAAACATTACAGTAGGGAGCTCTGCTCTACCATCGATACTTACAAAAATGGTGAAAACGCCTACATATACTCAAAACAAAACATAGCAGCGAAAACGAGATACTGCATTAATAACATTGCGTCTGCATGTCTTCTGACAGTCTGCACATGCAGACTGGACGATCGTGCACCTATGACAGACGCCATCTTAACTGCGCGTGGCTCCAACAAGGGGAGTAGCTAAGCCATTAAGTGTTGAGCTAGCGTGTTCAGACTTCCTTCGACTAGTCGAGGACTCGGGGATGGCTTCTCTGGAAAAATGGGAACACAGGACCCCCTTGAGTAGACCGCTTGCCAGACCTTCCATACCTTGCAATTAATGATTGAGGCGAGGCCTCAACCACCCTCTCTTTTCTGCATTCATTCCTGGCAGCTACTAAGAAATAAATCACGTTGAATCGACACCCGAAGAAATTAGTGCTTCCTCCCTTTGAATCTGAATTCGACGCCTTTGGCTTCCCAGTACAACCCCTTCTACTCCCTAGGGTGACCACAGGCTGTGACCCTACGCCTATCTACCAGAGTGCTGTTGGTGTTTCGGGGTTCGCAGATGAGAAAGGATCAAGATCTTTCTCTTTCAAAGTCGCGATGGGCGTAATGGCCGCCACGCATCCCTCCAAAAAGAATGGCTAAAATGGCTTTTTGACGCTTTGGGACCCGAGTGGCCAAATGTCAAACACAAGCGCCCCTCCTCCAGGCCTTCTTTCTTATGACCAGGCGCCAGAACCATGGGCCCAGTCCTGAGCACTATCAGGAATTCGAGGTTCAAGGTTTCACAATGCATGAAACGAGGGGTGCCTACTCCTCAAAACCCTGATATGCGATATGCCGACAGGCTTGACACTTGTCCCAATGAGATCGGACGGTCCAGATTCATTTCGGCCCATGGCGCTTCCCGCTGCTAAACCTCGGGCAACTGGTTAGCCCCGAAATCCTGATTGCCATCGATCCGCTTCTATGAATGGATCTCGGCCGTCGATGGCAGAACTTTGCCTGCTCACTTGACTTGTTGCTACAAAATGGGATTCTCTCGTGCTATGCTCAGGTGCTTCCCATGCAAATTGCAGACCTGGGTATGCCTAATCCTGAGACAAGAAATATCGCTAACACTTCCATACCAAGCTCTAGGATCTTGCTTTAATCCATACAGAGCCTTCTTCATTTTGCAGACATGAGTCTTCCTGTCTTCAACTTCAAATCCTTGAGGTTGTTCTATATACACTTCTTATTCAATGACACCATTTAGGAAAGTTGTCTTTACGTCCATATGGTGTAACTTCCACTTCATCTTAGCTGCAAGGACTATGATGGTTCTGATCGAAGTGTATCTGGCTACAGGAGAAAATGTTTCTTCATAGTCAATGCCTTCCTTTTGAGAAAATCCATGAGTGAAAAACCTTGCTTTATACTTCTCAATACTTCCATCAGTAGTATGTTTTATTTTGAAAAGCCATTTGGAAGATACCACATCCTTGTTCTTTGGTTTGGGAACTTTTTCCCATACATCATTCTTTATAATGGATTGGTATTCTTCTATCATGGCATCTGCCCATTCTTTCTTATGAATGGCTTCTTCAAAGCAGGTAGGCTCCTTCTCTAAGAGATCACACATCAAAGCCATATAACTAGAGAATGGATTAGGTCTCTTTACTTGTCTCATGGTTCCTTCGGGGACACCATACTTCTCTCCATATTGAATGAGTTCCCTTGCCCAAGCTGGTTTTCTCTTGTGGGAGATCATCATCTGGAAAGGTTCTTGAAATTCTACTATGTTATGATCTCCTAGAAATTCCTCATCAGGGGAAGCTATGACTTCCCTCACTGGTTTTTCAACTCTGGGAGCTACAATTTCCTCTTCATATACTTCTTCAAGCTGACATCTTCTTGTTTTATTGAGTGTTGCATCTTCATCAAAGGTCACATCCTTGTTGATCTCAATATGATGGTGACCTGATATATAAACATTGAAGGCCTTGGAGAAATCACAGTATCCAACAAATATTTCCTTCTTTCCTGAAGGGTCCAACTTGTTTCTCTTCTCTTTTGGAATATGTAAAAATATTGGGCAGCCAAATATTTTGAGATGGCTTACTTCTGGCTTATTTCTGGAGAACATCTCTTAAAGGGTCTTGAAACCAAGTGCACTATGGGACAATCGGTTTTGTGCATATACTGTTGTTATTGATGCTTCTGTCCATAAGCACATTGGAAGATCTTGATCATGGATCATGGTCTTCACTACTTCCATTCTAGTTCTGTTCTTTCTTTCTGCTACACTATTTTTTTGAGGATTGTAGGGAGTGGTGAGCTCCCTCTTGATCCTGACATATTTGCAATAGTTTACAAAATATTTTGAGGTATATTCTCCTCCATTATCTGACCTAAGTATCTTGATCTTTCTTTCAGAAAGATTCTCTATCAAGGCTTTGAATTCCTTGAATTTACTGAACACTTCATCTTTTGATTTCAAAAATTAAACCCAGGTTTTATGAGAATAGTCATCAATAAATGATACATAGTATACATACCCACTAATGGAGGATGATGGCATTGGGCCACACACATCTAAGTGAATGAGTTCTAATGTTAAAATATTGTGTAACTGCAAAGAATATTCTTATCCCCTTTTGTGGATAAAGTAAAAGATAAATATATTTATTATTGATTAGATCAATCCCCTTTTGTGGATTGATCATGTCGGGCATTGTAATTGACCAAATCCCCTTTTGCGGATTGGTCAAACCCTAATTTTAATATGAAAAGTAAGAAGTCATCCCCTAGGCAAATTAAAGTGGTTCTAACCACCCAGATTGAGAAGTCGGCCCTACTAGTGGAAAGACACCTCAGTTCAACACCTACCAGATTGTATAAATAAGAGAGGCCAGTGCCTCATTTGTTCACTCACTCAGCTCACTCATCTAGTGCGCAATTATTGAAGGAAGGCGCAGTTACCAGTTGCCGAAAGAAGGAAGAGAAGAGGTGCATCCTTGGGAGAGGAATTTTTGTGTTGTTTGGTTCATTGTCTTGACTATCTATATTAAGGAAGTTTTGCTGGGTTTTTTTCCCCATGAGGGTTTCCTAGGATAAATGTTGTGTACTCTTGTGATTCTGTTTCTCTCAGTGATCCAATCTATGTGATTGTTATCTAGTAAATTGAAAGTAAGCTAATAATAGCAGAAACTTTAACATGGTATCAAAGCTAATCTTAAGAGAGCATCTTTCATAAGAAAAATAAAAATGTCACTGTTGTTGTACAAGAAAATAAGGGATTTTTAATGAAGAAGAATTTCATCCCCAAAACCATCTAGAAAAGTGCGCCCTACCTCAAGGAACACTCTGGCATCTTCAACACACCTTTTCAGTGGCTAAATATCCCAGAAAGTGAAACCCTAGTTTTCACAAAGTACCAAAAGTACTAGAAACCAGAGTACCAGAAGTACCAGAAAACCAGAAGAACCAGTCCAGAAATCCGCTAATCAATTTTGAAGGGGTAAAATTTGGATTTTTAGAAATCTGACTGTACCAACATACTTGCCTCAGTCTAGCACATATTTTGGTGAGTTCAGTTTTTAGATCCAAGAAATTTGATTTTTCTATTATTTCTATAGTCCGAAGGGGTAGGGTTTCTATTGCAAGAAAGAATGGCTACCAGCATGAGGGTAGAAGACAGACTGGAAGGATCTAGAAACTTCAGATCTTGGAAGCATAGGTTGCAGATGATTCTAGACGAGAATGATCTCCTAGAACATGTTACAGTGGATGTACCAGAACTAGATGAAGAAGAGCAAAAGACGAAGCATAAGAAGAATGAAAAGAAAGCAAAGAGAATCGTGTCAAATTCAATAAAGGATCACTTGATCCCTCATATTTATGAACTAAAGATGACAAGGCAAATGTATGAAGCACTCAGAAGGTTATATGAAAGAAAAGACATTAGCTGGAATCTTTCCTTAAGAAATCAACTTCGTAATATGAAGATGGAAAACTTAGAATCTGTCACATCCTATCTTATGAGATTTTCTCAAATCAGAGATAAGCTTGCAGGCATTGGAGATGTAATTAGTGAAAAAGAGCTTGTAACCACAACCCTAAATGGGTTTCCAACATTTTGGATTCCTTTTGTACAAGGAGTGTGTGCAAGAAGCAAGTTACCCAAGTTTGATAAGTTATGGGAAGATTGCACACACAAAGAATCTAGACTTGCAGACCAACATAAGAGATTAATTGTTGATGAAGAGCAAGCTCTTACAACTCAAAAGAACAAAATAAGTTCCTCTAGGAAGAACAATAAATAAGCTAACTTCATAAGAGTTCCAGATAAGAAGAAAGATGTTTCAAAGATCAGATGCTACAACTGTCAAAAGTTGGGACACTTTTCCTATGACTGTCCTCAAGGAAAAGGGAAAAGAAAGTATCAAGCACATGTGGAAGAGGAAGGTAAATCTCCTCCCTCAAAGAAAGATTTAGAAAAAATTGAGGGTTATGTACTTTAAGTTGAAGATAGTTGATCTGAAGAAAGATAGCAAATGGTGGAGTCCGTGGAGCCTCCCCACACAAAAACAAAAGATAAGTATTCATGTTTATTTCTAGTATCTTGTTTACTTTAATAATTTATCATTAAAAGTTAGATATTTTTGTGAGAATGTTAGTTAACATCATATTACTTCAGTATCTATGCAGAATTATGAAGGAAGTATCAAAGAAGAGGATGAAAAAAGAGATAAAATATTTATTTCAGAAAGCATATTGTAAGTAAGTTTATAGGTCTCAGAAGAAAGAACTTATGCCGTAATTTGCAGAATTTAGATAGCATGAGAAGGACGTATGATATGGTGACAGTCAGTAAAGACCAGACAATATCCAATATTTATATAGGATTAGGAGGCTCCTAAAGATGCATAATAGAAATGTTCAAGATGAAGAAAAAGAGAGATACTCAGATATAGTTGATGAGATGCAGGTAACTATAGGTTGCTCCAGTATTGTTCTTATAGATGCAGAGGGAGCAGGTTGATCCAGTATGAAGACAGAAAGAAAGAAATATTCGAACTCAAGAAGGCACCTAGGATATTACAAAAGAGAACTTCAAGGATGATCATTAGAAGCTATCAGTTTGGTGCAAGAGGGAGCCATGTATCCAAGTTCGAAATGGAGGATCGAGATTTGATGCAGTTAGGAAAGCAGATGGATGGTGCCCAGATATTTTGATCAATATGAAAGTTATCCAATAGATGGATGGTGCCCAACATATGGGTAGCATGGTATTATGCCATGGAAAGATTTTGGACCACAAGACATTTTTTTAGATCCCATAGCTAGACCTTCGTAGAGAAGGAGAAAGAGAAAAGAACTTCATAGAGAAGGAAAGAGAAATCCCACAGGTACACCTTTATAGAGAAGGAAAAGAGAAGAGATCTTCGTAGAGAAGGAAGAGACCTTCGTAGAGAAGGGGAATGAGAAATTTTCCAAGGTTGGCCTCTGTCCAAGTGTTGAGTTTTGGATACTCTAGGAACATGCTAGAATACCCTCGTAGAGAGGGGTGTGACCACCCTCGTAGAGAGGAATGTGGATGTTTCTCCAAGGGGTAGCGGGCAAATACTCTCCTCTGGCCAAGGATTGAGTAGCCTAGAACACAAACCTTGACCATGTGGAATGGTTAGTTGGCTTTGAGGTTTGTGTCATGATCCTGCGTGGTGTTGATATTATGGTAGCTGCGGGAGTTATTTACCTCCACGTGTAAACCTGACGAGGATAGAATACTCCAGGAAGCAAGAAGAAACCCTAATGAGTTGGCTAATAACCCTAGAAGACTTGTCGGCTCAAGAAGATAATTTATATTAGGTTATTAGCCTCCAAGAGAAGAAGTTGGCTAGAAATAATAATATATACTGAACAGACAGATACCCAGAATGAGAAGTCGGCCCAGACAGTTAGCTAGAATTAGTATAAATACAGGAGGCCAGTTCTCATTTTGATAGGCAGTCTCAGAATTGTAGAGCAACAACTTGTGCACACTGTAGTGCCAAGTCTTGTGTGTAAGTTTGAGGAGAGATTCCATTGCAGCTGCTGTAGCTAGAAGATCACGTTTGGCTTGGACTATCTCTTAGTTAGGGTTTGGAACACATGATCATCTCTTGTTGGTGTGCTATCCTTGGGGAAAGGTGTGCTACCCTTTCTTTGGCTATCTAGCCTAGGGTTTTCTTCCGAAGTGATTCTCTGTCAAGGTTAAGGTGCTCAGAGGGTGGATTTGGCCTATGGTTGGGTGACAATAGAGATATTGTCAATGGTAAAATGAGCACATCCATTATATTCTAACAGTTTATGGGCCCACACCTCCTTCATTCAGTCTAACCACTGAAAGGAAACATATCCGTAAGGATATTGATCTCATTGAAGAATTGCCGCTAGGGTTTCTAGCTGGAGCAGTCACCATAGCACTGCCGCTAGGGTTACTAGCAGGTGTAGTTGCAGAAACCCTAATCCTCTCGTTGAGGAACCTTAAGTGAAGGGATTGACCTAATTTTTGGACAGATCAGTGTGCCCTAGCCTAGCACATCTCCTGATACTCTCAGCAAGCCAAGACGTCAAGTTTGAGTTTCTGGTCAAATCTAGGGTTGACCAAGTCAAAGAAGCCATGACTTATTCTATGAAGTCGAAGAAAAAGTTAGATGGAGCCTCTAACTTCAAAGCGTGGAAGACAAGGATTGACCTCATCCTTGCCAAGAATAAAGTGTTGGATATCATGAAAGGAAAGATCATGGAACCGGTGTTTGAAGAAGGAAAAGAGAAGGAACCACAGAATGTTGCAATTATGGAGAAGTTCAAAGACGGTGACATCAATGCCATGAGTATCATAGTGGACTCTCTAAAATACCACTTGATACCCTACACCTCTCATCTTGACTCATCGAAGAAGATGTACGATGCCCTAATAAACATCTTCTCAGTCAAAAACATTGGACAAATCATGAATCTAAAGAATGAGCTTCGTAACATGAAGATGAATGATGATGATAGCATAACATCATACTTTGTGATAATCTCTCAGTTAAGAGATCAACTACAAGCTATTGAAGAGATCATTTCAAAGAAGGAATGGGTAAACATAGTACTCAATGGTCTTCCCAAGATGTGGGATGCATTTGTCACAAGCATGAACACAAGAAAGGAGTATTCAACATTTGAAGAACTTTGGACTTGCTGTGCTCAAGAAGAATCAAGGATCAATGCAAAAGAGAAACCCCAAAAGAAGTACGATGATCAAGTCTTCACAGAAATATTCAAGAACTTCAGGGAAAAAAGGAAGTTTGTCTCAAGGAGGAAGCCAAATCAAGAGAAAGACATTTCAGAAATACAATGCTTCAACTGTCAAAAGTATGGTCACTACAAGAATCATTGTCCTGAGCTAAGGAAAATGAAGGAGAAACGCGAAGCATCAGTTGCCAAAGAAAAGGAACCTACAAAGAAGACTAAGTAGGATGAAAGAGACTTCTTCTTCTAAAGGTAACAATACTCTTCTTATTTCTTGTACATATCTCGTTTGTATCATCTTTGTACATATCTTGTATATCTATCCCTTGAAAGATAATGTATTCCAAGAAGAACTATACCTATGGAAGAACAAAAAGATAAGGATTGGTATCATTAGATAATACACATGAAAGGATGAAATATGCCGAATCAATCATGAAGAGACTCAGAAGAAGCAAATACAAAAATAAGTCAGAGAAATACTTATAACATTTTTGTAAAAGACAACAAGATAGAAGCGTGGACTCCGTTAGACAGATAGAGCCATTTATATATTGCAGAAGACAATAAGGATGTAGACGGAAGCATGGACTCATTTATATGGAGGGAGACGATTATATGCACTCATACATGAAGCAAGGATTAGGAGGGAGATAATCCTATGATCCATTAAAAATAATGAAGTATGGTAGTAGCCATGAAAGATAGTACGTGTTCAGTTCAACCGCAGAAGAAGTCTTCTTTGAAGAGAAGCCTTAAAATATCCCTAGTTGTCCATCCACATCCGTGATCCTATGATGAAAGAAAGAAATGGAATCTTTAGGGCATGAAATCTATAAGAAAATCCATGGACCCAAGAGCTAAAGAAAAAAAACATCAGGAAGAACATGAAGATTCCAAGAAAGAAAGAGAAGCCAGAACAACCAATCATTATTTTAAGAATCACAAGATTACCAGCCTGATATGAACTCAATAAAATCAATCAAGCAAAGGAACTAAACTGAAAGACTTATGAATTAAAGCATTGTGAGATATAGAACTAGAGGTTCTCCCAGATGGAGGGAGAAGACTATGATGATTACTTGTTCCAGTACACTAGACATATCTCTACATGAGTCATTATATCATCCGCAACATCCATGAGTTGGAGTTCTACATCAGATGAATGCAAAGAATGTTATCCAGAGAAATTGAATGAAGAGCATATGACGAGCAACCTCAATACTTTGAGGCATACCAGAAAGAGACCCTTGCATGCAGATAGAAGAAGACAACTTGGTGGAGAACCTCCAGTGCACAGCAGAAGCATGGTGAAGATTTTCTATAACAAAGATATTGTATCAAGATGATTACTTAGTAGATCAGATCTCATTATGACAGAAGAAGTGCCAGATGGATATTTTCCATTTTTCCAACAATGATATACTCTATTGATCATAGCTACATGAATCCTTTAGAGAAAACCAGTGTTCCAGAAAAAAGTACATTTGAAATCAGGCATTACATTATCTGTAATGAAGTCCAGAAAGGAGAAAGTGGTTCTCCAATACATATCTCCACAGATGAGCAGATAAGCAGACATTTTGGTAAAAGATGAAAGAATTTGCGTACTCAAGATGGATCTCATTGAGATGACTTCCTTATTGAAAAAGGAAGAGATGAATCCAAGGTTGGGAGGGAGCACTAAAAATATTATTGAAGACATTCATTGAAAAATAGTCCAGCTTGGACAGATTCTTTCCTGTTCGGAAAGTGGATTGAGATTTCTGACGGATAGCGATTTCCCATTGTGATTAACATGGGAATTGCTCTAGATTGTTGACGTATCATAGACAATGACTTCCCATTGTGGTTAACATGGGGAGTGGTCTAGGTCAGTCTCTCTTCTTGAGGGTTACTCAAGAAGATTGGCCCGCCTCGCCGGACAACAATTTCTCATTGTGGTTAACATGAGGAATGGTTTGTTTTGGAGGTTGATGCAAGACAGTCTTTTCCTCTTATGGTTAACAGAGGAAATGGTCTATATATTCATTCCTTAGGGTTTATACATTCTCTCTAGGGTGCACTTTGATTAGTGTAGGAAAAATGGCCTAGGGTGGGGAATGGTCCAGGCTCAATAATTAGGGACATGCATTCCTTAGGGTTTATACATTCTCTCTAGGGTGCACTTTGATTAGTGTAGGAAGAATGGCCCAGGGTGGTGAATGGTCCAGGCTCAAAAATCATGGACATGCATTCCTTAGGGTTTATACATTCTCTCCAAGGTGCACTTTGATTAGTGTAGGAAGAATGGCCCAGGGTGGGGAATGGTCCAGGCTCAAAAATCAGAGACATACATTCCTTAGGGTTTATACATTCTCTCCAGGGTGCACTTTGATTAGTGTAGGATGAATGGCCCAGGGTGGGGAATGGTCCAGGTTCAAAAAACATGACAGTTATTCTTCCTTGCTTGAGAAGAATAGTCCAAATATCTCATTGTTCTACTCTAAGGGTAGATATTCTTTCAGATTTCACAGATGTGAGTGAAAGATTGGCCCAGATGATTTGGTTTATATCATAACATTGTTTATGTGCAGGTTGATATCAGATGATTGTTATGAAGACTATATGACAGTAGATGTATACTACTATGGTGGATGTGTTCCACTGTTGATGACTATACGTTGTTGATCAAGTACTTGTGTGTTACTTGGTGTGGTAGTGTACCACTGGATTGTAGTTATGTACTACTATGGATAGACACAGTTGTGTTCTACTTTGTTTCGATTGCCTTGAATACCATCAACAATATTGGATGGATAATCAAAGGACATAGATTTCCCAGACAGAAAATGGTTCAGAACATTTACTCTTCTAGATTAGAAGAATGGCTCTTGTATCACTCTATGGAGTGAGAATCATGTCTGATTACTCAGATAGAGTATGGTTTCGAGAGATGATGAAGCTGATGACATTGGTTATGATGATGGTGCTTATGATCTAGTCATGATCTAGTCTATACAACTATGTTGATGCTACCGGGTGAATGGTATGTTTTTGTGCTCAAGACTATTAACTGTAATACCTCCCTAGCTAGGAGGGAGTGTTGATATTATGGTAGCTGCGGGAGGTATTTATCTCCACGTGTAAACTTGATGAAGACAGAATACTCCAGGAAGCAATAAGAAACCCTAATGAGTTGGATAATAACCCTAGAAGACTTGTCGTCTCAAGAAGATAATTTATATTAGGTTATTAGCCTCCAAGAGAAGAAGTCGGCCATAAATAATAATATATACTAAATAGACAGATACCCAGAATGAGAAGTCAGCCCAGGCAGTTAGCTAGAATTAGTATAAATATAGGAGGCCAGTTCTCATTCTGGCAGGAAATCTTAGAATTGTAGAGCAACAAATTGTGTGCACTGCAGTGCCTAGTCTTGTGCACAAGTTTGAGGAGAGCTGTCATTGCAGCTGCTGCAGCTAGAAGATCACGTTTAGCTTGGAATATCTCTTGGATAGGGTTTGGAACATCTAATCAACTCTTGTTGGTGCACTATCCTTGGGGAAATATGCACTACCCTTTGTTTGGCTATCTAGCCTAGGGTTTGCTTCCAGAGTGATTCTTTGTCAAGGTTAAGGTGCTCGGAGGGTGGCTTCGGCCTATGGTTGGGTGACAATAGAGATATTTTCAATGGTAAAATGAGCACATCCATTATATTCTAACATGTGGATCATGGAAAGGGAGTCTAGTCTTTCCCAGGATAGCATCTTAGCTTCTCTAGTTCACGTGGGATGACTAGGAGTGAAGCTATGGTAGTAGTACTTCCCAGTGGATGGGTGATATAGATGACTATAATTGAAGGGAGAACATAAAAGGAATGGAAAAACTCATAGAATATCTTATGTGTGAAGATAAGATATATTTTGTGTGAAGATAAGAAATAAGTATCTTCTGCGTGAAGACAAAAGAAAGAAACAATATCTTCTGTGCGAAGATAAAGAGAACAAAACTTTCGATGATTTATAGATATGCCAGTTAGTGATCATGATGCCAGATGACCAAGTGGATTATATTGATGCCTCCTGTTACCCAGTTGATGATGTTATCCAATTGATGATGTTATCAAGTTGATGATGTTGCCCAGTTGATGATGTTATCCAGTGGATGATGCTACCTAGTTGATGTTGACATCCAGTGACCTATCAAAAGATAAAGAATATCCTTCTTGTTAAGAGTGAGTGTTAAAATATTGTGTAATTGTAAAGAATATTCTTAGCACCTTTTGTGGATAAAGTAAAAGATAAAATATATTTATTATTGATTAGATCAATCCCCTTTTGTGGATTGATCATGACGGACATTGTAATTGACCAAATCCCCTTTTGCGGATTGGTCAAACCCTAATTGTAATATGAAAAGTAATAAGTTGAGCCCCAGGCAAATTAAAGTGGTTCTAACCACCCAGATTGAGAAGTCGGTCCTGCCAGTGAAAATACACCTCAGTTCAGCACCTGCCATATTTTATAAATAAGAGAGGCCAATGCCTCATTTTTTCACTCACTCAGCTCACTCATCTAGTGCGCAAGTATTGAAGGAAGTTGCAGTTACCAGTTTCCAGAAGAAGGAAGACAAGAGGCACATCCTTGGGAGAGGAATTTTTGTGTTGTTTGGTTCATTGTCTTGGCATTGTATTGACTATCTATATTAAGGAAGTTTTTTTGGGTTTTCTTCCCCATGAGGGTTTCATAGAATAAATGTTGTGTACTCTTGTGATTGTGTTTCTCTCAGTGATCCTATCTATGCTATTGTTATCTAATAAATTGAAAGTAACCTAATAATAGAGGAAACTTTGACATCTAAGACTCCTTCTGCTTTACTGTCTCTCTTCGGAAAAGGGTTCTTGATGTTCTTCCCTTGTGCACATCCATTGCACACACCTTCATGGTCAACCTTGAGTTCTGGTAGACCTGTGACTCCCTTGCATACATATGGTAATGCCTTGTAGTTGATGTGGGATAATATTCTATGCCAAATTTCACATGGATTCTCAATGGCATGGGTCATGGCTACTTCTGAGTGACCCTTTAGCTTATACAAGCCACCTTATTCTTTTTCAATAGCGATTGCTTCTTTCATGGTTTTTACTTTAGCCCACATAAGAACTTCTCCATCTATAAAGGCAACTCTGAAGCCTTTCTTTTCTAAAGCTGATATGGAGAGTAGGTTCTTTGTCAAACCTGGTACATAGAGTACATCCTTCATCTTCATTGGAGCCCTTGAATTCAGCTTGTAGCTTGATTCTCCTACTCCATTGATGGGGTATTGATAATAATATCCAAGTGTAACTTTATGAGAAAACTTCTTTTCTAAACGGCAAGAGAGAATGTCTCTTTGACTTGTCATGTGCTTGGAAGCACCACTTTCAATGAGCCAAGTGTCCTCTCTAGGTGATATTGATCCTGTGAGGGCCGAGATTAGGACATATTATTCAATTCGTTCTTTTAACATCTTTGTGGGTGGATATTCATCTTCAACTGCATGGGCTTGATGTCTCTTGTTTTTCTTCTTGCATTCTTCTCATCTAGCTGGACAATGTCTCGCAATATGTCCCATATTGTCACAATGGTAGCATTGGTAAGATGAGAAGTCTCTTTCTTTTCTTTGTCCTTTCTTCTGGAATCTCCTTGGTTGATATTCTTTGTGTATGAATTTGTTTTGGGGGTGAGAATCTTTATGAGTATCTTTCTGGAAGTATGACTTCTTTCTTCCTCCTTTAGTGTGAGTAGCTAGGGCTTGATCTTCATCTCTTGATAGTAAAGCTTCTCAGTTAGCTACTCTTGATTCTTCTTGAATACAGAATGCATCCCAAGGTCTTGTGATACCATTAAGGGTCGTCATTATGAGTTTGTCTTTGTCTATGGTATCTCCAATTGCATCTAGTTGTTCTTTGAATTCTGATATTTTGGAGAAATATCCCTGGATCATTTCTCCTTTCTGCATCCTTGTATTCTTGAGTTGAGTTCTTAGGTTCATCTTCTGATTCATGTTCTTTCCTTCATATAATTTGGTTAGGGAATCAAACATTTCTTTTGGAGTTTTCTTCGAAGACACTTGAGGAATCAAATGATATTTGATAGAATCTACAATGATTCTTTTAGCCCTAATTGTGTCCTTTTGGTTCTTTTCTTTATCTACAACATCGATGGGTTTTGGTACTTGTTCTTTAACAAATATTGCTAGGTCATTCTCTTCAAGAATTATTCCAATCCTATACTTCCATGCACGGAATTTTTCCACACCTTCTAGATTGTCAACAAGCTTAGTGCTTGCAGACATCTTTTACCTGGAGCTAGGAAAATGACCAAAAAATGAAAATGCTCAAAATTGAATTCTGAACTTACCAGAAGGTGTGATTGAATGAGGTGAGTAGTTTGGTGTGGTTAGATTTTAGAAAATTCAACTTTTTCCCCTTCAAACTTGATCAACGAATTTCTGGACTGGTGCTTCTGGTTTTCTGGTACTTCTTGTTTTTTGGTATCTAGTGAAAACTAGGGTTTCACTTTCCGGGAGATCTAGCCACTGAAAATGTGCACTGATGATGCCAAAGTGTTCCTTGACGAAGGGCACACTTTTCTAGATGGCTTTCGGGATGAAATTATTCTTCAATAAAAAACCCTAATTTGCATGTATGACGACAATGGTGTTTTTCTTCTTCTTGTGAAAGATACTCTCTTCAGTTAGCTCTGATACCATGTTAAGGTTTAAGCTATTATTAGGTTTCTTTTCAATTCACTAGATAACCATAGCATATATAGGATCACTGAGAAATACACAATCACAAGAGACACATCATTTATTCCGGGAAACCCTCATGGGGGAGAAAACCCAACAAAAACTTTCTTAATATAGATAGCCAATACAATGCCAAGAGATAAATCAAACAATACCTAAAGTTCTCTCCAAAGAATGTGTCTCTGTCTCTCTCTCTTCCTTCTTCTCCAACCACAGCTCCGAACTTGTGCTCTGATGAACAAGTGCATGAGTGAACAAATGAGGCACTAGCCTCTCTTATTTATACAATCTGGCAGACATTGAACTAGGGTGTCTTTTCATTAGCAGGGTCGACTTCTCATTCTGGGTGGTTATAACCACTTTAATATATTATGGGGCTGACTTCTCATTTAGCCTATTACAATTAGGGTTTGACCAATCTACAAAAGGGGATTTGGTCATTTATAATACCCGACATGATCAATCCACAAAAGGGGATTAATCTAATGAATAGTACATCAATAATAAATAGAATACTCTTTGCAGTTACAATATTTCAACACATGCCACTGTAAGCAACGCATATCTGTTGGTTGGAAATTGTTGACTATAATTTTTGTCAATGAGACTTAGCCGACAAAGCATTGCTAGGCTCCCTCTCCAGTCACACTACTTGCGCAAATTTTCTCTTTTTCTCGTTAAGTATTGGTGCATTGTTCACAAGAGAATTTATTGTGACGCTTGACTTATTACTGAGCAGATCCTACTACTCACTCATCACGTTATTCACGCCGTATTATTTTGCCAATGACACACTTGTTCAAAGACCCTTATATCACCTCCTATTGTTATGTGCCCCACCTTATCTACCTAATTAAGAGAAAGGGAATAAGTGTTTGAAAAATTAATTATGACCATGTCATCTTTTCATTTTTTGCTCGACAAATCACTTTCTTAGTATGGTATTAATCACTTTTCAAAGATATATGGTTTTGGTACCATGCCTATTATTTACATGAATTTAACCTTGCTCCATCCCATTCCATCATTTCATGCCATTTCATGAGCAAAATTATATCATTATATTATATTCCACATGTGACCTTTATTATTTAAATAAAGAAAACATGGTCTTCACTTTGCCTTTTGAATGGATGAATTTGCCTTATCTTCCAAAGCCCTTAGGTGGTACTCTATATGAGAAATATTTACATACCATATCTATGGTTGGAGGACCCACTCTTCCACAATATTTTCGAAGTGTAAGCTACCTAAGAGTCTATTATAAGTATCATATTTTAAATGAATACCATCATGAGACTACCCAAGGATTGACATCGCTTTTCCTTGAGCATAAATAGTATGAAAGAGCTCCATGTTCATAAGCAATTAAGAGAAGGAAATTTTATCACACAACCTAAAGTGAACTTTGAAATCAGTGTGAAGATTGTGGCTCGACTTCTAAATCTCGGATACCAGGATGTTGCATATATTGAAGCAACATAAATGATTTACCAAGATAATAAGCTTCTCTGGAGCACATAAATGAAGAATTGCAGTCATGAATGAAGAGACTTGAGTGATAGCACTTGATCAACAAAATACCCGAGACATGTCTTACATTTGCTTCAGTTGCATATGAAAAGTATCAACGAAAACATAGATCACGTTGACCTTCAATACATTGGATGTTTATGGCATGGAAAGGTTTTAATGATTGGTGTTGATGTATCAACCCAAAAGTTGAACAACCATTTGTTGATGATTGAAAACGTCAACGTAATTTCGCCCGCAAAGTATTGTTGAGCCTATTATTATATAATAGTAAATAATGCTGGTAGGTGGGACCCCCTTGAACCTTTTAAGGGGAGATCTGTTCATTTCAATGTTATGATGAGGTGCTACAAAGTTTTACATAGTTGATGAGAATATGATCGCCATTGATATTAGTTAAGCTTTGAGATGTTGTTCCTTCATGATATTACAACCTGATATTCATTATGATATTCGTTCTTCTCACACCTACAAAACAAATATGTTAGTAAAAAATGCAAAAGGACATTTTGAGAAAAGGAAAAATACTATATCTAAGAAAAACAAAGGAAAAGAAAAAAAACTAATTCTACAATACTATATAAGTGAAATACTTATTGATAGTGGTTAAGTCCTAACTAACAAGGAAATGACAATTTAAAAATGTTAAATTTGATATGCATAACGTGGAATTTTTGGTGGCGCATTCTTGGCAAGTGATAATACATTGGTTATCCGTTGATTGATGCAATTGGTAGTCGAGATGCATGTGTTATAAACCTTGGTGGCTTATGGAAGTAATAGCTTTGCAATTTTTATGGTGGTTGTGCTATTGGTGATGATTCTGTTGTATAGTGGTCAAGCGATTCATTTGAGTTATAGCATGGTTGGCGCATGTGGAAAGGTAATGACACAAATGGTTGAATTATTATGTGGATTTGGGATATGCTATTGTTTAAATATGTTGATACTATCGATGCCTTAGTTGATTAATAATGTTAATGGAAGGCTCATTGGCATGTACTGTGGAGTAAATGAGAGATGGGTGGAGGTGAAGTGCATTTACTGCACATTACCTTTACCCTTCCTGTTGGCCGCCACCCTAGTCGGACTGTTGTTTGATGTTGCTGTTATGTTCATGCTCCGTATTTTTAGCAGGGTGAAACCGCTTGACCACCTCTCGTCTTAAGGTTTTCGATGAACAGGTCTGTCTCTTTTGGACATTCTTGACTTCAATCTAGTTATGAAATGATTTTGGCTCAGTTGTGTGGGTTTGTGTTTGTCCTAAGTGCCTCAACTGTGTGGAATTTTGGATTCAAATGGAAAATAGATGTTTCAGCTTGCATCAGTTTAAGTTCGTTGGATTGTTAGTCTTCCTGGGTGATAGTTCTTTATTACCACTGTGTGTTGGTTGAAGGGTTTTGTTTAAAATCATGGTTGGATGATTGTCCTCACGGTTATTGGGTTTGATTAAAATCCCTGTTCCTTATTCGGTCTTGTCAAGGGATTGTCTCCCATCCACAAGCATCACAGCCCCTTGCCCATACACCTTCAGCCTCGAAGTCTCACTGAAGTTAGTTCTGATTCCTCCCATGAAGGCTACTATGAAAACCCTTAACCCTCCAAGCTGGGGTTGAATAGGGAAATTGTCGAGCTTGTTAAGTGGATTCCAGTCACTGTGGTCTATTACCTTGAACACGAGCTCACGCATGGGTCGTATAGCCATCATGTTTGTGTAGTTTCTCGTCATTACCTCTGTGATAATGACATGAGCCCCGCATTGCCAATTGCACTTCTAAGGGTCATTGTCACCAACTTGTTGTCAAAGGATCATTTTGTTTGGTTATGAAAGGGCCTCAGTCATTTTTGTTTTGGTTCGTGGGTACACACTATTGTCATGCTTGTTTGGTCTATTGCTTCCCTCACCACACTTCCGAATTTTTGGTTATTATACAGCCGTTAGAGTGGTGCTTAGATGTTTATATAATGGTTGGCATTAGTCATAGGGGTTTGGTGTTGTCCACACATGGCGCGTCCTGTAGATGAGGTTTTGAAAATTAGAAGTTTGGATTGGATATGTTTACTGCATCTTTTGGTAGAATACACTTGAATGTGTGCGGCCTGGTCACTCATAGGTGACTTGATAAATGGCCCAGAACAAAGTTTTTTGAATTATATCATGGTTATATATTGTTGTGTGGTTATGATGGAATCCTCTTAGTTGTGCACCACGTATAATACATATGTCTTGTTCTATATGCCCAGTGATACTCCCGATTTCTAAGTGCTTTTATCTTTTTGCAAATTGATCACTGTAGATGTTAGTTGTGTGGGGTGTTTGGCATGGTTTTAAGTCGCACTAAGCTATTGGTTTCACAGTGGCATGGTTACATTTATGATTTCCTCTGAAATTCGACTCGTGTATCAAATGAATGTATAATGATATATATTTCTACCATTTATGTCACTTAATTTTAACATTAGGGCTGACCTGACACTTTCTTATTTTGTAATTATTTTCTTTAATTATCTTTAGGGCCTACATGTACTTCCTTCTTCAATTCACTTTGTCATCTTCAAAAATTAATTTCTCCTCAACCATGAGGATCCACGTGACGTTCCACATACCACCAGAAACAACATGATGTATACTATCCATCCATGGGTGTTGTATCTGCATGTGCATTGTCCTTCATGTCCAAATACCTTAATCAATCTTGCAGTCCCAAACCCATGACTAGGGTTGACATCAATGACAACAACCAATCTTCCAACAATCTCCCCCTTTGTCATTGATGGAAAAACTCATGCTCCCCTTATCATCATGATCCAAATTTCTCTCCCCCTTTGACATCAATGGAAAAGGGTAGGGCTTCTCCCCCTGAGTTCAATGGCATAAGGTGACCTTCTTCTTTGGAGTTGCTCCCCCTGAACATGTGGCACTCAATAATACTTCATCCTTATTTTTGGTCTTTGGTACTTTTTCTTACTTGGAATCCTTTTGTGTGGATTTTGTATTCTCTCTCTTCTTCATGTCTAGGATGTATATGTTGTTTGGTCTTCTTGTTGCAGTTGCAACCAATATTCCTGATTTATTTTCTCTAATTTTACATTTTTGGGAGTCAAATGTAAGAGTGTATCCTTGATCACACATTTTACTAACACTGAGTAGATTATGCTTCAAGTCTTCAACCCATAGAACATTCTTTGCTTTTACAATTTTTCTTCCAAGCTATACTAGACCTTATCCAAGTATTTTGGCAGATGAGTCATCTCCAAATGCAACATTTCCACCCTTTCTCTTCAAGCTGATGAATTTGTCTTGATCCTCGGTCATGTGTGAAGAACATCCATTGTCTATGTACCATTCATCTTCTTCTTTACATTCTTCAGCGGACAATGCTATTCGACAATCTTCATTGTTTAGAATCTCTTTCCTTCTCCACACTGTGGTTTCCATAGGGACATCTTCATTTATATATCTGCAATCTCGTGCTTTGTGACCAAGATAATTACATTTGTAGCATACAATATTTTTGTCCATCAATGGGGAAAATGAATTGTAACTTTTGTTGACAAATCCACGATTTTTTCCATATCTTATATTTACACCATTCATGTTTCTTGCATAGTTGTTCCTTTCATTGATTTTGCAATTAATTTCCTTATGTCCAAAATTTTTGCAAGTATAACAATGACCAAGAAAGAAATTTTGATACCTGGGAGTAAGTGACCTTCTTTGTGATGTAGTCCATCTGGTTTCATGATCTACTCTTTTGTAGTTTCCTTCATACTGATTGAAGCTTCTTTGATTCCTGAAGGTAGGAGATCTATTCATCTCTTTTGTAATCATTCCTTCTTTCTGGTATCCTGGTCCACTTCTCATCAATTGTCTGTGTAGCTCTTTCTTCAACCTTCTTGTTGGTATGTGCATATTCTTTGTATGGAGTTTCACCCATGCATCCAATATGTGTTAAGTCTTTTGGCACTAGAGATTTTCTTAAGTTCTTCCTCAATGTGGCAACTTCTTGTTCAAGTTTATCACAATCTTCTTCTTTCTTCATCATTTGGACATTCTTTACTTCTCCTATTCTTCTTTCTTCTTCGAGTAGAGTTTTCAAGGAAATGGTTTCTTCTCTTAGTTTCTCAAAGTCTTCTAATTGTTTCTTCAAGATTACAACTGTCTTTTAACAACTACCCAATTCACTTCTTAGTTTTCTATGCGTGTCTTTGAGCTTGCTATTTTCAATCTCAACATGCTTCATTTTTTTAATATTCTCATCTTCTTGTTGAATCATTTCTGCTTCATGATTTTCTTATTCTTCATTGGAATTTTCTTCTTTAGTTTCATCTCCTTCAATCCTTGGATGAGTACATTCAAATTCAACATGTCCTACTCCTTCAAAATTAAAGAAAAAGAACTGACCTCTATTTTCTTCTTTGAAATCTGAGATGTTGTAATTTGCTTCAACTTCTTCTTCTTCTTCTGCTTCTTCCCTTGCATAAAGGTCTTGTAGCTTGTCCCAAATATCTTTTACTAATGCACATGATCCCACCTTGGATTTCACTGAATCTGTCAATCCATCCAGGATGGTATCTACTGCTAATTTGTTGTTCCTTTTTGCCTCCTTCTGAGCTGTAGTCTTTGGTTTCTTCAAAGCATTGTATCCTGAAGCAACTGAAAACCAAACATCTTCCCTAATATATTTCAAGTAAGTTTCCATTCTATTACTCCAGTATTTAAAATTGCTTCCATCAAATGGTGGAATCCCATTTGGAATGTTGTCTTCCATTTTTGCATAGGATCTTCCTTCCAGTGGTTAAACTGTACTAAAGGTAACATGCTATGATACCAATTGTTGATATCAAGAGGGGGGTGAATTAGTATCAAGTACAATTTAAAACCTTTTTCAGCTTATACTTAAACCATTCAATTATATCCAATGAGAAATGAACAATAGTATAAGAGTTACACCAATACACCACAATACACCATGCACAATATATGAGAAATAATCAATAGTTATTGTTCAAGGGAAGTAATGGATTCCAAAGGTAGCTACAACTCCTAACTGTAAAGGGAGGAATAAAAATCCAAGAGGAAGATACAATCCTCCAATATCAAGAGAGGTTTAAACTCTCCATCCTTGCCCCTTCTTTCCACCCAATAATATATGAGAGATAATAAAACTTTACATTAAATCATCACCATCAACCAACCATCACATAGAACCTGATAATACTTCCCGAGACTTCTTAAATTTATGCAATTCTTAAATTATTGGAATAATATGATCCTATAGATAATATTACTCAATGTATTCTCTGAAAATCCTCCAAGTTTCACTCCTTGAATCCTCCCCAAAAACAAGTTATAGAAAGAATGGTAGACGTTATTCAATTCTGGTTTATTCAGGAGAGAGAACTTGTACAAAATGCCCCGTGCTCAATATTTAACATAAGATTATGAAACTAGAAAAAACAAAACTACTGTTTGTAATATTTCCAATGATATTGGTCCCACTTCATTTGGATTCTCTATGAATAAGTTATGATTTTTTTACCCAAAACACATGTTTTTTGACTAGCTTCAGGACTGGTCAAAGACTCTATCTTCCACAGAGTGTATCTCCATAATTATAGTGAATCAAGAGCTGGAACTTTTACCATAGGTACCTTGATATGTCTTATCAATACCATATCAATTTCACCATCTGAATCGTTCTAGAAAACATTTTATAGCGAAAATGGTAAGATGACCTGAAAATAACATACCTTAGAACACATCACCAAAAGACTTCATCCTCCCTTGAAATATGGCCTTCTTTACTTCTGATTTCCTTTGAAATTCTACTCGTGTATCAAATGAATGTATAATGATATGTATTTGTACCATTTATGTCACTTAATTTTAACATTAGGGCCAACCTGACACTTTCTTTTGGGAATTTACTCCTGCATAGCCTGTGTCTAAATAGTAGTTGTTTGGTTGCATAGTCATTTATCACTTCAGTCATGGCATGTGAGGTTTTGATTATTTTTACTACATATATACATGGGAAAGAATATCACTACAGACCTTGATTGGCTCTATCGTAGAAATAGTGACTTCATTATTATTTTGGGAATATGACTTTTAAATAAAGTTTGGAGAAATGTATGGCAGTGGTGGATGTTAATGATTACAGAATGGGAATGAGTGTTGTTGTTGACTTTTATAACATGCAAACTGTGCAAACAAAGGGGACATAACTCTTGAAAATTGTGTGAAATGTTTACTTTTAATGATGTCATTGTGTTGGATATTTTATTATTGGACAGTGAACTAGTTAAATATACATGAATTATTACTCAGTCATCTCATTGTTGATTGATGCATATTTTTCTCACTGCAAAATATGTTATGGATTGATTGATTAATCTTATGAACAATAAACATTTTCTCCCCTCTCATTACCTCATTTTCCGCTAATTACACCCCCCTCACATATCCCATATTCATTTTATTTACCCCCTATTCTGATATTGATCACAACTAAGAGAATTTATGTGTTAAGATTGGGAAAAAGTGGCAGATTTTTGTGTGGGTCGCAATGAAGTTATTGGTTTTCTTACAGTTGATTGTTGTTATCATTGAGTAGTGAAAATTTATCTCCCCTTTCATTATATCATTTTTTCTCTAATTACAAACCCCTCATGTATCCCTGAACATTTTTTTCCACCCCCCCTGCTCATTGATTAACATTAGAACAATTTGTATGGATTGGATTGCATGAGTCTGATACATTCTGAGACAAGTCTATTTCGTATTTTTAAGGGGTTGTCATGCATGGTTATTTAAAATACTATTTGATAATTTTCAATAGATGCAGGATGATTTTTTTCACTCGAGGAAGCCATGGCTGAGGAAACAGAGGTAGAGGTAACTGGAACCGAGGCCCAAGGAGGCCTAGGTTCTCAATACATTTTGATGTTGATTCTGAAGAGTTGGGCCAATTGTTCCATGCTGGATTCTTTAATTGTATTGGATAGGGAATAGTTCGACCGAGGCTTGAAAGGCCTCCCTTCCAATCCCCTCAAGCCCCTGGTATACCAGTGCCTCCTCATGCCTCTTTACAGCCTGAAGTCCTGGAAAATCTTGGGTGGCAGGAGATTGTCCACCCAACAGTCTCCTAGCACCATGGATTGCCAAACTTATCTTTTCCTGCTCCTCCACCTTTAAACCCCATTGTCCAAGATGCACCTAACCATTTCCTAGTGCAATCTTCCGACACCAGCAAGAGATTGAAGACTGAAGCCCACCATGCACTAGATAAAGGAAAAGCCACTGCTACCCCTTCCTCACCCTTCGATGACTCTGATAAATCCGTGTCTTCATGGATGCATCTAAGAGATGATTGTTCCCATGTGATTAGTGAGATAAAGCCTAAAGTCTTTGCCCATCTCAAGGCAATTTCAGAGAAATCAGGAGGTGACAACAACAACCAAGGAAGGATTGCTTCGCAGACTGGAAAATATGGGTTTTGAATTTTATGTTATTTATTGTTTTATGATAGTGGACTCCATGGATTTTGGACAACAGTTTTTATTGTGGACAACATGCCTTATTTTTGGACAACAGGTTTTATTTTTGGATACATGAGTATTAATTTGAAACAATTTCAAGTTTTATGTGCTAAATTTGTCAAGGAAAAATATGTTTTGAAGGGAGACACAAGGAGTGTGTTTGCTTAAACAAATGGATTATGTTATGATGTGATGATTGTTGTCACTAGAGGAGTCACAAGGGGGTCCCACCTATTACTTATTATTTAATTATGAACCTATTATGATTATTACTTTTCCCCCCTTCCTTAACTAAAGTTAGTTAAGGCCTTATGTTGTCTTAACTAATAAGTTAGTTCAACTACTCTAACCAATTATAAATTGTTAAAGGTTGAACTAAGGGGAGGAACAAGGGAGAATAGAAGCACAAAGCATGCTAAGGTTTGCCCTTTGAGTTTATGTTGAGATACTTTAGCTTTCATTCATGCATATATTCATCATATCCTAATTCTCTTTTGTGATAGAAGGGTCTTATTGTAGACAACAATATTCAGGGCTGAATCAAATCATTCAGACACTTGTTCTTCAGAGGTGTTGATCTATCTTTAATAGTTTGTGTAGGCTTGTCTGTTTGTGAATTAATTTTCATGTCTGATAAAGTCTATTGTGTAGAGTCGAGTGGGAAACAATCTGTGGCAAGCTGATCCAACTTTTAGAGTTTAGTTTTGGTTTTTTGTCAGAGGTCCTTTTGTATATTCCATCGAGGGTTTCTAAGTTTGACTTTGGTCCAAGATTTCTTGTGAAGTTTTGTAAAGATAGTGACTCTTTGATGAATTGGAATGAAATAAGGGATTGCTTTATGTCTCATCTATCTTGATTATGATATTGGTGTTTTTTACTTTTGTTCCTATATTTGTTTTCAACAACTGTTATTTTTAGAAAAATACATAAAAACTGAATTTCAAGCAAGCTTTTTGTTGATAAAAAACTAGCCTAAGCACTTGTAATTAATACTTGTGAGTTAGGATACATATTTTTTGTTGGCTATAAACGTAGGTTGATATTCCCATATACTTTAATTTAGCTAAGTAAAGTCTGAAAATGCTTGAGTAAGATCATTCATATATTTTCCTCAACACCATTCTTTTAAGTCTCATTTCAAATATTGGTTACAAATCAGTTTCTTGGCCCTTCACCGAGTTCACACAGATGGCCCAGGCGCATCCAAAAAATGGAAATTTTCTTGCCAATGTGCTTTGCAAAGTTATAGATTTAGGTAATTGTCAATATTTACAAATGCTGGAAAAACCTATGTTCTCGAAAGCATCGTGGGAAGGGATTTTCTACCTTGGGGTTTAGAAGCCTTCCTAAGGGAAAACATCAAAAATATGTGCACAACCTTCGCTCGCTATGCTGAGTGGGTGGTCCTTGCGGAAATATAAAGACTTATTCTTGCAAAAATCACCTCATTCTTATTCTCCTTAATTAGTTCTACTAGCAACGAAAAACATGGGAGTGTACGATAGGGCCGACCAACTGAGAATCAATGCATTATAATCGAAAGGGTGGGCTCTTCCACTTACCCGAACTACGCGAAGGTATACAGAAGAATATCCCTATTGAGTGTCTAAAGACTAAAGTGCAACACTCACCACTCTTCATTATTATTACTAAGGAAGGTCGTCCAAAGGACTTGGGTGAAGAGCTCGGGGAGAGTGCTTATAACAGAACTGACCTCAAATGAAATATGAACCACGCTCCTTATCTAGTCACACACACCTATCAGTCGAGAGCTTCATACCTTTGCTTCTGGTGAAGTGCCCCACATCTAGAGCAGATGCATGCATGCATCATATATAATATATATACAGATGAAACTGTTGGTATTTGCTATAAGCATTGCTTCCTTTCGTTCAAATAACACACCAGATTGCTCCTATCAGACACACTGAAGAGAAATGGAGTAATATTCTTGCTAAGCTTTCGATTGTATATACGGGGACAATGATTGCAAGAAAAGTTGGTCTTTTGATTGGGCTTGTTGATAGTAGTGTCTGAAATAATGCTTATTTGTTTCGGATAACGCTTCCTGTGACCACGATGATCAACGCGAATTCAATTACAAGGTTAATTCTGATGGTAAAATTATAAATCGGGGTACTACTAAAGCATGAGAATAAAAGGTCTTCAATAGCTCACATGTATTCCACATGTAGACTCAACATTTGTGCCACTGGGACCCTTTACTGCATATTCTCAATTACCAAACAGGGTAGAGCCCAAAGAAATTTCTTGTGATTTCTGGTTCTGATGGTATTCTAGAAGGGATTGTAACAAGAGACATAGGATGGTTTTTGATGGCTTGACATTATTTATTATTCACACAACAACTTATATCTCTCGGATTGAGAATCGTACATTCTCAAAGCAGTGTTCTGGACTCGATCATAGAAAGCTGATTCCCGACAGGAACTTGAAAGTGTCTCATTGGAGTATATGGATTTCCCCTCCATCACAGTTTATTTTTCTTTTCTTGTACTCATTATATATTTGCGGGGTTGTGAGGTCTAGTTCGGTTGTCAAATCTGTTTATTATGTATAAATTCGAAGCTTAAACCAAACAACTATTATGTTGTGTATGTGTTATATTCTTTGCATGTGTGTGTGTGGGTGCGTCAAAATCGACAACTGCGTCTGACGATCCCTATAGTAGTGCTCTTTGTGTCGTTTGCGTCATGCGCTTCCTAGGGGGGTCCCAGGGGGGGCCAAGTATGCCCCCCCTAGTTACACGCAGCGTTTGGGGCAATGCCCCAAAACAATTTTTGGGGTGTTTTTACTATTTTAGCGGATTTTGCTATTTTTAGTGGTTTTCTAAATTAATCCCGGATTAAGGATTAGGGTTTTGGTATCTACAAAATACCTAAAAAAATTGTATATATATTTTATGGTGAATGGTGAAATTAATATAATGAAGCATTGAAAGGTTTTCTCCCGGTTAAGGGTTTCCGGTATAAATCTCTATGTACTATGTGTATGAGCCATTAATTAATTTATGTTTTTCTTAAGAATCTATATGCATTGCTTTACTTCATAGGTTTAAAACTTACATGTTATCATAAATAACGAATTTATTAAATGAAAGAAATGGTTGCACTTCCAGTTGGTTCGGTTCACAATTCAGTTCTTCAAACTACCATAACTATCCAGTAACTAAATGGAACTACTCTAACTACCCATATGACCATTTAAAGGAAGAAACATGCAACTATAGGAGCATTCTAAGGAGGACATAAATTTTCTGAAGGAGATATTATTAGAGAAATAAGTTTTCGAGAGAAAACTTTTGGCAAAAATTTCATAGTAGTATGTTAGGAGTGTTGTGAGGACTGTGCATTTCATTCTTTTCTTACATCTTCAGCATAGATTGACGAAATCGTTGGTAGCAGGGGGTCTTGAGAAGCAACGAAGAGGATAAGGGAGGATGAGTTTGCTAGTCTTCATAAGGTAAAGATTTATTTGTTTAGTTTGTTGTAATAAGGCTCGATTTGATTCGCTGCTAATCAGTTTTACTATGCAGTTTTCTCCTTGTGATTCACCACCATGGCTCCATTCCTTCTTGGCTTAGCTTTATTTTTCTTGTTTATGCTTGGTATTTCTATTGTACATTATGTCTAGGGGGGTTAAAGACCATATACCTAGCCCTAGTCTACGTAGGGACTTGAAGATTTTGAAGATTATGAATTTGTATGAGAAGTCTTTTAATAAAAATCATTTCTTTCTCGCTCGACACTATCTCCTAACATAGTTTATTAGCTTCCTTAGCTTTTAGTTAACTTTGTTTGATTAATTTTTCTTTTTGCTAAAAAAACCAAAAGCATTGCCTTTTTTTGGGTTCATTTCCTTTATTAAATTTAATTTTGTCATTACAAATGTATAAACTCCACTTAGAAGTTGTTAAGATTGTAAATAACATAAAAATCATGAAATCACATAAAAATTAAATATTGTTAAAAGGTTAAATTATAAGGCAAGGGAATTCATGCTTGGACTATAGGTTGGGGTAAAATTGGCCTAGAGTTCAATGTGCATTCTTGTCTGGGGATTTAAGCTTAGGGTAACATTCTCGTCTCTTCTTGCCTAGCCCTGCAGGAGGTTGAAAATGTTGATGTTGGAGACTCTCAAGTCTTTTGGTGTCAACAATTATCATACCACTCCTAGGGACAATGCGATTGAAATACCAACACCTCCTCCACCAAAAGTGTGATTTCAACAAGAAATTTCTAATACTATGTAGAAATTTCATGAATTTTGCCTCTTTCGAGGTTCCACAGATCTAATCACTGTGAATTATCAGCCTTAGGGATGAACTGAAATATAAATTATAGCAGTAAACAACATACAATGTTTAACTTCACATCTGTTGATGATTGCAACTATGTGAGACATTCTCCAACTTACAAACCTGTGAGATGTGGATCATTGCAGCTATGTGAGTCTTTCTCTCATCTTGCAAACCTGAGAGAAAGCCCCTAAGAAGGGTACATGGTTCATGCCTGAGACAGAGCTAGGAACGTAGAGATGACCTCCTCCATTCAGAGAGTTGAGAAGAACTCCATATGATATCCAGTGGGAAAGGTGATCTGTTGAGTTAGACATGCATGTAGCTGAGCACAAGGTGAACATGTGAAATCCCAAAGTGTTGGGTGCATCATCATGTGAACAAGAATCAAGATTATTGATCCAGATTATTTTCGGCACGTAATGAGAGCGGAGATATAATAAAGAAATGTACAAAGATATTGTAGATATTCAATAATATAATAGAAATGTATCATAGATGCAACCATAAACACATATATACAATAATACACGATTTCTATTAATCAGAGAAATGTACAGAGACTGTAAAAATACAGAGTGAAAGACTCGCTAGAATGGTGGCAGCTTATCTCTGAGAAGAGATGTGACGGCTACTCGC